>CM064898.1:2792270-3119770 GCA_030347415.2 Decapterus maruadsi
CCGGTAATTTTAATTTTCTACAGTTGTGTTTTCTTGTTGTGAGTTCTGTCCTGTTCAGATTGAAAACAGCGGTTGTTGTCTGTCTCTGTCCAGGTGCTGGTGATGAGAAGGCTGCCAAGGTCTACAAGTGTGAGTACCAATATTATATTGATACTGTTGGTCAGTTGTTCAGTAAGAGACTTATTGATGAACTTGATGACGAAGGTCAATGGACAAAGGTCGTATTGACTTAACAAGTCACGGTTTCGTCCTTCTTCACATTTGGTCCAAATGTCTCCTTGGACTCAAGGACAAACTGGAAACTTCACACAATTTGACACTAATGGTTGATATTTCATCTGGTTCTGGATAAGCAGATGTGGACTCTGTCGCTGGGCCTGTCGTGGATCTGGCAGCCGGTAATTTTAATTTTCTACAGTTGTGATTTCTTGTTGTGAGTTCTGTCCAGCTCAGATTGAAAACAGCAGTTGTTGTCTGTCTCTGTCCAGGTGCTGGTGATGAGAAGGCTGCCAAGGTCTACAAGTGTGAGTACCAATATAATATAGATACTGTTGGTCAGTTATTCAGTAAGAGACTTACTGATGAACTTGATGACGAAGGTCAATGGGTAAAGGTCGTATTGACTTTACAAGTCAAATGTCTCCTTGGACTTCAGGACAAACTGGAGACTTGGACTTCAATTTGACAAACTGGAAACTGATATTTCATCTGGTTCTGTTTTTTTGGTTGTTTTCATTTGGTTCTGGATAAACAGATGTGGACTCTGTCGCTGGGCCTGTCGTGGATCTGGCAGCCGGTAATTTTAATTTTCAATGGTTATATTTTTCTTGTTGTGAGTTCTGTCCGGCTCAGATTGAAACACAGCGGTTGTTGTCTGTCTCTGTCCAGGTGCTGGTGATGAGAAGGCTGCCAAGGTCTACAAGTGTGAGTACCAATATTACAGTATATACTGTTGGTCAGTTGTTCAGTAAGAGACTTACTGATTAACTTGATGACGAAGGTCAATGGACAAAGGTCATATTGACTTTACAAGTCACGGTTTCGTCCTTCTTCACATTTGGTACAAATGTCTCCTTGGACTCAAGGACAAACTGGAAACTTCACACAATTTGACACTAATGGTTGATATTTCATCTGGTTCTGGATAAACAGATGTGGACTCTGTAGCTGGGCCTGTCGTGGATCTGGCAGCCGGTAATTTTAATTTTCAATGGTTATATTTTTGCTGTCAAAGTGTTTCTGTCCTGCTCAGATCCAAACACAGCGGTTGTTGTCTGTCTCTGTCCAGGTGCTGGTGATGAGAAGGCTGCCAAGGTCTACAAGTGTGAGTAAACCGCTATATTGATACATATTGATACTGTTGGTCAGTTGTTCAGTAAGAGACTTACTGATGAACTTGAGGACGAAGGTCAATGGGTAAAGGTCGTATTGACTTTACAAGTACAAATGTCTCCTTGGACTCGAGGACAAACTGGAGACTTGACACAATTTGACACTAATGGCTGATATTTCATCTGGTTCTGGATAAACAGATGTGGACTCTGTCGCTGGGCCTGTCGTGGATCTGGCAGCCGGTAATTTTAATTTTCTACGGTTGTGTTTTTGCTGACAAAGTGTTTCTGTCCGGCTCAGATCCAAACACAGCGGTTGTTGTCTGTCTCCGTCCAGGTGCTGGTGATGAGAAGGCTGCCAAGGTCTACAAGTGTGAGTACCACTACCACTTGATACTGTTTCTGCTTTTCAGTTGGTCAGTAAGAGACTTACTGATGAACTTGATGATGAAGGTCAATGGGTAAAGGCTGTATAAGTACAAATGTCTCCTTGGACTCGAGAACAAACTGGAAACTTTGACACTAATGGTTGACATTTCATGGTTCTGATATTTCATTTGGTTCTGGATAAACAGATGTGGACTCTGTCGCTGGGCCTGTCGTGGATCTGGCAGCCGGTAATTTTAATTTTCTACGGTTCTATTTTTGCTGTTAAAGTGTTTCTGTCCGGTTCAGATCCAAACACAGCGGTCGTTCTCTGTCTCTGTCCAGGTGTTGGTGATGAGAAGGCTGCCAAGGTCTACAAGTGTGAGTACCAATATTATATAGATACTGTTGGTCAGTTGTTCAGTAAGAGACTTATTGATGAACTTGATGACGAAGGTCAATGGACAAAGGTCGTATTGACTTTAGGTCACGTATTGACCTTCTTCACATTTGGTACAAATGTCTCCTTGGACTCAAGGACAAACTGGAAACTTCACACAATTTGACACTAATGGTTGATATTTCATCTGGTTCTGTTTTTTTTTTTTTCATATTTCATCTGGTTCTGGATGAACAGATGTGGACTCTGTCGCTGGGCCTGTCGTGGATCTGGCAGCCGGTAATTTTAATTTTCTACAGTTGTGTTTTCTTGTTGTGAGTTCTGTCCGGCTCAGATTGAAAACAGCGGTTGTTCTCTGTCTCTGTCCAGGTGCTGGTGATGAGAAGGCTGCCAAGGTCTACAAGTGTGAGTACCAATATTATATAGATACTGTTGGTCAGTTGTTCAGTAAGAGACTTACTGATGAACTTGATGACTGCTCAAGGTCAATGACTAATGACCGTAAAGGTATTGAAGGCAGGCCGACCTCAGCGCTGATTGACTTTGATGAACTTGATGACGAAGGTCAATGGGTAAAGGTCGTATTGACTTTACAAGTCACGGTTTCGTCCTTCTTCACATTTGGTACAAATGTCTCCTTTGGACTCGAGGACGAACTGGAGACTTCACACAATTTGACACTAATGGTTGATATTTCATCTGGTTCTGGATAAACAGATGTGGACTCTGTCGCTGGGCCTGTCGTGGATCTGGCAGCCGGTAATTTTAATTTTCTATGGTTATATTTTTGCTGTTAAAGTGTTTCTGTTCGGCTCAGATCCAAACACAGCGGTTGTTGTCTGTCTCTGTCCAGGTGCTGGTGATGAGAAGGCTGCCAAGGTCTACAAGTGTGAGTACCAATATTACAGTATATAGATACTGTTTCTGCTTTTCTGTTGTTCAGTAAGAGACTTATTGATGAACTTGATGACGAAGGTCAATGGGTAAAGGTCGTATTGACCTTATAAGTACAAATGTCTCCTTGGACTTGAGGACAAACTGGAGACTTCACACAATTTGACACTAATGGCTGATATTTCATCTGGTTCTGGATAAACAGATGTGGACTCTGTCGCTGGGCCTGTCGTGGATCTGGCAGCCGGTAATTTTAATTTTTCACTTGTGCATTATACTTGTATGAGATGTTATTTGGTTCAGTAAACACAGACTAAAGGTGCTCACTCTCTCCTGTGTTTGTCTTTGTCTCTTTAATTGTCCAATAAATCTGGCAGATGACGCAAAAGCAAAGAAATATTACAAAGCCAAGGACGACGGTGCCTACGTTAAGTGTGCAGTGTGTTAACCAGCAAACCAAACATCATGGTGGACGTCTGGACGAGAAGCAGTGATCCTGGTCTCTGGTCTCATCAACCACCTGAATCTCACCTTTGTGTTTCCTCTCTACGGCTGTGAAGTCAATCCTTTCTTCCTGTCTTGTGAAAAATAAATATGTTGAAGCGATGAAAGTTGTTGGTTTCTCACTCTTTTACTTCCACATATTAAATGCTATCAGGTCTTTATCAATGTATCAAATGCTTGATATGTAACTATTTGTGATTCGTAATCTCTTGTTAACATTTCGCACCTCGGTATAAATCGCTCCATCATGGATTGCTTTCTTGCCGGCTCCTTTGAAAACAAATGGCGGGGGCGGAGGGAGCAGACTAGCGGTGAGTTCTTCCACTTGGTTCCCTCTAGAGCACTGGAATAAAAGAGAGTTAAAGACACGCATTGGTCCAATGGAAGCGCCTCCTTGTGGTGGAAAATGGGTATTGCAAAGGCGCCCAAGAACTGACAACTCTGCATTGTTGGTGAATGAGCATGAGTGTGGTGTTTTCAATAATTTAAGGACATTTATAGATCACCCACGTTAATGGCATCATCGTGGACCCTTTATAGATAAACATTAACACATAGGCGAGTAAAAAAAACAAACAGTTGTCTACATTAATGTTTCAATCTATATTTTATGATAAACAAATTATAAGTATAATTTGACCAAGACACCTAAAAACAAAAACACGGCCGTTTTCATCAACTTACAAGCAAGTGGGCAACACATACATTGGAGTGAATGGGTTTTCTGGGTTCTTTTGCAATACCCATATCCTGCCATTAGGGGGCGCATACCACGGGAGTCAATGGAAGTGTCGTTCCCTCCATCCAACACTTGCAGGATTTGGTTTCTCTGGGTTTTTGTTTGGAATTCTATTGATTTCTATTGCATGACCCAAAAAAGGAATGCAAAGTTTTTTTTTTTTTTTGGCTTTTTCATGCCTTTATTAGATAGGACAGTAGAGAGTGTGACAGGAAATGGAGGCAGAGATGGGGGGAATGACACGCAGTATGGGGCCGTCCGATTTCTATAGCCTCCACACATGGGGTGGGTGCTCTACCAACTGAGCTAAACACCGCCCCGGAATGCAAAGTTTTATTAGCAATGGCTGATCAGCTTTCTTCCAACCAGCTAATCAATAATCAACGCATCTCTCATGACCTTGTCTCGAGTGAGCCTCAGTCGTTAAAAGTTTAGCTGTATGTCTTCTACATTTCTGTGGTTTTCTCCTTCCTCTACAGGTTTCTCTTCTTTTTCTGACTTGTGAAGGCACGACATGGTGTCACCACGTTACTATGAGGTTATTGTAGTGGAATAAAGGATTCCAAATAAACTCCAAAGTGTGTGAGTCAGTTGTCTCATCAGATTGATCAGACAACGTTGAGTGTGTGTTGGCTCTCTGCCTGGTGAAGTGAGCGTGTGTTTGTGTTTGTGTGTGTGTGTCCTCCTCCTTCCGTGGAATTCATGCAGCCATCAAACACTCCCACTAACACTAACACTCGCACAGGATGATTTGAATACAGAGGAGAGACGAGAGCTGGACAGAACCGAACGAGACGGAGGGATGAACAGACGTGTGCTGGAGAGATGAAGCTGTGACAGGATGAACGGTAAGAGATAACTTACGATTACTTCCCTTAGGAAAAAGTAGTTTATCAAAGTGTACTACATGTATACTCATTTTATACTAAAACTGAGGCGGAAGTGTACTTTTTATAAACTATATAAGAAAAGTATTGGCTTATACAGAAAAGTAGACTTGGACTTACTTTTATACTTTATAGTATATCTTAAGATATATTAAGTATTAGTACTTTGTGGCAGAAAGAAGTAAAAAGTATACTAAAGCTTTATTAAGTGTAAGTCGCTTTTGTTGCGGTCTTAATTGATGCCAAATCGTCACCAAATAGATGAATTGCACCCACCCCTAATACTTAGTACACTAGTAGTATAGATGAGTATAGATAGATAGTAGATAGTAGAGATGAATGTACTTATTGTATACTTGAAAGTGTACTTTTATAAACTTAAAGTGTTCCAATTTAGTTGGAAGAAGTATTAAATTAGCATACTTTCTAGTAGGCTACATGGTTCATATACTTGCTATACTTAGATGAACTTCAAGTATACTACTTTGTGCTAAGGGTTATGATTTAAAGAGTCGACTCACATTAAGATTCTGGTAAAGTCTTGAAATTCAAGGTTTTAGAAACGTTCTCTGGTGACTGAAAGAACCATGAAGTATTTAGTAACTCAACCAGTTGTATTAACTTTAGCTAAACTAATTAACTTGGCAGATCTACGTACGGATTAAGTGTCTTGTATGAAACAATGTGAGAGACGATGATAATTTAACAGATTATTTTATTTGAACAAATGAGAAAATGCTTTTAGAACTAAAGATTAATTAAGCATAATAATAAAACAATGGCAAAGACTATTAGAAGATTAATAGAAAAACACAAACTATCAAGAAAATGACCAAATAAGGAAGAGAACAGCGAATAACAACAAAAATCATAACTACAAAAGACTAAGACAGGGGTGGTGTTTAGCTCAGTAGGTAGAGCACCCGCCCCATGTGTGGAGGCTATAGTCCTCGCTACAGGCGGCCCCGGTTCGAGTCCCGCGTCGGACGGCCCTATACTGCGTGTCATTCCCCCCCCATCTCTGCCTCCCATTTCCTGTCATACTCTCAACTGTCCTGTCAAATAAAGGCATGAAAAAGCCAAAATATACTTTAAAAAAAAGAAAAAAAGACTAAAACAATTAAGACAAGGGAAACAACCACAAGAACTTATACTGACGGAAAAAACAACTACAAGAAAACTCAAACTAACAAGAAAATGACTCACACCCACAACAAATACGAAAAAAAACCGGATTAAGCACAAATTATCAAACAACCTCAAAATGAAAACAATTTACCTTGTTTTCATTTTGAACTGAAAGGAGATAAAACAGTTAGAAAGTTGAACCAGCTGCTTTCATTGACCCTAAGTGAGATAAACGAGCTTTAATCTGTTATTTTTAGTGCGGTTGTTGTTTACTGATGGAGCCGGTGTCCCTCTCTGTGCTGTTAGATGTGTCCTACTGAGGCCAAACGTTAGAGTAAACTATCCTCCGAGATCAGCAGCGTTATGGGCAAGAGTCTGCGCCGAGGTCAAAGCTCACAAGCTCAAAAGCTCACAGCCGTCAGTGTTTGTATATTCAGGAGGAATTGATGTGGGAACTTTACTCAAACATTGTTCACAGTCAAAGTCGAGGGATCATCATGGCATCAAGAACCCCTTGCTGGTTATCTAACCTTCTCAAAGGGATAGTTCACCATTTTTGGCAAATTGGCCCATTGCCATAAATGTCGGTGCAAGCTGTTTTTAGAACGGCGGAGCAGAGCCGTGAGCTGCTCAGAGCTACGCTACAGAGGCTGATTATGGGATTTCTTGGTTTCCCTCATCAAACTCATCAAATACAACTCCACAACGCTCTGGTGGACAAGTTGTGACCTGCACATTCATCACGCTATGAGATAATAACACAACGTTACCACACAGAGTTGTTTTAGAGGGAAATTCATGCAAAAACGCTGATGCGCGTTCCCGGTTGGGAGCAGTTTTTCAACAAGTAGTCTCTCCGTCTTTCTTAAAATAGCAACGAACCTACTGCTATGACTATAGGGATTATGGCAATCCAAATTGCCAAAATGTTGAACTATCCTTTTAAGCCGCACCAGGCAGAACAAACTTTGTGTTTGCAGTTTGGTAAATGTTTGAATGTTTGACTTATTGGTTTTCTCCTAAATTATCTTTTATTTGACAGCAAAGCCATACATGGAAGTGCAGCAGCTGCGTCCGTAGACAAGACGCCGTGTTTACACTGAGAACATGAACCGACTGCAGCTGCCTGGACCTAGATGTTGTCTAAAAAACCCCTGAGAGAACTTAAAGAGTTAAAACCTGCAGAAAGCAGATGACAATGTAGCAGCAAGTCAGTAGATTTTATCACTGCAACAGCATCACAACCTGCAGGGTACGAGTCTTTGAACTTCACAGATCTGTGACTCAAATCAAAGATGGGCGTGGTCCAACCCTTGACAACTCACAGACCGTGTCCCCAGGTAGCGTCTAGTTGTGGCTAATGTTCGCTAATGTTATGATAAGGTTGGTGGTTTAAGTTTTGACTATATTTTGGTTGTTTTTGTGAGACAAAAGTTCTGGGTTGGGGACGGCCTCATCCTGGTCCTCGTTGATGTAGTATTTGAAGGTCATTCGAAGGGTTTATGCCGTTTTTACCTTGATACTTGATGTTAGCATGTTGATCAATAACCACATGACTTAATTTGCCCTCCATGTAATTAATGCTATATGGATCATACATTACAAACCAGAGGGAACACAATGGAAATAAGCTGTCTGTGTTTTTATCCATTTGGCAGCAGTTGTGTTGACATTTGTCTGTCCTCAATCAATCAATCAATCATTCATTAGCAAGCTATTTTTAGCTAATATGTCGTACTTCAGTTGGACTGTGATGGTTACTGGGTGTGACTATTTTGAAACAACACCTGTCTACGTCAGAGTTGGTGTGTGTAGTGCAACTTGTGTTTAAAGAGGAACTAAGCAGGATTTTTTTTTTCCCGCGGCTATGCTACATTTTTATTGTGATAGCTAGTTAACTGCATGACTTGAGATTTGGCTAAAAACCAACCTTGCAGCATCATTGTAGTACTTAGCCGCCGCCCTCCGTGCACCGCGACACAAACGCACTCTTTCACCCACAATCTTTTAAGACTACACAGATATACACGTTGTTGTGTTGTATCCGTGGGTTGATTTTTCGCCGGCTTCGTTAAAAACAAATGCGCACGGCACGCCAGGCGGAGCGTTAGCAAAACAGAGGGAAAGCAACCAGGCTTTCACAGTTCCTCTTTAAATATTAAAAAGTTAATGTTAAAAATAGGCTACTGGTACAAGAGAAACACCATGAAACATCTGTGTAAACCTCATTAATCATTGATTACTGATTAACAATCACCTGCAATTAGTAGAAAAACTTTTGAAGGATTCAGCTTATTGACAGCATGTGAATTATTTACAGACAATAGCCTACACAACTGCCAATTTTAACGCCTACGTGTGTGTGGTTGGGTTTCGCACAATAATAATGAATAATACACTATTTATGAGAGCAATGGCATGAGGAAAGAAAGTGCTGCTGCTGCTGCTGCTGGTATGCAGGGAGTGTCAGAAAGTTGAAGGGTGAGTTCAGGTTACAGTGAATTCACGATGCCTTTCACTGCTCACTTCCTGGTTGTTTGTTAAGGTTACAGGTGCAGTGAAGGAAGGTTGCGGGCGTCGTTATGTTCCACTGCTTCACATGTGCAGTTTCGTGATGTGATACCAACTAAGAAAGCCCTTCTCTGTGCGCTCTCCAGTAAATACACTCCCTTCTCTTTATCTGTCTATTGCATCAGCATTTCAAATAAACACACACAGGGCCTCTCATGATGATTTACATGTCTCTAGACAGATAGGGACGACTGTTGAACAGTTTATTCAAATTTGCAGCCCAGGAAACAAAAGGGCCGTTTCTAACCCCGTGACCCGATGAGGTTTATGCAACGAAGCCAGTTTTGTTTACAACGGGCCGGCTGGTTTCGCCTGGTTTACATAACACACAGCCACACTGGTGTATATTAAACTATTGTATTCCAGCCTCTCATATGTTTACGTTTTCCTTAGTATGACAGTAACACAGTGACTCTGCAGTGTGTGTGTGTGTGTGTGTGCATCCATGGTTATATTGCACTTGTATTTTTGTATTTCTCGTATTAATTATGTGATGCATTTCTATTTATGTGTTCTACCTGGTGTGTTTATTGTGCCAGCTGCTGCCGTACACTGAATCGCCCCTCGGGGATATTAAAGCTCAATCAGTCAGATGCTAATGCATAATTCAGTGTACAGCTTTAAAGGGATAGATCACCCAAAATTCAAATTTCACTCATTATCTCCTCCCCCTCATGTCGACTAAGAGCTGTGAGAATTTTCAGAGTCCTCCGTTCCTTCTCTGAGTTACGGGGGGTCCACGCAGCAGGATTTGTCCATATAATAGTTGTGAATGGACACCAGGTTTCTTTGTCCAAAAAGACACACCAAAAAACATCCAAATACCTCCATACTGCTCGTCTGTATTGACTGATTGTTCCGCCGGTGACAGGAAGAACAGTCAACCGAGACACTGGGAGCTTCTGCTGCAAACAAGCTTAAAATATAGACTTATTTAATTTTTTTCGGAAAATTTCTAATGAATAGATACAAGAGGGACATTACAGACGAGCAGCATTATATGGACAAATCCTGCTGCGTGGACTCAGAAGGAACGGAGGACTCAGAAAATTCTCACAGCTCTTAGTCGACATGAGGGGGAGGAGATAATGAGTAAAATTTGAATTTTGGGTGAACTAACCCTTTAATGGGGAGAATGCGATCATGTGCACATAAACAAAGAAAATGTGAAGGGCATCATGTCAAACTGGACTCAACTACCCACTAAAATACTATAAATTGCTGATAATACCCCGCATTTGTTCTGGATTTGTTATGTGTTTATATCTTATGTCATTGAATTATTTGTTATGAATACACTGTATATCCAGGGTTAATACTGTTTGTATTGTGTGTGTGTGTGTGTGTGTTTTGCAGAGCGCCTGCTAACCACTCCCAACGTCAGTAGCAACAACACCTCCGTGACAAGTGAGTTGCTGGCGACATGTTTCCACAACGATGATGCCTTCAAGTACCGCGCGTACACGTTCACCTACCTGCTGGTGTTTCCGGTGGCGTTCGTCTGCAACATTGGAGCGTTGGCGGTTTTCTTCCTGCAGAGCAGCCGCAGGTCAGAACAACGTGTCATTTAGTATTTGGTTGTTAAAAGAATAGTGATATTTAACTCATTATCTACTCACCTTCATGTCGACTAAGGGCTGGGATAAGTTTCAGAGTCCTCGTGGCTTCTCTGAGCTACAGGGGGTCTCGGCGTAGCAGTGCATGTCCATATAACGGTTGCAAATGGACACCGGCGGTCTTCGTCACAAAAAGACACACCAAAAAACATCCAAATACCTCCATGCTGCTCATATGTAATGTCCGTCTTGTATTGAAGCCCTGAAATGCAAAATCGTCCCAAAAAAAATTGAACAATTCCATATTTTTAGATTTGCGGTGTCAGTTAATCGCAATGACGTTGACATAAAAATTCATTACATAGATTCTTTCAATAGCAGCATGAGAATACAATACAACATCATATATGTCATATATTACATTTTAGTAAGGAGCTGTCTCTCCAGTTTGGACATCAACCCTATTGTTTTGCATTTTATGTCTGTCACTTCTTTTCTCCCACTGACGTTAGCATGCTAACCAGGGAGCCAGCCCATCCCCGACTTTACGATGCACTTGTTGTAGCATCAGTCAGTTCTGATGAAGTAGCTGTAGCATTTATCATAACTTCTTGTGTTATAAATGCAAAAAAAAGATGTAAATGCTAATGTTAACGAAACTAACAAGACAAACAAGTCCTTTAAAAGCTAAACTTCAGGCTGCTGCTTGTTTTGCCATCACTGGTTCATTTGCCTACCACACTGTAAACAAATCAAGCACACCGCTGACTTACCTTCTATGCAAACATGGATTAATAACATGACCAACCCTGGGTGAAGCTCTATGTATAATCAATGTGCAGTGCAGTTTTTAAAGGGATAGTTCAACATTTTGGCAAATTCTGCTATCAACATAATCCCTATAGTCGTATCAGTGGGTTCATTTCCTTTAATTATTGGTGCATGTTGTTTTGAGATCGGCAGGGCAGAGACGTGAGCTGCACAGTGAACACAATGGAGGTGAACGGTACAGGTCCCCAAACTCATCAAATACACAATCCAACAACTCCACAACGCTCTGGTGGAAAAGTTGTGGGAGGGAAATTCATGCAAAACCTCTGATGCACGTTGCCTTCAGGGACAGTTTTTCATCAACAGTCTCTGTATTTCCCTCTAAAACAACTCTGTGTGGTAACGTTGTTGTGAATGTGCAGGTCACAACTTGTTCACCAGGGCGTGGAGTTGTTGGATTGTGTATTTGATGAGTTTGATAAGGTAAAGGCAGAAATACTGTGTGCAGATCTCAAACATGCACCGATAATTAAAGGTAATGAACCTACTGCTATGACTATAGGGTTTATGGCAAAATGTTGAACTATCCCTTTAACTGGCCTGTCAGACTGTCCTCGCTCAGCTTTTGACCACAGCACCATCTGGTGGACGTGAGAGGGAACTGCGGCTCTGACTCAGTCCTCATGTTTCCCCTCACAGGAACTCTCCGTCCTGCGTGGTCATGATGAACCTCGCCATATCCGACGGCAGCTTCTCGCTCACGCTGCCGCTGCGATTGGCTTATTACTTCAGGGGCGGAGTGTGGGACTTCCCTGATTGGCTGTGCCGCCTATGTGTCTTCGGTTTCTACGTCAACCTGTACACCAGGTAACACACACATTTAAAAACAACATCTAAGAACAGCTTGCACTGACAATTAAAGGAAACGAACCTACTGCTATGACTATAGAGATTATGGTGATGGGCCAATTTGTCAAAATGTTGAACTATCGCCTCAAGTCCTCAAAATGACGTCATAGTCCCCACAATGTCTGTAATACAGGAACACACTCTGCTGCTCTTCCTCCTGCAGCATCCTCTTCCTCACTCTACTGAGCGTGCTCCGTTGGTTCGCCGTGGCCAAGCCCCTCCGACACCGCTCTCTGGCCACGCCCACTCGGACCTTTTTGGTCTGCCTGGGAGTCTGGGTGTTTGTGGGCGTGTCCTCTGTTCCCTTTCTGTCCAATGGAGTGACAAACCGGTGAGACACTAAAGACACTAAAAACGTATTGTTTGTGTGAACTTTTTTGACCTTTGAGCTGAACATTGATTGCATAGGTTTAGTGTAGGAGAGCAGCATTTGCACAGAGGGTTTTTATAAATCTATGGTTGCTCAACATGGAATACACAACCGCTGGTCAAAAGGGAAAACTCAACATATGTAGCATTTAAAAAACAGCTGAAAACATGACTTACTAATGACCAGCTCTGTGACCTGAGAATTGTAGTTCTCTTATTTTAGATTAGTAAAAATAGTAGGCACTACTGATTAAATACACCTAAATACAAACATACAAAAAAAAGGTGGGAAAAAAAATGGCAAAAAAAAAACTGTCAAAAAAAAGTTTGGCAAAAAAAATAAATAAAAAATTGTCAAAAAAAAGTTTGGCAAAAATAAATTGTCAAAAAAAAAGTTGGGGAAAAAAAAGGTAAGAAAAAAAAATTGGGCCAAAAAAAAAAATTGTAAAAAAAAAAAGTTTGGCAAAAAAAAAAAAATTGGGCAAAAAAAAAAAAAAGTCAAAAAAAAGTTTGGCAAAAAAAAAAATGTCAAAAAAAAAAAATAGTAAGAAAAAAAAATTGGGCCAAAAAAAAAAAAAAATTGGCAAAAAAATTGGGCAAAAAATAAAAAGTCCAAAAAAAAGTTGGACAAAAAAAAAATGTCAAAAAAAAACGGGCAAAAAAATAAATTGTCAAATAAAAATGTTGGCAAAAAAAAATTTTGGCAAAAAAAAAACCTAGTAAGAAAAAAAAAATGGGCCAAAAAAAAAAAATTCAAAAAAAAGTTTGGCAAAAAAAAAAATAGTAAGAAAAAAAAATTGGGCAAAAAAAAAAAAAATTGGCAAAAAAAAAGTCAAAAAAAAAAAAAAAATTCAAAAAAAAGTTGGGCAAAAAAAAAAAAGTCAAAAAAAAAGTTGGGCAAAAAAAAAAAAAACCTGGTAAGAAAAAAAAATGGCAAAAAAAAAAATTGTCTAAAAAAAATGGGCAAAAAAAAGTTGGGCAAAAAAAATGGGCAAAAACAAATTGGGCAAAAAAAAAATTGTCAAAAAAAAGGCAAAAAAATAAACAAATAAATAAAAAGTTACCACCGTCTCTCTCTCACAGGGCGGGGTCTCCTCGGTGCTTCGAGCCATCCGGCTTCTCCTCCTGGGGCCGGATCCTGATCTTAAACTATGTGGGCGTCTCCGTGGGCTTCCTCCTCCCCTTCCTCACCATCATCGTCTGCTACAGTAAAATCATCCAACACCTGATGACCCGCTCCAGCCTCCACAGCGGCAGCGGCCCGTCCAGCAGCGCTCGCCGCCGCAACCGGCAGCGATCGGTGTACCTGGTCGCCATGGTGACAATGACCTTCCTGCTCTGCTTCCTGCCCTACCACCTGATCCGATCGCTGCACCTGCACGCCATCTGCGGCCACTGGAGCTGCACGGCCGTGGTGAGGCTGCAGCGGGCGGTGGTGGTGACGCTGTGTCTGGCGGCATCGAACAGCGTGGTCAACCCGCTGCTGTACTACTACTCCACGAGGACGTTCAGAGACAAGATGAGGGACGCTCATTCCTCTCTTCTGTCCAGCAGGCCGGGCTCGTTCAGGTCCGGACTGGGCCTGGCGAGGAGGAGGAACACCACCTGAGAGAAGAACCATCAGACTGCTTCAACGCTCTATTTATTTCAATTAAGAATATTTATCTAATTCGTCAGAAAAAATAACGGTGTGGTCTTTCAAGCTGAACAATGGAAATTTAACATTGTAAGCACAGGACAGGAGTCGTTAACGTTGGATCGAGGGTTGTTGAAAAGTGTCCAGGTTTCATTAACGGGTCCAGTTAGAAGGCTAGAACAAGTGCTCTGTCTTAAATCCAACGCTTCAGTCATGTAGAAATCACCATTTTCAACAATTTCAAACCCAGCTCTTGTGACCTCACAGGAAATGACATTTGCAAAGTGTAACCAGTCCACGGTTTTCAACAATCTGTTGGCTGATTTGACGTCAAATCGAAACTCCTGGCAATGAAGCCGTCATCAGCACCGTTTTAAAACCAGTTGTTGGCTGCATCCCCTTCAGCTACAAAGCCAAGATGGCGAATGCTGAAAATAGCCCCTTGTGTTTGGCCTCAGTTTCAGTTTGCTATAGAGCAGGCAAGGGCTGGTGTGGCTACGGAGGCTCATGGGATTTCTTGGTTTCCCTCATCAAACTCATCAAATACACAATCCAACAACTCCACAACGCTCTGGTGGACAAGTTGTGACCTGCACATTCACCACGCTATGAGATAATAACACAACGTTACCAGACAGAATTGTTTTAACTGAAAATTCATGCAAAACCGCTGATGCACGTTGCCTTCAGGGACAGTTTTTCATCAAGCAATCTCTGTATTTCCCCGAAAAACTGTCCCTGAAGGCAACGTGCATCAGCGGTTTTGCATGAATTTCCCTCTAAAATAACTCTGTGTGGTAACGTTGTGTTATTATCTCATAGCGTGGTGAATGTGCAGGTCACAACTTGTCCACCAGAGCGTTGTGGAGTTGTTGGATTGTGTATTTGATGAGTTTGATGAGGGAAACCAAGAAATCCCATAATGAGCCTCCGTAGCGTAGCTCTGAGCAGCTCATGGTTCTGCTCCGCCGTTTTAAAAATAGCTTGCACCGGCAATTAAAGGTAACGAACCTACTGCTATGACTATAGGGGTTATGGTGATGGGCTGAATTGACAAAATGTTGAACTATCCCTTTGAGACAGGTGATTGGTCAAACTGTGTGCTCTTCGTTGGAACATAACGGCCCTCTGAGGAATGGTTTGCTCATGTCTGCTATAGAATAAGTAGTTTTCAGACTCAATACTCTACTATTCATCTGAAAATGGTCCATTTGAAGGGTTAAGGTCTTTTCACGAGAACTGTGTGCGTGTGGTTTTAAATTTTAGTTTTTCTAGTGAAGAATATTTGTTTACGTGTATCCATCAACATGTTCTTGGAAGTCCAGTCATAGTGAAAACATTTGTGTATAAAGATCCCACAGGGAGCATCGTCTATTCCCTCCTCTCTCCATCTCTACGCACATTTTTTGATTTTTTTTTTAGTGATTTGTCTTCGTCCGGTCCCTCACATGTCCTGGAGGATGAATACATGGGAAACCATTGACTTTAGAGTTGGAAAATTCAAAGTACCTGAGCACATACATGAAGCGCTGCTTTTAAATATATCTATATTTTTTATGTTCTCGCTTGTTCTTACATCTGAAAACATGTTTTATTTTTGTATGTTGTTTATCAGTGTGTTGTGAAGTGTGTAAAGTAAAACAAAAACAATAATAACAATAAACAATTATAGAAATTAAAAAAAGATAATAAAATCCTGTTCTGTCTGGATATACAATTCACTTTCATTCACTTCACTACATTTTTTCCATAAGCT
Organism: Decapterus maruadsi; assembly: GCA_030347415.2. Lineage (NCBI taxonomy): Eukaryota > Metazoa > Chordata > Actinopteri > Carangiformes > Carangidae > Decapterus > Decapterus maruadsi. The sequence continues at coordinate 2,808,088 of CM064898.1, forward strand.
CTTGTCTTGTACCTTTACGGGGGTTCGAACAGAAGTCATGAGATGAAGTTCTGATTAAGCGGGACGGATGTCAAAATTATTCTTGCGCAGTGTCTTTTTCAACTTCTCTTTTGTTTAACTTGCTTGTCACAGGTTAGTTAGATTAGTTCTCATCTTTTTGCATTCATACATTTGGAGAAACACAATGTTATCAAATTGATTTTTATACATTTCATCTCAATAGTGTTTGAAGAACTGAGTATCTGGAGCTTTGTCAGTGTTTCTTTAAAGCAACAATTTGTGGCAATTCAAATTGATTTAAAAAAAATAAAAAAAATAAACTAATCTACATTTCAATGTGTATCAGAGATAGTGGTTATGCTGAGTTATTGTGAAACTTGAGCAATACTGAATAGGCTACAACCAGAAAAGGCTGTTGCAACATTTTCATGAGTTTAGCCTCAAACTGAACTTGATTTCATCTGCATACCCAGGGGTCAAAGCAAGAAAACAGACATGGAGCGTTGTAAAAGGTTTGACACCAGATGCTATCTAGGACCTTCAAGGATTAAAACTTGGGTGGACAACCCGGGGTCCAAAAACCCTCTTCTTGGGTCATTTTGCTGGTGAAAAGACAAGACTAGAGCTGTTTTGGACCCCATAGCTTTCCAGCAGCTAGTTGACCGGGTTGTCCACCCAGGTTTTAATCCTTGAAGGTCCTAGATATAATTTCTGATGTCAAACCTTTTACAACGCTCCGTGTCTGTGTTCTAAAAAAAATGGGATTTTGCCCCCTGGGTATAAGTCATGTTGGGGAAGAAAAAGCTTTTCTGTTGAAATCTTTTTTTGTCCTAGTGTGTTTTTCAATTACATCATAAGGAACGTGGGTTGGTATCGACAGGGCCCCCGCCTCAAGGGCTGAATACCCTCAAAACAGCCCTCAAAACACACACCAAACTGGGTGGGAGGAGGGGGCACGGAGGAGGGACACCACAGGAACAAGAAGAAGACAGTAAGGAGTCTTCAGGGAACGTTGGGCAGAGGGGACCATGGCTCTGGAGGCCGAAAGGAGGGGCAAGGAGACTCGGGAGGGCGACCTCGGGGCCGAGCAAAGGGGCGTAGGGATCCTGGGGGTCGGCCCGAAGGCTGGGCTGAAGGGTCATCTCCGGAGGCAGCGCTGGAGGACGCCGCGGCTTACAGGACTGGAGACCAGGAGGGAGGCAGACCACCACTGGAAACAGGAGCCAGACAGACCCCTGACCGGACACTGGAGACAAGAGCCAGGCACTCTGCAGGCTCGACACTGGAAACAAGAGCTGGACACTTGGCTAGCTGGACACGGAGAACGGGAGTGGTGTCAGCCGGGACCCCCGAAACTGAAGGACGCTACACCTCTGGAGGTGGTGCCGGAGGACGGTGCAGCTCTGGGGACTGCACCGAAGGATGCTGCAGTGTTGGAGCTGGCCGAACTGCCAACGGGGTACGTGGCGCAGGCGTCGACCGGACCACCGATGAGGCACGGGGAGCAGGAGTTGGCCGGACCACCAACTGCCTCACCGCAGGCAGGGAACATGGAGGCTGCGGCCCAGCCACTGGAGAACTTGGAGGCTGTGGACTTGCCTGCAGAGTACTGGAGGGTTGGGGAATTACATCCCCCACCAAATCTCAGTACCCTGCAGGCAGAAACCTGAGAAGCCATGGTGTCTCCATGACCCTGGCGTAGATGAGGTAGCCGGCTGCTTCCCTATAATTGTTGCCATAGTCCTGCTTGCATTCAGCAACTATGCATCTAAGGTCGCAACATAGTTCATACCAGTCCTGTTTGAACAGGGAATCTGCTGGGTCCTCTTCTTGGTCCAGTTGGGTCAGCATTTGTAAACATCAATTATTTTTTAGCAATTTAAGTTGGGGGAAAAATAAAAATTGAAAATTAATCTACATGTCGGTGTGTATCAGAGTTTGTGGTTACGCAGGGTTATTGTGAAACTCAAGCAACAGAGATTATTGTACACAGTAAAAGCTGGCGCAATATTTTCACAATTCTGAGTTTGGCCTCACACTGAACTGGTACTTTTGAGAAACATGTTGTATCTGCAAGTCATGTTCGGGAAGAAGAAAGCTTTCCTGTTTTTCTCAAAAAATTTTTTGGCCTTGTGTGTTTCTCAATAATTTTCAAAGTATCTTTACCGACACATGATGTCCACACTAAAGTGATAATATTCCAAAGACATAGCCTAATGGGTAAAAAGTCTGAAATTAATTCAATCAGTGGTTTGGTTCAATAGAGGAGAAGTCGATAAGAAGAATTCATGCAAAAAAAGAAGTAAAATATGCCTCTTTTAAGGCATCAAACACATTTTTGTCCAATGTGGTAGTTGTTCCAGTTTGGTTCTCAGAGTCCCATGGACAAAACTACAAACCCCATGCAGGAAATCACTGTTCATCAATGACATATCCAAGACTGATCTAATCCCCCCAAAATCTTTGCATTCAGTTTTTTTGGAAATAATCCCCTTTATTCACCACTGTTTTCTTGCATACCCAGGGGTCAAAGCAAGAAAACAGACACGGAGCGTTGTAAAAGGTTTGACACCAGATGATATCTAGGACCTTCAAGGATTAAAACTTGGGTGGACAACCCGGGGTCCAAAAACCCTCTTCTTGGGTCATTTTGCTGGTGAAAAGACAAGACTAGAGCTGTTTTGGACCCCATAGCTTTCCAGCAGCTAGTTGACCGGGTTGTCCACCCAGGTTTTAATCCTTGAAGGTCCTAGATATCATTTCTGGTGGCAAACCTTTTACAACGCTCCGTGTCTGTGTTCTAAAAAAATGGGATTTTGCCCCCTGGGTATAAGTCATATTGGGGAAGAAAAAGCTTTTCTGTTGAAATCTTTTTTTGTCCTAGTGTGTTTTTCAATTACATCATAAGGAACGTGGGTTGGTATCGACAGAGCCCCCGCCTCAAGGGCTGAATACCCTCAAAACAGCCTTCAAAACACACACCAAACGGGGTGGGAGGAGGGGGCACGGAGGAGGGACACCACAGGAACAAGAAGAAGACAGTAAGGAGTCTTCAGGGAACGTTGGGCAGAGGGGACCATGGCTCTGGAGGCCGGCCCGGAGGCCGAAAGGAGGGGCAAGGAGACTCGGGAGGGCGACCTCGGGGCCGAGCAAAGGGGCGTAGGGATTCTGGGGGGCGGCCCGGAAGCTGAGCAGAGTCTGGGGGTCGGCCCGAAGGCTGGGCTGAAGGGTCATCTCCGGAGGCAGCGCTGGAGGACACCGCGGCTTACAGGACTGGAGACCAGGAGGGAGGCAGACCACCACTGGAAACAGGAGCCAGACAGACCCCTGACCGGACACTGGAGACAAGAGCCAGGCACTCTGCAGGCTCGACACTGGAAACAAGAGCTGGACACTTGGCTAGCTGGACACGGAGAACAGGAGTGGTGTCAGCCGGGACCCCCGAAACTGAAGGACGCTACACCTCTGGAGGTGGTGCCGGAGGACGGTGCAGCTCTGGGGACTGCACCGAAGGATGCTGCAGTGTTGGAGCTGGCCGAACTGCCAACGGGGTACGTGGCGCAGGCGTCGACCGGACCACCGATGAGGCACGGGGAGCAGGAGTTGGCCGGACCACCAACTGCCTCACCGCAGGCAGGGAACATGGAGGCTGCGGCCCAGCCACTGGAGAACTTGGAGGCTGTGGACTTGCCTGCAGAGTACTGGAGGGTTGGGGAATTACATCCCCCACCAAATCTCAGTACCCTGCAGGCAGAAACCTGAGAAGCCATGGTGTCTCCATGACCCTGGCGTAGATGAGGTAGCCGGCTGCTTCCCTATAATTGTTGTCATAGTCCTGCTTGCATTCAGCAACTATGCATCTAAGGTCGCAACATAGTTCATACCAGTCCTGTTTGAACAGGGAATCTGCTGGGTCCTCTTCTTGGTCCAGTTGGGTCAGCATTTGTAAACATCAATTATTTTTTAGCAATTTAAGTTGGGGGAAAAATAAAAATTGAAAATTAATCTACATGTCGGTGTGTATCAGAGTTTGTGGTTACGCAGGGTTATTGTGAAACTCAAGCAACAGAGATTATTGTACACAGTAAAAGCTGGCGCAATATTTTCACAATTCTGAGTTTGGCCTCACACTGAACTGGTACTTTTGAGAAACATGTTGTATCTGCAAGTCATGTTCGGGAAGAAGAAAGCTTTCCTGTTTTTCTTGAATTGTTTTTTGGCCTTGTGTGTTTCTCAATAATTTTCAAAGTATCTTTACCGACACATGATGTCCACACTAAAGTGATAATATTTTAAAGAAATAATGGTTAAAAAGACTGAAATTAATTAAATCAATGGTTTGGTTCAATAGAGGAGAAGTCGATAAGAAGATTCATGCAAAAAAAAGAAGGAAAAAGAAGTAAAATATGCCTTTTTTTAAGGCATCAAACACATTGGACACTTTTGTCCAATGTGGTACTTGTTCCAGTTTGGTTCTCAGAGTCCCATGGACAAAACTACAAACCCCATGCAGGAAATCACTGTTCATCAATGACATATCCAAGACTGATCTAATCCCCCCAAAATCTTTGCATTCAGTTTTTTTGGAAATAATCCCCTTTATTCACCACTTTTTTCCCCCAGGGACTCTATTTTCTATTGTACAATATTCCTTTTTGATGGCATCAATACCGTGGCCCTGAGGTGCAAATCAGTTGTGTTTTCTCTTTTGCCATTATGTTTTCTGATTTGCCGTTGTGATTTGCACCTCAGGGCCACTGTACATCAAACACGTTGGACACTTTTGTCCAATGTGATATATGTAGCTACTGTACCAGCTTCTGAGAGTCCCAAGGACAAAAAACTAAAAACCCTAGGAAATCAATATTGCTACTCCATAGTATCCATAATATTGCTATATCCAAGACTAATCTAATCTCCCCAAAACAAATTAGATTTGCATTCAGTTTTTTTTTTTTTTTAAATAACCCCCTTTTTATTTGCTTTATTCACCACTTTCCACTTTATCCACCACAGGGACTCCATTTTCTGGCATTGAAGGGGTTAAAAGTCTGAAAATAATTAAATCAACGGTTTGGATCAGTAGAAGAGAAGTGGATGAGAAGAATCATGAAAAAAAAACTGGAAAAAAGGTAAAATATGTCTTTTTTATGGAATAAAACACATTGGATACTTTTGTGGTGCAAAGGTTAAGCACTGATAACAAAATGTGCAAAAATGAGATAGCTATAAGAGGAAGTAATGATTGTGAAATTTCAAGCTACTGTACATACTGTAATACAAGCCACATACACACACGCATACCATAAACTTTATGATTTATAATTTTTTTGGTTTTGTTTGTTCTTTATAGACGTTCCCAAGTGTAATGAACAAAACTAAAAGTGTGTAAGTTTGTAACTTCTTTGAGATTGTGACCATACTTTATCTCGCCTCGTGTCTGTCGTTGGTTCCTCATTCTGTGAGATGATGAGATTAGTAAATAGTATTTAAGACGCCGCTACACCGTCTCTCGATATCCAAACATGAAGATGCTGACTGTGGGTCTTCTTGTCTGTGCCGTGATGGCACTGAGTACAGCTGTGGGTAAGTCGTTCTGAGCATTACATCAAAAAGACAAAGATGATGGCTCTGTATTTGTCTGTGATGAACCAGATGAAAAAAATAAAAATAACTTCTGTTTGAAATCTTCTCAGCTCTTCCACAGGAAATCGCCAAAAGCGATCAAGGTCAGTGGGTATTTTTGGGGATTTTAATGAAAATGTGATGTTACTGAAAAAGCAAAAACTGGTAAACTCTGTTAATCAAGTCGTTTTTTCTACATTTAGTTTTTAAAAAAAGGTTTCAATGTTATACTATTGTACTACAATGATGAATCTTAATACAGTAATTACATTTTTGTGTGGTTTCTACATGAAGTCTAGCAGGACAAACCACCTGTCTTTCATCGCTCGTGCCATTAGGTTTTTAAACATGGACAACAACCATTTTAATCACCTTTCTGAATTATTTATTTATTTTTATCTACGATTTTGTGTTTTCTCGATGACTTATCCCTTAAATTACCTTCTTGCTTATTTAACTATTCATTGTTACTTTTTTTTGCATTAAATGATCATGTATCATCTGTTGTGGGGCTTGACCTTTGTCTTGACTTAATGAATGTGTTGAACGAATTAATATTGTACAATGGTAGCTGCAAAAGTGAATTGCCGTCTGGGATAAATAAAGTTGCATTCTATTCTATTCTAGTCCCAAATAATCTGCAGGGTTATACAGGCTCAGACTGGTTCTACATATGTTAAACCTTGATCATGTGTTTTTTTCCCAATCATTAAAGGGAAGAGAAACTTGAAATATAACTTGAAACTCAACTGTTATTGATTTGTCCTCAGTGGAGAGCCACCTGGTCAAGAGGGCCACCTCTTGTTCTGGTGGTTGGACTCTGATCAACGGTCGCTGTTTCCGCTACGTTCCAAGATCTTTGTCTTGGGCTCAAGCCGAGGTAATTGTGGTTATTCCGTTTGTGTCGACTTGACTGTCAGATTAATGCATGTCAAGTTTTACACTCTCTCCGTGTGACTTTCTACATTGTAGAGAAACTGCAGGTCCATGGGTGGAAACCTGGCGTCGGTGCACAGCGTCAATGAATACCACCAGCTGCAGTTGCTGGTCCTGGAGGCTACTCATGAGCAAAAAGAGACATGGATTGGAGGCTCTAACGCACAACAGGTATTTTATTCATTAATGTACAAAAATTTCATGGTGAAATAATTTCTCTAAAACTCATAATTTCTGATGTATAGCAAGGGGTTTGGTTGTGGAGTGATGGAAGTTCGTTCCAATATTCAAACTGGTGCCCAGGAGAACCTAGCAACGGTGGAGGGCAGCATTGTTTGCAAATTAATTATTCAGGTAATTCAATATGCTATTTCAGTTTCAGCTTTTATTGTGTATGAGTGGTTTAAATGACAGACTAAAATGTGAAAAAATGTAGGAATTGTTCTAATGTCAATTTAATATTGATACTGTTTCCAGACAGTTGAAATGATGTGATACAGAACAGACCCACTGTTTCTAGTCTCATTGGACAGTTTCATGTGATGGTTTGTGCAGCACTGACTGACTCCTGTGTGTTTGTTGTTCAGCTGGGAAGTGCTGGGATAATTTCGAGTGTTACTCACGTCTCCCGTCCATCTGTGTCAAGTGAAACAACTGATTCCTGCACCGACTCCCCGACATGATCCTCAACAACCTGAAGTCTCTATGATCTATTTCACATCTTTATTTCTGCTTTATCGCTGTAACGCTACTTAAGGAAGGAAGCGACAAGTCACATAAACAGGAGGTGGATGGGCTCTGCCTGTAATAAACCGAAGGTGTTATGGAAAGAAAAGCTTTAAGCGCAACTTTACTCTGAACAGTGAACTATTCTTTCTTTTCTGAAAAATAAAAGTGTGAAGCATTGCAACAATCTGACTCTGACTGTTTGTTTGGGTGTGAAGTTGCTGATCTTAAATAGTGTGTACAATAATGCAAGGTACAGAACTTCTCAAGTTAATGTTAACGACAGAAAATGAAAATAACACATTAAACTAATAATGAACTAATTCATTTTCTTCATTTCATCATTTTTTCCACTGTCATAAACTCCTTTGAGTTTCTGCAAAACCACTTTTCAACTTCTAGGTATGAGGCAAGTCACGGTTCAGTTTTTGGTCACCAAACTACTTAGAAAGACAAATATGTCTTAAAGCTGTACAGAAATGGCCATTTGTCCCGTCTGTCGCGCCGAGTTGTGCCGAGCTGTGCCGAGCTGTAACACGACTTTACCCGAGTGAGGAACGCGGATTTGACTGGTCGTTACCGAGCGGGCGGGATATTCAAAGCTTGGGGCGAGTCCGAGCTCCGTGTGTGTTTAGACGTTTGAATGACAGATGACAGATCCAATATCAGTGGCTTTTGAATCGTGAGCAGGCTGACGTATAATCTGTGCGCCTGCATTGTCCAATGCGGAAAAAAAAATACAACACTTTCACTCCGGATTTACTCAAAAATAGAATTTTGCACAAAGTTTGGCCTACGTCGTCTGATAGATGACTTTTTACATTAATTTTATGACCCAGAGTGGGCTGAAATTCAGTTTTCTTTTCTGTACACCTTTAATGAATCAATATCATCTGGCTGCGGACACAAATGGGCGTTCCTGTCGTTAGGGGAGTTCCCGTTCTCGCAGTCAGGAACGCCCCCCTTCTTCTTCGCCTACCCACGCTTGTCAACATCTGGGTTACTATCTGGGTTAACATAGCAACATCCACTAGCTATGAGGAATTCTGTTCTGTCTGTAACTTGCTTGTCACTTGACAGTATTAATTCTCATATTTATTTTCATCCATTTGGAGAAAAACAACACTATTAAATTAATTCATCAACTTTTCATCCAAATAGTGTTTGAAGAAGTAACAGGGTCAGCATTTGTAAACATCAATTATTTTTTAGCAATTTAAGTTGGGGGAAAAATAAAAATTGAAAATTAATCTACATATCAGTGTGTATCAGAGTTAGTGGTTGTGCAGGGTTATTGTGAAACTCAAGCAACAGAGATTATTGTACATACAGTAAAAGCTGGCGCAATATTTTCACAATTCTGAGTTTGGCCTCACACTGAACTGGTACTTTTGAGAAACATGTTGTATCTGCAAGTCATGTTCGGGAAGAAGAAAGCTTTCCTGTTTTTCTTGAATTGTTTTTTGGCCTTGTGTGTTTCTCAATAATTTTCAAAGTATCTTTACCGACACATGATGTCCACACTAAAGTGATAATATTTTAAAGAAATAATGGTTAAAAAGACTGAAATTAATTAAATCAATGGTTTGGTTCAATAGAGGAGAAGTCGATAAGAAGATTCATGCAAAAAAAAAAGGAAAAAGAAGTAAAATATGCCTTTTTTAAGGCATCAAACACATTGGACAAAAGTGGTACTTGTTCCAGTTTGGTTCTCAGAGTCCCATGGACAAAACTACAAACCCCATGCAGGAAATCACTGTTCATCAATGATCCAAGACGGATCTAATCCCCCCAAAATCTTTGCATTCAGTTTGTTGGAAATAATCCCCTTTATTCACCACTTTTTTTTCTCCAGGGACTCTATTTCCTATTATACAATATTCCTTTTTGATGGCATCAATACCATGACCCTGAGGTGCAAATCAGTTGTGTTTTCTCTTTTGCCATTATGTTTTCTGATTTGCCGTTGTGATTTGCACCTCAGAGAGAGCCCCAAGGACAAAAAACTGAAAACCCTAGGAAATCAATATTGGTACTCATCAATGATATATCCAAGACTAATCTAATCTCCCCAAAACAAATTTGATTTGCATTCAGTTTTTTTTTGGAAATAACCCCCTTTTTTTATTGCTTTACTCACCACTTTATCCACCACAGGGACTCCATTTTCTGGCATTGAAGGGGTTAAAAGTCTGAAAATAATTAAATCAACGGTTTGGATCAGTAGAAGAGAAGTGAATGAGAAGAATAATGAAAAAAAAACTGGAAAAAAAAGGTAAAATATGTCTTTTTTATGGAATAAAACACATTCGATGCTTTTGAGGTGCAAAGGTCAAGCACTGATAACAAAATGTGCAAAAATGAGATAGCTATAAGAGGAAGTAATGATTGTGAAATTTCAAGCTACATACTGTAATACAAGCCACATACACACACGCATACCACAAACTTTATGATTTATTAAATTTTTTTCAGATAAGTGGTTTTGTTTGTTCTTTATAGAAGTTCCCAAACATTAGTGTAATGAACAAAACTATAAGTTTGTAAGTTTGAAACTTCTTGAGATTGTGACCATTCTTTATCTCGCCTCGTGTCTGTCGTTGGTTCCTCATTCTGTGAGATGATGAGATTAGTAAATAATATTTAAGACGCCGCTACACCGTCTCTCGTTATCCAAACATGAAGATGCTGACTGTGGGTCTTCTTGTCTGTGCCGTGATGGCACTGAGTACAGCTGAGGGTAAGTCGTTCTGATCATTACATCAAAAAGACAAAAACGATGGCTCTGTATTTGTCTGTGATGAACCAGATGAAAAAAATAAAATAACCTCTGTTTGAAATCTTCCCAGCTCTTCCACAAGAAATCGCCAAAAGCGATCAAGGTCAGTGGGTATTCTTTTGGATTTTAATGAAAATGTGATGTTACTGAAAAAGCAAAAACTGGTAAACTCTGTTAATCAAGTCGTTTTTTCTACATTTTGTTTTTTAAAAAAGGTTTCAATGTTATATTCTTGTACTACAATGATGAATCTTAATACAGTAATTACATTTTTGTGTATTGGTTTCTACAAGAAGTCTAGCAGGACAAACCGCCTTTCCAAGTCTTTCATCCCTTGTGCCATTAGGTTTTTAAACCTGGACAACAACCATTTTAATCACCTTTCTGAATTATTTATTTATTTTTATCTACGATTTTGTGTTTTCTTGACGACTTATCCCTTAAATTACCTTCTTGCTTATTTAACTATTCATTGTTACTTTTTTTTTTGCATTAAATGATCATGTATCATCTGTTGTGGGGCTTGACCTTTGTCTTGACTTAATGAATGTGTTGAACGAATTAATATTGTATAATGGTAGCTGCAAAAGTGAATTGCTGTCTGGGATAAATAAAGTTGCATTCTATTCTATTCTAGTCCCAAATAATCTGCAGGGTTATACAGGCTCAGACTGGTTCTACATATGTTAAGCCTTGATCATGTGTTTTTTTTAAAGAGAAGAAAATCTTAAAATATAACTTGAAACTCAACTGTTATTGATTCGTCCTCAGTGGAGAGCCACCTGGTCAAGAGATGGACCACGTCTTGTTCTAGTGGTTGGACTCTGTTCAACGGTCGCTGTTTCCGCTACGTTCCAGAAGCCATGACTTGGGCTCAAGCCGAGGTAATTGTGGTTATTCCGTTTGTGTCGACTTGAATGTCAGATTAACGAATGTCTAGTTTTAAACTCTCTCCGTGTGACTTTCTACATTGTAGAGAAACTGTGAGTCCATGAATGGAACCCTGGCGTCGGTGCACAGCGGCGAGGAATACTACCAGCTGCAGTTGCTGGTCCTGGCGGCTACTCATGAGCAAGGACTAACATGGATCCTGGACTTTGGTCATGGGCAAAAAGAAACATGGATCGGAGGCTCTAACGCACAAGAGGTATTTCATTCATTAATGTACAAAAATAAGTTGTTTCAATAATTTGTCTAAAACTCATAATCTCTTTTAATGCTGTCAAGGAGACGGTTTGGTTGTGGAGTGATGGAAGTCCGTTCCTCTATTCAAACTGGTGCCCAGGAGAACCTACCAGCTACACGGGACAGCAGCATTGTTTGCAAATGAATTATTCAGGTAATTCAATGCGCTATTTCAGTTTCAGCTTTTATTGTGTATGAGTGGTTTAAATGACAGACTGAAATGTGAAAAAATGTAGAAATTGTTCTAATGTCAATTTAATATTGATACTGTCTCCAGACAGTTGAAATGATGTGATACAGAACAGACCCACTGTTTCTAGTCTCATTGGACAGTTTCATGAGATGGTTTGTGCAGCACTGACTGACTCCTGTGTGTTTGTTGTTTACAGCTAGGAAGTGCTGGGATGATTTCCAATGTAGCACACCTTCCCCGTCCATCTGCGTCAAGAGAAACAAATGATTCCTGCACCGACTCCCCGACATGATCCTCAACAACCTGAAGTCTCTATGATCTATTTCACATCTTTATTTCTGCTTTATCGCTGTAACGCTACTTAAGGAAGGAAGCGACAAGTGACATAAACAGGAGGTGGATAGGCTCTGCCTGTAATAAACCGAAGGTGTTATGGAAAGAAAAGCTTTAAGCACAACTTTACTCTGCACAGTGAACTATTCTTTCTTGTCTGATGAAAAATTAAAAGTGTGAAGCATTGCAACAATCTGACTCTGACTGTTTGTTTGGTTCTGCTTTATCGCTGTAACGCTACTTAAAGCCCCAGTATGTGAGATTTACCCCCATCTAGCGGTGCGGTTGCATATCGGAAGGTATTTTTGATGTTGCGTTTACGTAAACTCGGGTAGAAGTCAGAAAAACAACAGACACTGCATTTAACAGGATAAACAAGCCTCTATAAGAAACAGTCCGCCAGCACGAGGCAAAACAATACAGACATGACAATATGTTGTCATGGTGATGTCGTACCAAACCTGAAAGAAAAGTTTTGACCAACTTTCTCTGCACAGTGAATAACATCCAGTTGGTTTGCCTGAAAAATATTTGCCGGTTTATATTTGCAACAATCTGACTTGTTTCAACTCATTCTAACTGTCAAACTCTTGTTTGTAGTTTTCCACTTCAGTGAAATACGTATTTATGAAAGCCATATTTGATTTTTGTTAATAAAAAGCCATAAAAGTCCCATACTGTCCCTTTAAGGAAGGAAGCGACAAGTGACATAAACAGGAGGTGGTTCTGCCTGTAATAAACCAAAGGTATTTTAAGAACATGTGCACTTGAAGTACAGCCATGTCACCACTAGGTGGCAATAGACAGTAGTAAATATATTATTGTGGTATGAAGGGACTCTGGGAAAAGCCAAAAGCATTTTCCATTTCTACCTTTGATAAAGTTACACATCCCCAGTGGATCAGTGTTTAGTGATGATGTCATCTGTCATGTGAAACGTGGATTGCTTGGTTTACCAGGCTCATTATACAAATAAACCAACACAAATTAAGAAAGAAGGCAGGATTTCTTCCTGCAGCCCTTGTGGATGAAATTAGTATCAGAAAACATTGAGAAAAAGTGTCGAATTCATTCAGGTGTAACTTGTGTTCTTGTGTCTGTACACTTTGCGTAACTCCAAATTTTATTCATTCATCTATTTCATTCCCTCCTCTCTCTCTCTGCACAATTTTTTATCAATATTTTTTTGTGTCCTTGCTTGTTCTTACATATGAAAACATATTTTATTTTTGTATGTTTTCCCTTTATCAGTGTGTTGTGAAGTGTGTGTAATGGTAAATTTGAATATTCCTTTGTTTTAATCACTTGAGACGTCCCCACCGCCTGCTTTCCCCCCAAGGAATCAGAACTCCTTTTGTTTGTTACCCATTTGTGTATTCTCATGTCTAGACCTCTTAACATGTAACCCTGCAGAATGCCCCAGGTGTGAAATACACCCTCGGGGACTGGGAGCGTTGAAAACACACTGTCTGAGTATAGGACCGGCCCCTGCAGCCGTCAAAGGGGTGTGGCATACCTGAGGGGGCGTTCCTCAGGTATAAGTGTTTTGGTCTCCCCATTGTCTTTGTCTTTTCTTTCATCACCGCTCGGGTTAGAACTGACCTTTCCATGCAAGGAAATAAAAACTTGTCGGCCGGTAGTAGTCTCTATTTCATTATTCACCAACAGCAAACAGCTAAAAATGTCCAGAACATGTGTAAAGTAAAACAAAACAATAAACAGTTATATTGAATTCTGTTCTGTCTGGATATACAATCCATTTTGTCATTTTTTCGATAAGCTCTTGTGCCTTTATGGAGTTTAGAGCCTAAGTCATGAGTTGAAGTTATGATTCAGCAGGACGGATGTCAAAATGATCCACATGCACAATCTTTTTCAACTTCATCTGCATCTATTTGTATTCATCCATTTGGAGAAACACAATATTATCAAATTGATTTTTATTTTTATACATTTAATCTCAATAGTGTTTGAGGAACTGAGTATCTGGTGGTTTGTTGGCGTGTCTTAACAGCAATAATTTTGGCGATTTCAGTGCGTATCAGGGTTAGTGGTTATGCTGGGTTACTGTTGAACGTGAGCAATAGTGAGTACAACTAAAAAAAGTTGGTGCAACATTTTAACACCTCTGAGTTTAGCATCAAACTGAAGTCGTACTTGTGAGAAAAATCTAACAATTTTATCAGCAGGTCATGTTGAGGAAGAAAAAGCTTTTCTGTTTTTCTTGAATCTTTTTTTGTCCTTGTGTATTTTTTTAATTACAGTTGTGCTCATAGGATTAGATACCTGGGCAGATTTTGCAAAATGTGTGCTATTCTTTAAGGACAACACGAGTGATCATCAGGCAAAACACATTTCTCATATTTTTAATGGGATTCAAACTAAACTGAGAGACATCCCGAAATAACACAATCATTGAAAAAAAAAAAAAATCATCAGAGAGTCTGAACGTGAGTTGGTATCAACAGAAACCCTTAATATCCACTTTTATTTATTTGAACAATGTGGATTGACTTTCCCACATCTTTAGACATCTTTTTATATCCGTTTTCTGTTTTATAAAGTTGAACAATGTTCAACAACGTTACAACTTCCTAACTTAGCATGATTAAAATAGCAACTGATGCAAAGCAGAAAAATGTGGTTTGAATGAAACATTTCCATTTATGGAAACTGGACTGGTTCTTGAGACTGTCCTTATATAAAACTCACACACCCAAATTCAAAAGAATTCAAGCTTTTGAAAGATAAGAATGTGAACATAAAGCCATTGACAAGGACAATCCAAAGCCGAGACAAGACTTGCTGAAATGTAATAATTTGTGTATGTTATTATCTCTCATGATGAGTTTTTATGTTATCTGTGTGTAAGTTTATTATATTTCATATCTATTATTATTTTTTCACATATTTGTTTTTAAACGCTCAGAATTTTGGACTGTATTGCATATGGTATAAATGTGTATTGAGAGACCTTGGGATGTGTTTAGTTAGCATATGTCTACAATATGTAAAACTACATATTTTTTCTTAGAATACATGCAAATCAAGATATGAAGTCGAATTTGTCATATCAGAAATGTTTTTCATTGAGGATTGTAACAAACAACAAACACACCTGATGTTCATTGTTGTACATTTTGACTTAGCACACCGACTTTTTTCCTTCAAGTCTTTCAACATTTGTGTAACTTAAATCAATTACCCTGTTTTTATGATCCGTTTCCTCGTTGTAATAATTGCAGTTTCATTCACTTTGTTCATTCTGTTAAGCACTGATAACAAAATGTGTGAATATGATGAAAATCTAATGATGAATAGATTACTAGTTAAAGAAAGTAATGATTGTGAAATTTCAAGATACATAATAGCCTACAAGCCACATACACACGTATACTACAAACATTACAGTTTATTACATTTTTTTTCTACATAAATATAGGAAGTGGTTTTGTTTGTTCTGTTTTTAAGTTCCCAAACATTAGTGATGTGTACGCACCTAAAGGTTTGTAAGAAACTTCTTTGAGATTGTGACCATACTTGATGTTTCGCCCTGTATCTGTTGTTGGTTCCTCATTTTGAGATGATGAGATAAGTAAATAGTATTTATGAGCTACACCGTCTCTCGTTATCCAAACAAGAAGATGCTGACTGGGCGTCTTCTTGTCTGTGCCGTGATGGCACTGAGTACAGCTGTGGGTAAGGAGTTCTGAGCATTGCAAAGACAAAGATGATGTTTCTGTATTTGTCTGTGATGAAACAAATGAAAAACATAAAATAACTTCTTTTTGAAATCTTCCAGCTCTTCCGGAGGAAATAGCTAAAAGTGATCAAGCAGCAGGTGAGTGGATATTCTTTTAGATTTTAAAGAAAATGTGATGTTATTGAAAAAGCAAAAACTGGTAAGTTGTTTAGGTTTTAAAAATGGTTTTTAATGTTATACTCAAACAAAGCTGAATCTTAATAATTACACCACCAGAGAGTGTGTGTATTGGTTTCTACAGGAAGTCTGGCAGGACAAACCGCCTTTCCAAGTCTTTTATCCCTTGTGCCATTAGCAACCATTTTAATCACCTTTCTGAATGTTATATTTTTATTTTTTTAAATCTACAATTTCATGTTTTTTTAATGTCCTGGGGCTTGACTATTGACTTGACTTTTAACAAATTAATGAATGTGTTGAACAAATTAATATTGTAATAATGATAGCTGTAAAACTTAATTGCCCTCCGAGATAAATAAATATATGTGTTGTATTCCATTCTACTCTAGTCCAAAATAACCTGCAGGGTTACTCAGAGATCAGACTGGATTTTCGTCTACATGTTAGCCCTTGATAAGGTGTTCTTTTCAATCATTAAAGGGGAACACAATCTTAAAATATAAATTGAAATTCAACTGTTATTGATTCGTCCTCAGTGGAGAGCCAGCTGGAAAAGAGATGGACCATGTCTTGTTCTAGTGGTTGGACTCTGATCAACGGTCGCTGTTTCCGCTACGTTCCAAGTTCC
Source organism: Decapterus maruadsi (assembly GCA_030347415.2). NCBI lineage: Eukaryota > Metazoa > Chordata > Actinopteri > Carangiformes > Carangidae > Decapterus > Decapterus maruadsi. The sequence goes on from CM064898.1 coordinate 2,824,376, forward strand.
TTGACTTGGGCTCAAGCCGAGGTAATTGTGGTTATTCTGTTTGTTTCAACTTGAATGTCAGATTAACGAGTGTCTAGTTTTAAACTCTCTCCGTGTGACTTTCTACATTGTAGAGAAACTGTAAGTACATGGGTGGAACCCTGGCGTCGGTGCACAGCGCCCACGAACACAGTTGGATGCGGTGGCTGGTCACAAGAGGTGCTCGTTATTCAAGAACAACATGGATCGGAGGCTCTGACGCCCAACAGGTATTTTATTCATTAATGGTCAAAAATTAGTTGGTGAAATAATTTGACTGAAACTCATAATCTCTGCTGTGTAGGAACGGGTTTGGCTGTGGAGTGATGGAAGTCCGTTCTCCTTTTCAAACTGGTGCAGAGGACAACCTAACAACTTGGGGGGAAGGCAGCATTGTTTGCAAATGAATTTTTCAGGTAATTCAATACGTTATTTCAGTTTCAGTTTTTATTGTGTATGAGTGGTTTAAATCACAGACTGAAATGTGAAAAAATGTAGAAAATGTTCTAATGTCAATTTGATATTGATACTGTCTCCAGACAGTTGAAATGATGTGATACAGAACAGACCCACTGTTTCTAGTCTCATTGGACAGTTTCATGTGATGGTTTGTGCAGCACTGACTTACTCCTGTGTGTTTGTTGTTTACAGCTTACAATTGCTGGAATGATATGTGGTGTTACGCACGTCTCCCGTCCATCTGCGTCAAGAGAAACAAATGATTCCTGCACCGACTCCCCGACATGATCCTCAACAACCTGAAGTCTCTATGATCTATTTCACATCTTTATTTCTGCTTTATCGCTGTAACGCTACTTAAGGAAGGAAGCGACAAGTGACATAAACAGGAGGTGGATGGGCTCTGCCTGTAATAAACCAAAGGCGTTATGGAAAGAAAAGCTTTAAGCGCAACTTTACTCTGAACAGTGAACTATTCTTTCTTGTCTGAAAATTAAAAGTGTGAAGCATTGAAACAATCTGACCCTGACTTGTTTGGGTGTGAAGTTGCTGATCTTAAATAGCGTGTACAATAATGCAAGGTACAAAACTTCTCAACGTTAATGTCAGACAATGAAAATAATACATTAAATTAGTAATTAACTTCTTCATTTTCTTCATTTCATCTTCAAGTTTTCCACTGTCATAAACTCTTTTGAGTTTCTGCAAAACCATTTTTCAACTTCTAGGTATGAGGCAAGTCACAGTTCAGTTTTTGGTCACCAAACTACATAGAAAGACAATTACGTCTGGGAACAGGTCATTTTAAAGGAGTCATCACCTGGTTTTTTACGTATCCAGCCCCCCTTGGATCGCTTTGGATCAATTCGTAAAACTTATTAATAAAAAAATAAATAATTTTAATCAAACATTGAGCTTGTTCTGACCCTTTTTCCTAATCACGCGAGATTACGCGCGAGGTTTGACTGGTCCGGATCTGGTCCGGATGTGCATTGCATGAGGCACGCGTTGATTCGCCGCAGGAAGGACAGAGCCGGGGGGTTTGCCTGCATGCAGACTCCAAACATAAACAGCCCCCTGGTACCGCTTTTCAGGTAGCGGACGGGCCGGGGTTGGGTGGTGAAAGAGGCACCTCCGCCGGTGAGGTCACCGTCGGAGCAGAATCAAAGATCTCGTGCTTTAGGAAGGCACACCCTTGTGTGCTATTCCTGTTCGGAGAAAGAGCCGAAGCGAAAAAACGGCGCCGCTTTCAAACTCCAGCTTTTCAGGCAAGTTTCAACTGAGGTCAAACACCAGTATGCATGTTTTAACAAGAGAAATTGCGATTTCCGGGTGATGACTCCTTTAATAATAAAGAGGAACTGCTGTGTATGGTGAGGTGTATTTTAAAAATATGTGCACTTGCAGTACAACCACGTCACCATCAGGTGGCAACAGACAGTAGTAAATATATTATTGTGGTACGAAGGGACTCAGGGAAAAGCCAAAAGCACTTAACATTTCTACCTTTGATAAAGTTACACATCTCCAGTGGATCAGTGTTTAGTGATGACGTCATCTGTCATGTGAAAACGTGGAAGTTCTTCCTGTAGCCTTTCTTTCTATTTACAGTGATTAGGCTCAAAATACAAATAAACAACTACAAATGAAGAAACAAGGCAGCATTTCTTCATGCAGCCCTTGTGGATGAAATTAGTATTACAAAACATTGTGGTGAGTACTGAACTGAAGTAGAACTTCTGATGTTTAATTTTTTGATGTTTTCCCTTATCAGTGATTTTGGTTGGTTAGAACTGACCTTTCCTTGCAAGGAAATAAAAACTTGTCTCTATTTCATTATTCACCAACAGCAAACAGCTAAAAATGTCCAGAACATGTGTGAAGTAAAACAAAACAAACAGTTATATTGAATTCTGTTCTGTCTGGATATACAATCCATTTTGTCATTTTTTCGATAAGCTCTTGTGCCTTTATGGGGTTTAGAGCAGAAGTCATAAATTGAAGTTATGATTCAGCAGGACGGATGTCAAAATTATCCACGTGCAAAGTCTTTTTCAACTTCATCTGCATCTATTTGTATTCATCCATTTGGAGAAACACAATATTATCAAATTGATTTTTATTTTTATACATTTCATCTCAATAGTGTTTGAGGAACTGAGTATCTGGTGGTTTGTAAGCGTGTCTTAACAGCAATAATTTTGGCGATTTCAGTGCGTATCAGGGTTAGTGGTTATGCTGGGTTACTGTTGAACGTGAGCAATAGTGAGTACAACTAAAAAAAGCTGGTGCAACATTTTAACACCTCTGAGTTTAGCATCAAACTGAACTTGTACTTGTGAGAAAAATCTAACAATTTTATCAGCAGGTCATGTTGAGGAAGAAAAAGCTTTTCTGTTTTTCTTGAATTTGTTTTTGTCCTAGTGTATTTTTTTAATTACAGTTGTGCTCATAGGATTAGATACCTGGGCAGATTTTGCAAAATGTGTGCTATTCTTTAAGGACAACACGAGTGATCATCAGGCAAAACACATTTCTCATATTTTTAATGGGATTCAAACTAAACTGAGAGACATCCCGAAATAACACAAGCATTAAAAAAAAAAGATCATCAGAGAGTCTGAACGTGAGTTGGTATCAACAGAAACCCTTAATATCCACTTTTATTTATTTGAACACTGCGGATTGACTTTCCCACATCTTTAGACATCTTTTTATATCCTTTTTCTGTTTTATAAAGTTGAACAATGTTCAACAACGTTACAACTTCCTAACTGAGCATGATTAAAATAGCAACTGATACAAAGCAGAAAAATGTGGTTTGAATGAAACATTTCCATTTATGGAAACTGGACTGGTTCTTGAGACTGTCCTTATATAAAACTCACACATCCAAATTTAAAAGAATTCAAGCTTTTGAAAGATAAGAATGAGAACATAAAGCCATTGACAAGGACAATCCAAAGCCGAGACAAGACTGGCTGAAATGTAATAACTTGTGTATGTTATTATCTCTCATGATGAGTTTCTACGTTATCTGTGTGTTAGTTTATTATATTTCATATTTATTATTATTTTTTCACATATTTGTTTTTAAACGCTCAGAATTTTGGACTGTATTGCATATGGTATAAATGTGTATTGAGAGACCTTGGGATGTGTTTAGTTAGCATATGTCTACAATATGTAAAACTACATATTTTTTCTTAGAATACATGCAAATCAAGATATGAAGTCGAATTTGTCATATCAGAAATGTTTTTCATTGAGGATTGTAACAAACAACAAACACACCTGATGTTCATTGTTGTACATTTTGACTTAGCACACTGAATTTTTTCCTTCAAGTCTTTCAACATTTGTGTAACTCAAATCCATTACCCTGTTTTTATGATCCGTTTCCTTGTTGTAATAATTGCATTTTCATTCACTTTGTTCTTTCTGTTAAAGCGATATTCCGGCGTAAGTGAAAGCCACGGTCAAACACACCGTAACACCGAGTCAGACCCCCCCGCGAGAGATCAATTTCCCCGACCGCTAGATTCACGAGTTCCACCAACTTCAGCAAACATCGCACTATCGCCACACACGGCGCTCTGCGGATCCACTGTCTAACCGCAAAACGCCACTTTTAGCCACAAATAATGCTCAGAACTGCACCAAAGTTCATCAGTAGTACATTACAGGGTCCCAGCGCGTAGGACGAGCCGTCAAACATCCGCTAGCGTTGCCTGTTTTCTTCAGCAGACACAACTCACCTACTTCTCCTCCTGGAGCCGCTTGTTGGTGGAGAAGCCCTGATGAGTGGATCACCGAGTGCAGCGGAGCTAAATAAAACAGGTAAACCTAGCGGATGTTTGACGGCTCGTCCTACGTGCTGGGACCCTGTAATGTACTATTGATGAACTTTGGTGCAGTTCTGAGCATTATTTGTGGCTAAAAGTGGCGTTTTGCGGTTAGACAGTGGATCCGCAGAGCGCCGTGTGTGGCGATAGTGCGGTCTTTGCTGAAGTTGGTGGAACTCGTGAATCTAGCGGTCGGGGAAATTGATCTCTCGAGGGGGTCTGACTCGGTGTTACGGTGTGTTTGACTGTGGCTTACACTTACGCCGGAATATCTCTTTAAGCACTGATAACAAAATGTGTGAATATGATGAAAATCTAATGATGAATAGATTACTAGTACATAGGCTACATATATATATATATATACATAATATCCTACAAGCCACATACACACATATACTACAAACATTACAGTTTATTACATTTTTTTGCTACATAAATATAGGAAGTGGTTTTGTTTGTTCTGTTTTTAAGTTCCCAAACATTAGTGATGTGTACGAACCTAAAGGTTTGTAAGAAACTTCTTTGAGATTGTGAGCATACTTGATGTTTCGCCCTGTGTCTGTCGTTGGTTCCTCATTTTGAGATAATGAGATAAGTAAATAGTATTTATGAGCTACACCGTCTCTCGTTATCCAAACATGAAGATGCTGACTGGGCGTCTTCTTGTCTGTGCCGTGATGGCACTGAGTACAGCTGTGGGTAAGTCGTTCTGAGCATTGCAAAGACAAAGATGATGTTTCTGTATTTGTCTGTGGTGAAATAAATGAAAAAATAAAATAACTTCTTTTTGAAATCTTCCAGCTCTACCAGAAGAAATAGCTAAAAGTGATCAAGCAGCAGGTGAGTGGATATTCTTTTAGATTTTAAAGAAAATGTGATGTTATTGAAAAAGCAAAAACTGGTAAGTTGTTTTTTCTACGGTTTTTAATGTTATACTCAAACAAAGATTTACATTTAAACACCAGAATGTGCATATTGGTTTCTACAGGATGTCTGGCAGACCAAACTGCCTTTCCAAGTCTTTTATCCCTTTTAATCACCTTTCTGAATGTTTTATTTATTTATTTTTTTAATCTATAATTTCATGTTTTTTATGTTCTGGAGCTTGACTATTGACTTGACTAATTAATGAATGTGTTGAACAAATTAATATTGTAATAATGATAGCTGTAAAACTTAATCCCTTCGAGATAAATAAATATATGTGTTGTATTCCATTCTACTCTAGTCCAAAATAACCTGCAGGGTTACTCAGAGATCAGACTGGATTTTCGTCTACATGTTAGCCCTTGATAAGGTGTTCTTTTCAATCATTAAAGGGGAACACAATCTTAAAATATAAATTGAAATTCAACTGTTATTGATTCGTCCTCAGTGGAGAGCCAGCTGGTCAAGAGATGGACCACGTCTTGTTCTAGTGGTTGGACTCTGATCAACGGTCGCTGTTTCCGCTTTGTTCCAAGTTCCTTGACTTGGGCTCAAGCCGAGGTAATTGTGGTTATTCTGTTTGTTTCAACTTGAATGTCAGATTAACGAGTGTCTAGTTTTACACTCTCTCCGTGTGACTTTCTATATTGTAGAGAAACTGTGTGTTCATGGGTGGAAACCTGGCGTCGGTGCACAATGTCCATGAATACCGTAGGCTGCAGTGGCTGGTCATAAGAGGTGCTCGTTATTCAAGAGCAACATGGATCGGAGGCACTGACGCCCAACAGGTATTTCATTCATTAATATACAAAAACGAGTTGTTGAAACAAACTCACAATATTTTTAAATGCTGTCTAGGAGAAGGTTTGGTTTTGGAGTGATGGAAGTCCGTTCCGATATACAAACTGGTGCCCAGGAGAACCTAACAACCACAGTCAGGACTGTTTGCAAATGAATTATTCAGGTAATGCAATACATTATTTAAGTTTTTATTGTGTATGAGTGCCTTAAATAACAGACAGAAAATGTGAAAAAATATGGAATGTCAATTTAATATTGATACCAAGTGTTCTAGTTTCATGTGATGGTTTGTGCAGCACTGACTGACTCCTGTGTGTCTGTTGTTTACAGGTAGGAAGTGTTGGGATGATTTGTGGTGTAACAGTCGTCGCCCGTCCATCTGTGTCAAGAGAAACAAATGATTCCTGCACCGACTCCCAGACATGATCCTCAACAACCTGAAGTCTCTATGATCTATTTCACATCTTTATTTCTGCTTTATCGCTGTAACGCAACTTAAGGAAGGAAGCGACAAGTAACATAAACAGGAGGTGGATGGGCTCTGCCTGTAATAAACCGAAGGTGTTATGGAAAGAAAAGCTTTAAGCACAACTTTACTGAAAATTAAAAGTGTGAAGCATTGCAACAATCTGACTCTGACTGTTTGTTTGGGTGTGAAGTTGCTGATCTTAAATAGCGTGTACAATAATGCAAGGTACAAAACTTCTCAAGTCAACGTTAATGACAGACAATGAAAATAATACATTCAATTAGTAATTAATTACTTCATTTTCTTCATTTCATCTTCAAGTTTTCCACTGTCATAAACTCTTTTGAGTTTCTGCAAAACCATTTTTCAACTTGGGTATGAGGCAAGTCACAGTTCAGTTTTTGGTCACCAAACTACATAGAAAGACAAGTATGTCTGGGAACAGGTCATATTAATAATAAAGAGGAACTGCTGTGTATGGTGAGGTGTATTTTAAAAATATGTGCACTTGCAGTACAACCACGTCACCATCAGGTGGCAACAGACAGTAGTAAATATATTATTGTGGTACGAAGGGACTCAGGGAAAAGCCAAAAGCACTTTCCATTTCTACCTTTGATAAAGTTACACATCTCCAGTGGATCAGTGTTTAGTGATGACGTCATCTGTCATGTGAAAACGTGGAAGTTCTTCCTGTAGCCTTTGTTTCTATTTACAGTGATTAGGCTCAAAATACAAATAAACAACTACAAATAAAGAAACAAGGCAGCATTTCTTCATGCAGCCCTTGTGGATGAAATTAGTATTACAAAACATTGTGGTGTGGTGTGGTGAGAACTTCTGATGTTTAATTTTTTGATGTTTTCACTTATCAGTGATTTTGCATAAAAAAAAACAAGTGTGATGTCAATTGTGTAAAGGAAAATAAAACAATAAACAGTTCTATATATATTATTATATTATATGCTAAAATATACCAGACTGAAATAATAATAAAAAAGAAAGTGAACCTATAGGCCTAGGTGAACAGGCTGGACTCGAACCTGTGCCGCTCCGGGAGGGGGGTTGTGTTTATGTTTACCAAACATTTTGACTGGCTGCTGATGTTTATTTTTTCATTTTCTAATTTATTTACCTATTTTTTTTTTTTTTCTAATTTTTTTATTTTTTCTCTCTCATTTTTTTGTTTTGCTCCTTATCACAATTTATCTCAATCCATTTACTTTCTTGCTGTGTCGCTGTGTCATGTCTTTCCTGTCTTGTGCTACAGTACGTCATGCCTTCACATTTGCTAATGTTTGTCACTGGTATTGCGCAATAAAAGAAAGAAAAAAAAGAAGTTGAATTCCATAACTTTTGTTGTTGAGTAATGTGGAAACCTGTAACCTGATCAGTATCTCATCCACCATCACCAGCTCACGTAAGTAAACAACATGTGGTGGAGCTGGAGGTGGTGCTAAATGACAGTGAAAAGCAGCTTTTTCCAGCCTCTTGTGGGTGTTTTACTCACCACAATGTTTTGTGATACTAATTGCATCCACAAGGGGCTGCATGAAGAAATGCTGCCTTTATTCTTCTTTATTTATACTGTAGTTGTTATATTTGTAGTGTGGTGACCAAAAACTGAACTGTCTCTTGCCTTCTACCCAAAAGTTGAAAAATAGTTTTGCAGAAACTCAAGAGTTTTACTTTTTTTTTATTTTTATGTTTTAACAGTGGAAGACTTGAAGGTGAAATTAAAGGAGACATATTATGCTGTTCCGTATTTCAGATCATGTGTACAATGTTATAATGCCATATGTCTATGCTGAACCTCTGTGAAGTTGCACAACATGAGCTGTAGGGGTCCTGCTGTAATCCCCCAACGAGATTTCACCTGTTCTGCATTCACTCTGTACCCTTGGTAACGATATCTCCGCGAGATTTGTGCAAAACCTGACGTCAGGTTTTACCGTCCAATCAGGACAAATGTCCAAACTGCCAGGGTTCTGACCAGGTTCTGACGCCCGCCCCCAGCCGGCATCTCTCCCTGCTTCCTCATTTTGAAAAAAGAAAAAGGATGCCTCGCGACTTTGACCGGACTTCCTCTGGACAATAGTGGTCGCCTTGACAACGGGACACGCCGGTTACCGGGTGTGCTAAGGCTGTGAGATCGGCTCGGGAACCCGCACAAACACACACAGACACAACTCCCCCTGGTCCACTTCCGTGTCTTCTCAAAGTACTTTCCAAGCTACAACTGTAGATGTGTATCAGTATTTTCATCCATGGCTACAGCCTGCCTGAAATAACGTGTCCAGGGTTTTATCTGCGTTATAAGTTTTGAGGCGGCCGCCGCGCTGGAGTCCTGGTTGAAGCTCATTGTACGGTGTAGAAGCTCAGTGGTGCAGTTTTCAACTCGGTTCAACCAGAGTTCAACTCGACCTCAGCAGGAGGATGGCGTTTGATTTTAACTCTGGTCCAGGCCGCAAGATGCGCGGCTTGTCCCATGCTGCTAATAAGCCCCGCGGGGGCGGGGCTTATTGGGGCTCCACTACGGTCAAACGAGGTGTTGAGAATAAACAGACCCACCGGCGCAGAGCGAGAAGAGAGAGAGAAGCAGAGCGGCTCTGGAGAGACGGAGACGGAGCGGTGCAGCTACTGTGAAGCCAGTTCAGTGTGTTAGCGAGGCGAGCTCTCCTGTAGGCTAGCTACTATACGTGGCTCTCTTTTAACCCGGCTAGATCGCCATGGTAGGCTAATTTATGATTAGGTTATGTAGGCTGTAAAAGCGCGGCTGGTGTCAGCTTTACTTTGAAAGTCCACTGGATCTGGATCACGTTGTGGTCTGTGATCAGCTGATCCGCTGCTGTTGACTTTCTCTCTGCGCGCCTCCACCATTGATGTATTAGGTCTCCACCCACAGATGTTCAGCTGAGCTGCGCCTGGGAAACCTCGGTCTGGTCTGCTTGTGGAATCTTCCAGTGCAGAGCTGGAATCTTCCACTGAGCTAGCCAATCAGAGGAAAGCAGCAGCCAGAACATTTCAGAAGTGGCCGCAATGCAGCTGAAATTGGGATTTTTTACGATACGACTAAATAGTTTTTGGAGCTAAAAATTATGCAGAAATACTCTATAGGTGTTCAAAATTGTAACAATGGGAAGCAAAAAGCAGTAAAATAAGCATAATATGTCTCCTTTAAGAAAATGTGAATGAGTAGCCCTCAGGACCAGGAACTGCAGGTGGTGGTATTCCTGGGCGCTGTGCACCGACGCCAGGGTTCCACTCATGGACCTACAGTTTCTCTACAATGTAGAAAGTCACACGGAGAGAGAGTAAAACTTGACACTCATTCATCTGACAGTCAAGTCGACACAAACAGAATAACCACAATTACCTCAGCTCTAGCCCAAGACATAGGTTTTGGAACGTAGCGGAAACAGCGACCGTTGATCAGAGTCCAACCACCAAAACAAGACATGGTCCATCTCTTGGCCATGTCTTGTTGGCTCTCCACTGAGGACGAATCAATAACAGTTGCGTTTCAAGTTACATTTCAAGTTTCTGTTCCCTTTAATTTAATGATTGAAAAAGACACACATCATTAAGGGTTAACGTACGTATGTAGATGAGTATGTCTGGCTTCCATCTGGTGTGTCTCCATGTGCCCCTAAGGTGAACAAGAACAGGTACGAACATTCATTCATCCCCTCCTCTATTAGGGTGCTCAACCTTTTGGAGCAGGGTCAATGATGTTGTTGATGACAGTAGTGATGATGGTGATGGTGATGGTGGTGATTCCTCACTGTGGCTGACACTCACTTGAACTGCCTGTTGTTTTTGTGTGATGTCTGTGATCTGTTTTTATTTTTATTTTTTTTTAATTTTCTTACACAGTTTTTATTTTATTTACTTACACTGCCTGTAATCAAATTGCCCAAGGTGGGACCAAAAAGATGACTTGCCTTGCATAATACTTGTACTAATGAGGAAATGAGCAGAATAGAAATTCTGAATTCTTCTTTCTCCTTTAAAATGTTGAGGTTCGAAATAAAGGAGCATTCGATGAAGAAGAGAACCTGAGACACATCTGTCTTCAGTAAACATACACGCACATTGATTAAGTTTGTTGACCTATGCAGCCCCTCAGTGCCTTTCATCTTGACCAACATGACTTGATGTTTCTACCAGTTCAGTTTGACGAAATTCAGCGGTGTGAATATGTTGCACCGGCTTTTTCTGGTTGTACTCACTACTGCTTGAGTTTCACAATAACCCAGCAGTAACCCAGCATTAACCCAGTAATCAGGATGACTTGCATGCAACTTCTTTCTCAACTTCTCTTTTCATTAACTTGCTTGTCACAGGACAGTATTAATTATCATCTATTCGTATTCATCCATTTGGAGAAAATGCTATCAGATGAATTTAACTTTTAATCTAAATAGCATTTGAGGAAGTAACTGGGGCTCTGTCAGTGTTCTATTAACACGGATCATTTTTAGCAATTAAAGTTGGTGAAAAAATAAAAAATATAAACTAATCTACATTTCAAGGTTACTCAATCAGGGTTATTGTGCAACTTAAGCAGTAGTGAGAACAACCAGAAAAAGCCGGTGCAACATATTCACACCGCTGAATTTCGTCAAACTGAACTGGTAGAAACATCAAGTCATGTTGGGCAAGATGAAAGGCTCTGAGGGGCTGCATAGACTCAACAAACTGAATCAATGTGCGTGTATGTCTACTGAAGACAGATGTGTTTCGGGTTCTCTTCTTCATCGAATGCTCCTTTATTTCTAACCACAACATTTTAAAGGAGGAAGAAGAATTCAGAATTTCTATTCTGCTCATTTCCTCATCAGTATGAGTATTATGCAAGTCAAGTCATTTTTTTGTCCCAACTTGGGCAATTTGATCATCATCATCATCATCACTACTGTCATCAACAACATCATTGACCCTGCTCCAAAAGGTTGAGCACCCCAAAAGAGGAGGGGATGACTGAACGTTTGTACCTGTTCTTGTTCACCTTAGGGGCACATGGACACACACCAGATGGAAGCCAGACATACTCAGGGCTAACTGGTTCTTGAGAATGTCCTCAGATAAAACTCATCCTACCAGCCGTACATGCTTTTGAAAGACAAAGACTAGTGTATGCTTCTGCGGGGTATCTCCGGCGTACCTACGGCGTACACCCGACACCGACGTTGAGCATTCAAAGTTCTGCATCGAGGAACGTGTTGCTTCCGGTCACAGTAAACGATGGCAACTGAAAAACAAACGCTTTTATTGTAAATGTTGAAGCGCAGACGAAGAAGAAGACGTTTGCGGAGGTGGTCTGTCTGACCAGTCGGGGCTGAACAGGTGAATTTACCACACTGAAGTTCTGAGCTCACCAATCCCAGTCCTTTTGGTTCGCGTCGCGTAGTCAGGATTTTTTGGAGGTGCGCGCCAGGCTATGGTGTAGGGGTCCATCGCCGCAAAGCATGAACCAGGCTTTAGAGTGTCAACGTAAATTTGTTGACAAGGACAGTTCATGAAGGTCTAATGCAAGGGCATCGTCTTCAGTCCGTCCTCTCATTCAAAGATGAGATAACGCTGGGATCAGACACCACAATGTTTCTGTCTTTCACAATGGTTCGTGAGAAACTTCTCTGACTTTGTGCCCATTCTTTATCTCTTGCCTTGTGTCTGCTGTTGGTTCCCCATTCTGTGAGATGATGGGATAAGTAAATAGTATTTAAGACGCCGCTACACCGTCTCTCGATATCCAAACATGAAGATGCTGACTGTGGGTCTTCTTGTCTGTGCCATGATGGCACTGAGTACAGCTGAGGGTAAGTAGTTCTGACCATTGCATCAAAAAAAGACAAAGATGATGTTTCTGTATTTACAGATGAACAAGAAAATAACTTGTTTGAAATCTTCCAGCTCCACCAGAGGAAATCGCCGAAAGCGATCAAGCAGCAGGTGATGTTATTGAAAAAGCAAAAACTGGTAAGTTGTTAGGTTTTAATTTTTTTTTTAATGTTATACTCATACAGCTGTGGGTAAGTAGTTCTGATCATTGCATCAAAAAGACAAAGATGAATGTATTTACAGATGAACAAGAAAATAACTTGTTTGAAATCTTCCAGCTCTACCAGAGGAAATCGCCGAAAGCGATCAAGCAGCAGGTGAGTGGATATTTTTTTAGATTTTAAAGAAAATGTGATATTATTAAAAAAGCTGGTAAGGTGTTAGGTTTTAATTTTTTTTTTTTAATTTATTATTATTTTTTTTAATGTTATACTTGAACAAAGCTGAATCTTAATAATTACACCACCAGAGAGTGTGTGCATTGGTTTCTACAGGAAGTCTAGCAGGACCAACTGCCTTTCCAAGTCTTTTATCCCTTGTGCCATTGGGTTTTTGAAACTGGACAGCAACCATTTTAATCACCTTTCTGAATGATTTATTTATTTTTTATCTATGATTTCATGTTTTCTTGATGATTTCTCCCTTAAATTAACATCTTGCTTATGTAACTATTAATTCATTTTTTTGCATAGTATGATCATGCATGTCGTTTCTGTTCTGGGGTTTGACTTGTTGAGTTGACTCTTAACTAATTAATGAGTGTGTTGAAAGAATGAATATTGTATGTGATAACGGTAGGTGCAAAACTTAATTGCCCCCCGGGATACATATGTATTGTATTCTATTCTACTCTAGTCCAAAATAACCTCCAGAGTAACTCTACATTAACCCTTAATGATATGTGTTTTTCAATCATTAAAGGGAAGAGAAACTTGAAATATAACTTGAAACTCAACTGTTACTGATTCGTCCTCAGTGGAGAGCCACCTGGACAAGAGATGGACCAAGTCTTGTTTTGGTGGTTGGACTCTGATCTACGGTCGCTCTTTCCGCTACGTTCCAAAACTCTTGACTTGGGCTCAAGCTGAGGTAATTGTGGTTATTCCGTTTGTGTCGACTTGAATGTCAGATTAACGGGTGTCTAGTTTTACACTCTCTCCGTGTGACTTTCTATATTGTAGAGAAACTGTCTGTTCATGGGTGGAAACCTGGCGTCGGTGCACAGCGTCCATGAATACCGTTTGCTGCAGAGGCTGGTCATAACAGGTGCTCGTTCTTCAAGAACAACATGGATCGGAGGCTCTGACGCCCAACAGGTATTTTATTCATTAATATACAAAAATGAGTTGTTGAAACACTTTGTCTAAAACTCACAATATTTTTAAATGCTGTCTAGGAGAGGTTTTGGTTGTGGAGTGATGGAAGTCAGTTCCGATATTCAAGCTGGTGCCCAGGGGAACCTAACAACCACAGGCGAAATCAGCATTGTTTGCAAATGAATTTTTCAGGTAATTCAAGACAGTGTATGAGTGGTTTAAATGACTAAAATGTGAAAGATTGATCTAATGTCAATTTAATATTGATACCAATTGTCTCGGGACAGTTGAAATGGTGTGATACAAAACAAACACAGTGTTTCTAGTCTCATTGGACAGTTTCATGTGATGGTTTGTGCAGCACTGACTGACTCCTGTGTGTCTGTTGTTTACAGCTAGGAAGTGCTGGGATGATTTCCAGTGTCACGCACGTCTCCCGTCCATCTGTGTCAAGAGAAAGAAATGATTCCTGCACCGACTCCCCGACATGATCCTCAACAACCTGAAGTCTCTATGATCTATTTCACATCTTTATTTCGGCTTTATCGCTGTAACGCTACTTAAGGAAGGAAGCGACAAGTAACATAAACAGGAGGTGGATGGGCTCTGCCTGTAATAAACCGAAGGTGTTATGGAAAGAAAGGCTTTAAGCGCAACTTTACTCTGAACAGTGAACTATTCTTTCTTGTCTGAAAATTAAAAGTGTGAAGCATTGCAACAATCTGACTCTGACTGTTTGTTTGGGTGTGAAGTTGCTGATCTTAAATAGCATGTACAATAATGCAAGGTACAAAACTTCTCAAGTCAACGTTAATGACAGACAATGAAAATAATACATTAAATTAGTAATTAATTACTTCATTTTCTTCATTTCATCCTCAAGTTTTCCACTGTCATAAACTCTTTTGAGTTTCTGCAAAACCATTTTTCAACTTGGGTATGAGGCAAGTCACAGTTCAGTTTTTGGTCACCAAACTACATAGAAAGACAATTACGTCTGGGAACAGGTCATTTTAATAATAAAGAGGTGTGTATGGTGAGGTGTATTTTAAAAATATGTGCACTTGCAGTACAACCACGTCACCATCAGGTGGCAACAGACAGTAGTAAATATATTATTGTGGTACGAAGGGACTCAGGGAAAAGCCAAAAGCACTTTCCATTTCTACCTTTGATAAAGTTACACATCTCCAGTGGATCAGTGTTTAGTGATGACGTCATCTGTCATGTGAAAACGTGGAAGTTCTTCCTGTAGCCTTTCTTTCTATTTACAGTGATTAGGCTCAAAATACAAATAAACAACTACAAATGAAGAAACAAGGCAGCATTTCTTCATGCAGCCCTTGTGGATGAAATTAGTATTACAAAACATTGTGGTGAGTACTGAACTGAAGTAGAACTTCTGATGTTTAATTTTTTGATGTTTTCCCTTATCAGTGATTTTGGTTGGTTAGAACTGACCTTTCCTTGCAAGGAAATAAAAACTTGTCTCTATTTCATTATTCACCAACAGCAAACAGCTAAAAATGTCCAGAACATGTGTGAAGTAAAACAAAACAATAAACAGTTATATTGAATTCTGTTCTGTCTGGATATACAATCCATTTTGTCATTTTTTCGATAAGCTCTTGTGCCTTTATGGGGTTTAGAGCAGAAGTCATAAATTGAAGTTATGATTCAGCAGGACGGATGTCAAAATTATCCACGTGCAAAGTCTTTTTCAACTTCATCTGCATCTATTTGTATTCATCCATTTGGAGAAACACAATATTATCAAATTGATTTTTATTTTTATACATTTCATCTCAATAGTGTTTGAGGAACTGAGTATCTGGTGGTTTGTAAGCGTGTCTTAACAGCAATAATTTTGGCGATTTCAGTGCGTATCAGGGTTAGTGGTTATGCTGGGTTATTGTTTAACGTGAGCAATAGTGAGTACAACTAAAAAAAGCTGGTGCAACATTTTAACACCTCTGAGTTTAGCATCAAACTGAACTTGTACTTGTGAGAAAAATCTAACAATTTTATCAGCAGGTCATGTTGAGGAAGAAAAAGCTTTTCTGTTTTTCTTGAATTTGTTCTTGTCCTAGTGTATTTTTTTAATTACAGTTGTGCTCATAGGATTAGATACCTGGGCAGATTTTGCAAAATGTGTGCTATTCTTTAAGGACAACACGAGTGATCATCAGGCAAAACACATTTCTCATATTTTTAATGGGATTCAAACTAAACTGAGAGACATCCCGAAATAACACAAGCATTAAAAAAAAAAGATCATCAGAGAGTCTAAACGTGAGTTGGTATCAACAGAAACCCTTAATATCCACTTTTATTTATTTGAACACTGCGGATTGACTTTCCCACATCTCTAGACATCTTTTTATATCCGTTTTCTGTTTTATAAAGTTGAACAATGTTCAACAACGTTACAACTTCCTAACTTAGCATGATTAAAATAGCAACTGATGCAAAGCAGAAAAATGTGGTTTGAATGAAACATTTCCATTTATGGAAACTGGACTGGTTCTTGAGACTGTCCTTATATAAAACTCACACATCCAAATTTAAAAGAATTCAAGCTTTTGAAAGATAAGAATGTGAACATAAAGCCATTGACAAGGACAATCCAAAGCCGAGACAAGACTTGCTGAAATGTAATAATTTGTGTATGTTATTATCTCTCATGATGAGTTTCTACGTTATCTGTGTGTTAGTTTATTATATTTCATATCTATTATTATTTTTTCACATATTTGTTTTTAAATGCTCAGAATTTTGGGCTGTATTGCATATGGTATAAATGTGTATTGAGAGACCTTGGGATGTGTTTAGTTAGCATATGTCTACAATATGTAAAACTACATATTTTTTCTTAGAATACATGCAAATCAAGATATGAAGTCGAATTTGTCATATCAGAAATGTTTTTCATTGAGGATTGTAACAAACAACAAACACACCTGATGTTCATTGTTGTACATTTTGACTTAGCACACTGATTTTTTTCCTTCGAGTCTTTCAACATTTGTGTAACTTAAATCCATTACCCTGTTTTTATGATCCGTTTCCTTGTTGTAATAATTGCATTTTCATTCACTTTGTTCTTTCTGTTAAAGCGATATTCCGGCGTAAGTGAAAGCCACGGTCAAACACACCGTAACACCGAGTCAGACCCCCCCGCGAGAGATCAATTTCCCCGACCGCTAGATTCACGAGTTCCACCAACTTCAGCAAACATCGCACTATCGCCACACACGGCGCTCTGCGGATCCACTGTCTAACCGCAAAACGCCACTTTTAGCCACAAATAATGCTCAGAACTGCACCAAAGTTCATCAGTAGTACATTACAGGGTCCCAGCGCGTAGGACGAGCCGTCAAACATCCGCTAGCGTTGCCTGTTTTCTTCAGCAGACACAACTCACCTACTTCTCCTCCTGGAGCCGCTTGTTGGTGGAGAAGCCCTGACGAGTGGATCACCGAGTGCAGCGGAGCTAAAGAAAACAGGTAAAGCTAGCGGATGTTTGACGGCTCGTCCTACGTGCTGGGACCCTGTAATGTACTATTGATGAACTTTGGTGCAGTTCTGAGCATTATTTGTGGCTAAAAGTGGCGTTTTGCGGTTAGACAGTGGATCCGCAGAGCGCCGTGTGTGGCGATAGTGCGGTCTTTGCTGAAGTTGGTGGAACTCGTGAATCTAGCGGTCGGGGAAATTGATCTCTCGGGGGGGGGGTCTGACTCGGTGTTACGGTGTGTTTGACTGTGGCTTACACTTACGCCGGAATATCTCTTTAAGCACTGATAACAAAATGTGTGAATATGATGAAAATCTAATGATGAATAGATTACTAGTACATAGGCTACATATATATATATATATACATAATATCCTACAAGCCACATACACACGTATACTACAAACATTACAGTTTATTACATTTTTTTGCTACATAAATATAGGAAGTGGTTTTGTTTGTTCTGTTTTTAAGTTCCCAAACATTAGTGATGTGTACGAACCTAAAGGTTTGTAAGAAACTTCTTTGAGATTGTGAGCATACTTGATGTTTCGCCCTGTGTCTGTCGTTAGTTCCTCATTTTGAGATTATGAGATAAGTAAATAGTATTTATGAGCTACACCGTCTCTCGTTATCCAAACATGAAGATGCTGACTGGGCGTCTTCTTGTCTGTGCCGTGATGGCACTGAGTACAGCTGTGGGTAAGTCGTTCTGAGCATTACATCAAAAAGACAAAAACGATGGCTCTGTATTTGTCTGTGATGAACCAGATGAAAAAATAAAATAACTTCTTTTTGAAATCTTCCAGCTCTTCCGGAGGAAATAGCTAAAAGCGATCAAGCAGCAGGTGAGTGGATATTCTTTTAGATTTTAAAGAAAATTTGATGTTATTGAAAAAGCAAAAACTGGTAAGTTGTTTTTTCTACATAGGTTTTTAATGTTATACTCAAACAAAGATTTACATTTAAACACCAGAATGTGCATATTGGTTTCTACAGGAAGTCTGGTAGACCAAACTGCCTTTCCAAGTCTTTTATCCCTTGTGCCATTAGCAATCATTTTAATCACCTTTCTGAGCTTGAGGCCAGTCACGTGATGACGGACAGGTGAACATGGCGTCTTAGTGTGGTTGCTCACCAGATCGGAGAATTTTCTATCTCAAATCATGCCAAAGTAAAGCAGCAAATTGGTGAGAACGGAGTGGAAAGTGAAAACTTAAACGGATGTCTCAAGAGCGTGTAACAATAACAAGAAGCCGAGCAAGGATTTTGAAGAATAACGACATGAAGGCTGCGGACACACACCTGTCTGTGAGTGACACTGATGAGGAGGCGCCCGCATGGGCAAAAAGTTTGATCTGCGCTTTTCAAAGTCATGAAGGCTCAGTGAATACTAAACTTGAGGAGATCAACTCTTCAGTCAAATCCCTGTCTAAGGAATTTCACGCTGTGAAGCACAGGGTCACTAACGCAGAAAAACGCATAAGCGCTCTGGAAGATGATCTGGGAAATGAAAACACGCTGGTGAAAGAGTTATCCAAAAAAGTATCATCGCTTTGCCAACGGGTTGATGATCTCGAGTCGCGCAGCAGGAGAAACAATATCAGGATTATTGGCCTGAAAGAAGGGATAGAGGTGGACGACCTGTCTGGGCTGTTGGGCCGTATATTCCAGTACATACTGGGTGAGGGGGAGCCTACACCTGAAGTGGACCGGGCTCACCGAGCGCTGCGACCACGGCCAAATCCAGAGGACCCACCGCGCAACATCATTGTGCGCCTTCTAAGATGGGGAGACAGACAGAAGATACTGACGGCTGTGAGGAAGAAAAAATCGCTCTCCTGGCAAGGTCAAGCTTTTTTTATTCGACAAGATCTTTCCACAGAGGTACGGCGACAACGCGCTGAATACAATGACATAATTGAAGATCTGAAGAAGAGGGGAATTAGGGTCGGCATATTGCATCCTGCCAGGCTGGTGCTCACCATCGATGGAGAAAAGATGATCTACAACACACCGGAGATGGCACGGAAGGAGCTGCAGAAACGTCTGCAGGAGAAAAGCTCTCCAGGTACCAGCTCATCGGAGGCCAATTCATGAAGAGAACACTCGCACAGTGAGTCTGTGTCCTTGACATTCGGTCCTCTCCCCCTCCCCTCTTTCTTTCTCTCTGTTTTTTTTCTTTTCTCTCTCTTTTTGTTGTTGCTGTTGATATGAAAGAAATAATACAAGCATTTAAGGGGACCTTTTTTCTTTTTTTTCTCCCTCTCTTGTAATTAGGCTACTGAGGGGTCCCCTTTCAGCTCGTAGGCTGTTTTGGAATTTAAGGGGAAAAAAAAAAAAAAAAAAAAACCGAGTATAGCGATTTCACCTTATTTATTTATTTTGTTTGCTGGGGATTCCCCCTCTCCCCCGCCGAAATCGAAAACCCCCTAATAACTGAGATATCGGACATGATCTGGTGAAGCAATCATACTACGCCTACACCCGACTATTGCGGACCAAAGAAGAGACCGGGTCTCTTCTTATTGTTAATTATGTGTAATCCGCCTATTGTGGGTTTTGTCTATTCGTGTATTTGTTTGTTTGTTTGTTTAGATGTTTTCTGTAATGTTCTGTGGGCTTTTGTGTGTGTATCCCCTCCCATTTGCAGTGCATACGTATTAATTCAAAGAGGAAAAGGGACCCTATGCAGGGCTGCTTTTTCCTCACCAAATGTTTTAAATGGTTCTGAATAAATTCAAAATAATTTCATGGAATATAAATGGAATGCAAAATCCTATGAAAAGATTCAAAGTCTTATCTCATTTGAAATCTCTTGATTGTGACATAGCACTGTTGCAAGAAACACATCTTTCTAAAGAAGAGTCTTTAAAGTTAAAGCAACGCTGGGTGGGACAAATTTTCTTTTCCCCAGGTACAGGGGCCTCCAAAGGGGTCTGCATTCTCATCTCCAAAAGAATATCGTTTATTGCCTTGGATGTGATTGCAGACAAAGAGGGACGATGGGTGATAGTCTCAGGAGAACTGGAGAACAACAAAATTAATATCATGAATTTATATGCCCCTAATCTAGCACAGGCCACTTTTTTGTCCTCAATAAATATCTTGTTAACTCAGTTTAAAGATATACCATTACTAGTGGGAGGTGATTTTAACCTGGTGAGCAACGCAGCAGTTGATCGCTCAAGTCCTCCCCTACCAGCTGATAAAGCTCTCTCCCGAGCCTTTGAAGAGTTACTACAAACACACTCTTTAATCGATGTTTGGCGCCTTTTTAACATGAATTTAAGAGAATATACTTTTTACTCAAAGGCACATAACTCCTATTCTCGTATTGACTATCTCCTTTTGTCAAATGCTCTATTGGAAAATGTTTTAGACTCTACGATTCATAGTTTCCTCATCTCAGATCACGCTCCAATTTCAATAACTTTTTGTCCTTCCAGTGAGAAGAAATTAAAATATAAACAGTGGAGTTTTAACAACTCACTGTTAAGAGACGAAATATTTGTCAAGCTAATTAAAAAGAATATTAAAGAATTTGTGGAAATTAATATGAATCCAACAACCCCCATTTCAACAATCTGGGAAGCATTTAAAGCAACCTGTAGGGGTTGGATTATTAGCTATGCATCATACAAAAATAAGGAGAAACTGAGGAAGAAAACTGAATTGCTATTAAAGCTCAAAGATCTGGAGTCTAAACATATGAGAGATCCAATGAGCACCCCTCTAAAACAAGAACTATTTTTGACAAGGGCTGAGGCACAAGCACTGTTAGAGGAGGAGTCTGCTTTCTCGTTATACAAACTGAGGAGGACATACTATGAAAACGGGGAAAAAGCAGGGAAAATGTTAGCATATCAATTGAAAAAACAACAACAGAAATACTCTATTCATTCTCTAAGGGATACGAGTGGTATGGTCATTAAGGACCAGGGGACTATTAATGATACCTTTAGGAGTTATTTTACATGCCTGTACAAATCTGAATATAAGGTCAAACAACATGACTTAGATAACTTCTTCAATAATTTATCCTTGCCAAAACTGAGAGAGGAAGACAAAGAAAATCTGGAAGCTCCCATTTCAGAAGAAGAAATTCATAATACAATTAAATTTTTAGCAAATGGTAGAGCACCGGGTAATGATGGTTACACTGGAGAATTTTACAAATGTTTTTCAAGTGATATTATGCCTTTGCTTTTTTGTCTGTATAATAATGCTGTAGAGGAACAGGTCATGCCACCGACAATGCGAACAGCCATTATATCATTATTGCCAAAACCTGGTAAGGACCACACAGATGTTAAAAATTACAGACCAATAAGTCTGCTTAACAATGATTATAAAATCTTTGCAAAACTATTAGCAAAACGGTTAGAAAAAGTGGTTCCATACTTAATTAACATAGATCAAGTTGGCTTCATCCCGGGGCGGCTTTCAGCTAATAATATGAGAAGGCTCCTACAAATCATGCAAATGTCTAGCCAGCTTCAGCATCCAGCGATCGCAGTATCACTGGATGCTGAAAAAGCGTTCGATCGCATTGAGTGGCCTTACCTGTTTGATACTCTGGGTAGATACGGCTTTGGTCCAAAGTGTCTTCAGTGGATCAAAGCACTCTACCAAAAACCTGTCTCAACAGTGAAGAGTAACGGCATCATCTCAGCTCCCTTTCAACTTTTTCGTTCTACTAGACAAGGGTGTCCTTTATCCCCTTTACTTTTCATCTTATCCTTAGAACCATTAGCATGCGCAATCCGACAAGACAAAGAGATCAAAGGTATTTCAATTAATGATCATGATTTCAAGTTAAATATGTATGCGGACGATATTTTGTTGACTTTATCTGAACCATCACACTCTATATCAAGAGTTTTAGAAATTATAAACTCTTTTGGTAGCCTTTCAGGCTACAAAATAAATTGGTCCAAAAGCGAAGCCATTCCGTTAAACCTCTTTACACATGTTACTGATCTTGGTCCTGCTCCTTTTGTTTGGAAATCAGAAGGCATGACATATTTGGGAGTGAAAATTAGAGCACCGATCACCGATTTATTTGATTTAAATGCAAAACCTTTAATAGGTACCATTAAAGAGGACCTGAAAAGGTGGTCTGCTCTCCCTTTGTCTTTATGGGGAAGGGCAGAAGTACTGAAGATGAACGTTCTCCCAAGACTGACTTTTTTAATCTCCTCCCTTCCTATGTTTATTCAAAAATCTTGGTTTGATAATGTCAACACAATGTTCTCCTCTTTTCTATGGAACAACAAGAAGCCCAGAATTAACCAGAAAAAATTATCTCTACCAAGAGACAAAGGGGGACTGGGAATCCCAGACGTGTATTTGTACTATCTTGCATTTAATGCCAGGTATTCACTTACCTGGGGCTATAGAAAGAGTAGAGATAGAGGAAGTTGGGATTGGTTAGAAGATCAGCTAGTAAAAGGGAAGTTCAAATTTACATCACTGTCTTCACTTTGGTATACTCCTATTCCACCTAAAAAAATGGATAATTGCATTATTAAGTTTTCATGTAGCATAGGCAAAGAGATTCAGAAAAGAATAGACATCACAAGATCAGCTCTGCCATCCTCCCCAATATGGTATAATACTGCCTTTAAGGCAGCTGGGAATCCAGTGTTTAATGCAGTATGGTACAATCTCAACATTACTGACATTTCTCAAATTGTAGAGAATAAAGAAATTCTCCCGTTTGAGGAACTCAGAAAAAGATATGATTTAAATAAAAATTGTTTTTTCCAGTATGTCCAGTTAAAATCAATTATTTCCAAAATCCCCAAGGAATATTTCGATTATAATTATGAGATTGATAAAAAACTTAGATCCTTAATATCAAGTAGAGGAGTAGTCTCAGGTTTATATAATCTTTTGCTACACTCCTCTACAAACCCTAACATAAAAACTCAGTCTCAATGGGAACTTGATCTGGGGGTCCAATTTACTTTTGCAGAGTGGGATAACATCTGGCGTGACATCAAAGCCATTTCAAAATCAGTCAGAGGTAGAGTAATTCAATTGAAAATTCTCCATAGAGCATACATCACTCCCTCTCGACTTAAAAAGATAGATCCCAGTGTCTCGAACCTTTGTTGGCGTAACTGCGGACAGGTTGGAACGCTGGTTCATATGTTGTGGCAATGTCCTATAATTAAGTGTTTTTGGACAGAAGTTTGTAAATTAATTTCAACATTTATTAATGTTGAGCTTATACCACGTCCAGCTGTGTGTCTGTTGGGACACAGAGATGCTCAGTTGAAAACAAAAGAACAAAGGAGGATAACTGGTTTGGCCTTTTTGGCTGTGAAGCGATTGATTTTGACAAACTGGAAAATTCACAGACCAGGATGTTTTTCATTGGAGGAATGGGTTTCTGAGTTTTTGAGCCTCCTGGGTATGGAGCGGGTGGCAGAAACACTTAATGACGCTGGGTCTGGGACCGGGGTCATTTGGGAGCAGGTGCGGAGGGGCCTGTTGACATCGAGAATTGTATTTTGAGGGACCTTGTGGTCTCTCTTTTGTTTTTTTGAACCTTTTTTGTTTGAAGTTTGACTTTGTATGCACTGTGTTTCCCCCCTTTTCTGTGATGTTGTGGAGGTAATGTCTGGGTTTTGTTGTCGTTGTTGTTGTTTTGTTTTGTTTCGTTGTTGTTGTTGTTGCTGTGTGGTGTCTGCGTTTTTGTCTATATGTACTTATGGAAAATTTAATAAAAATTTAAAAAAAAAAAAAAAAAAAAAAAAAAAAAAAAAAACCTTTCTGAATGTTTTATTTATTTATTTTTTTAATCTATAATTTCATGTTTTTTTATGTTCTGGGGCTTGACTATTGACTTGACTTTTAACTAATTAATGAATGTGTTGAACAAATTAATATTGTAATAATTATAGCTGTAAAACTTAATCCCTCTGAGATAAATAAATATATGAGTTGTATTCCATTCTACTCTAGTCCAAAATAACCTGCAGGGTTACTCAGAGATCAGACTGGATTTTCGTCTACATGTTAGCCCTTGATAATGTGTTCTTTTAAAGGGGAGCACAATCTTAAAATATAAATTGAAATTCAACTGTTATTGATTCGTCCTCAGTGGAGAGCCAGCTGGTCAAGAGATGGACCATGTCTTGTTCTAGTGGTTGGACTCTGTTCAATGGTCGCTGTTTCCGCTTTGTTCCAAATTCCATGTCTTGGGCTCAAGCCGAGGTAATTGTGGTTATTCTGTTTGTTTCAACTTAAATGTCAGATTAACGAGTGTCTAGTTTTAAACTCTCTCCGTGTGACTTTCTACATTGTAGAGAAACTGTGAGTCCATGGGTGGAAACCTGGCGTCGGTGCACAGCGCCCACGAACACCGCTGGCTGCGGTGGCTGGTCACAAGAGGTGCTCGTTATTCAAGAATAACATGGATCGGAGGCTCTGACGCCCAACAGGTATTTTATTCATTAATGGTCAAAAATTGGTGAAATTATTTGACTAAAACTCATAATCTCTGCTGTGTAGGAAGGGGTTTGGTTCTGGAGTGATGGAAGTCCATTCAACTTTTTTAGCTGGTGCCCAGGAGAACCTAACAACAGTGGACAGCAGCATTGTTTGCAAATGAACTTTTCAGGTAATTCAATACGTTATTTCAGTTTCAGTTTTTATTGTGTATGAGTGGTTTAAATGACAGATTGAAATGTGAAAAAATGTAGAAATTGTTCTAATGTCAATTTAATATTGATACTGTCTCCAGACAGTTGAAATGTACGGAAGCCCTAAAGGGCCAGGTCCGTATAAAATTTTTTTATTACCGTTTTCTCGTGATAACGACTTATTATTTCGTTATCTCGAGATAACAAAGTTCGTTTTCTTGAGATAACTATTATGGTAGAATGTGTTGACATGGTTGCCTAGCAACATGATTCACTACATGTTCAGCTCGAGCATGGGGTCTACTCTACTCACTGGCGTGATTATTGTCCACACCAGCTGTCAACAATAACTTACCGGTAAGTTACACTTAACGTTAGTTTGTATAACGTCACTGTGCTGGGTGTATTTAAGGGGCTACTGGCCGGTGGTCCATCTATCCTGTTTCAGCTAAGCTAACGTTAGTTACTGGCTGCTGCTGTCAGAAATCACAACCGTACTTTATCATACATCAATATATCTGGAACCAACAGACACCTGTTGGCTGCGACCGCTGACGGCTGTGTTTATGCTGTGTTCATGAGCTTTATCTGAGCAGCAAGCAGCTGACATTACCTTAGCTGAAGCTTTCAGATAACATAGGCAACCTCTCATGTGTTTATGCTAACCGGGTAGCCCCTTAAATAAACCCAGCACAGTAAACAAACTAACGGTGTAACTTACAGGTACTTTATTGTTGACAGCTCAGTAGAGCAGAGCAGACTAGTGGCAGCTCTTGAAGGCTGAAATCAGATGATGTGATCACATGAATCAGCTCACTGATTTGAGGTCTAGCCTAAACGCTAACCAGTCACCCAAAGGCATATCCCCTGTGGCCAAGCAGCCAGGGCATAGTGACAGGACCCTCGACTGTCACACCACGAAACCAGCTCTTCTGTCACGTTATATCTGTACATGTGTAGTGTTTCCAACAGACTCGCTTTATAGCCTCCTGCTACGAACATACAGCCGCTAACCAGCTGCTACTGCTACCTTGCACCGGGGAAACATGTTGCTAGGCAACCATGTCAACGACACATTCTATCATTATTTCGTTATCACGAGAAAACAAGATGACATTAATTCGTTATCACGAGAAAACGGACTTTGTTATCTCGAGATAACGAAATAATAAGTCGTTATCACGAGAAAACGGACTTTGTTATCTCGAGATAACGAAATAATAAGTCGTTATCACGAGAAAACAGTAATAAAAATTTTTTATACGGACCTGGCCCTTTAGGGCTTCTGTAGAAATGATGTGATACAGAACAGATGAAAAAAGAATGAAGACCGCACACTAGTGTAGCTCCCGTGACAAAGTTTATTGTCACACCCAATGTGACGTTTCGGGCATCAGCCCTTCATCAGACAAGACCCACTAGTCTCATTGGACAGTTTCATGTGATGGTTTGTGCAGCACTGACTGACTCCTGTGTGTCTGTTGTTAACAGCTGGGAGGTGCTGGGATGATGTGGAGTGTAACAGACGTCTCCCGTCCATCTGCGTCAAGAGAAACAAATGATTCCTGCACCGAGTCCCTGTGATTATCCTCAACAACCTGAAGTCTCTATGATCTATTTCACATCTTTATTTCTGCTTTATCGCTGTAACGCAATTTAAGGAAGGAAGCGACAAGTGACATAAACAGGAGGTGGATAGGCTCTGCCTGTAATAAACCGAAGGTGTTATGGAAAGAAAAGCTTTAAGCGCAACTTTACTCTGAACAGTGAACTATTCTTTCTTGTCTGAAAATTAAAAGTGTGAAGCATTGCAACAATCTGACTCTGACTGTTTGTTTGGGTGTGAAGTTGCTGATCTTAAATAGCATATACAATAATGCAAGGTACAAAACTTCTCAAGTCAACGTTAATGACAGACAATGAAAATAATACATTCAATTAGTAATTAACTACTTCATTTTCTTCATTTCATCTTCAAGTTTTCCACTGTCATAAACTCTTTTGAGTTTCTGCAAAACCATTTTTCAACTTGGGTATGAGGCAAGTCACAGTTCAGTTTTTGGTCACCAAACTACATAGAAAGACAAGTATGTCTGGGAACAGGTCATATTAATAATAAAGAGGAACTGCTGTGTATGGTGAGGTGTATTTTAAAAATATGTGCACTTGCAGTACAACCACGTCACCATCAGGTGGCAACAGACAGTAGTAAATATATTATTGTGGTACGAAGGGACTCAGGGAAAAGCCAAAAGCACTTTCCATTTCTACCTTTGATAAAGTTACACATCTCCAGTGGATCAGTGTTTAGTGATGACGTCATCTGTCATGTGAAAACGTGGAAGTTCTTCCTGTAGCCTTTGTTTCTATTTACAGTGATTAGGCTCAAAATACAAATAAACAACTACAAATAAAGAAACAAGGCAGCATTTCTTCATGCAGCCCTTGTGGATGAAATTAGTATTACAAAACATTGTGGTGTGGTGTGGTGAGAACTTCTGATGTTTAATTTTTTGATGTTTTCACTTATCAGTGATTTTGCATAAAAAAAAACAAGTGTGATGTCAATTGTGTAAAGGAAAATAAAACAATAAACAGTTCTATATATATTATTATATTATATGCTAAAATATACCAGACTGAAATAATAATAAAAAAGAAAGTGAACCTATAGGCCTAGGTGAACAGGCTGGACTCGAACCTGTGCCGCTCCGGGAGGGGGGTTGTGTGACCGACTGGCTGCTGATGTTTATTTTTTATTTTCTAATTTATTTACCTATTTTTTTTTTTTAATTTTTTTGTTTTGCTCCTTATCACAATTTATCTCAATCCATTTACTTTCTTGCTGTGTCGCTGTGTCATGTCTTTCCTGTCTTGTGCTACAGTACGTCATGCCTTCACATTTGCTAATGTTTGTCACTGGTATTGCGCAATGAAAGAAAGAAAAAAAGAAGTTGAATTCCATAACTTTTGTTGTTGAGTAATGTGGAAACCTGTAACCTGATCAGTATCTCATCCACCATCACCAGCTCACGTAAGTAAACAACATGTGGTGGAGCTGGAGGTGGTGCTAAATGACAGTGAAAAGCAGCTTTTTCCAGCCTCTTGTGGGTGTTTTACTCACCACAATGTTTTGTAATAGTAATTTCATCCACAAGGGGCTGCATGAAGAAATGCTGCCTTTATTCTTCTTTATTTGTACTGTAGTTGTTGTATTTGTAGTGTGGTGACCAAAAACTGAACTGTCTCTTGCCTTCTACCCAAAAGTTGAAAAATAGTTTTGCAGAAACTCAAAAGAGTTTTACTTTTTTTTTATTTTTATGTTTTAACAGTGGAAGACTTGAAGGTGAAATTAAGAAAAAGTGAATGAGTAGCCCTCAGGACCAGGAACTGCAGGTGGTGGTATTCCTGGGCGCTGTGCACCGACGCCAGGTTTCCACCCATGGACATACAGTTTCTCTACAATGTAGAAAGTCACACGGACAAGTTATTTTCTTGTTCATCTGTAAATACATTCATCTTTGTCTTTTTGATGCAATGATCAGAACTACTTACCCACAGCTGTACGAGTATAACATTAAAAAAAAAAAAAAATTAAAACCGAACAACTTCCCTTTCAATAACATCACATTTTCTTTAAAATCTAAAAGAATATTCACTCACCTGCTGCTTGATCGCTTTCGGCGATTTCCTCTGGTGGAGCTGGAAGATTTCAAACAAGTTATTTTCTTGTTCATCTGTAAATACAGAAACATCATCTTTGTCTTTTTGATGCAATGATCAGAACTACTTACCCTCAGCTGTACTCAGTGCCATCAGGGCACAGACAAGAAGACCCACAGTCATCATCTTCATGTTTGGATATCGAGAGACGGTGTAGCGGCGTCTTAAATACTATTTACTTATCCCATCATCTCACAGAATGGGGAACCAACAGCAGACACAAGGCAAGAGATAAAGAATGGGCACAAAGTCAGAGAAGTTTCTCACGAACCATTGTGAAAGACAAAAACATTGTGGTGTCTGATCCCAGCGTTATCTCATCTTTGAATGAGAGGACGGACTGAAGACGATGCCCTTGCATTAGACCTTCATGAACTGTCCTTGTCAACAAATTTACGTTCACACTCTAAAGCCTGGTTCATGCTTTGCGGTGACGGACCCCAACACCATAGCCTGGCGCGCACCTCCAAAAAATCCTGACTACGCGACGCGAACTGAAAGGACTGTGATTGGTCAGCTCAGAACTTCAGTGTGGTAAATTCACCTGTTCAGCCCCGACTGGTCAGACAGACCACCTCCGCAAACGTCTTCTTCTTCGTCTGCGCTTCAACATTTACAATAAAAGCGTTTGTTTTTCAGTTGCCATCGTTTACTGTTACCGGAAGCAACACGTTCCTCGATGCAGAACTTTGAATGCTCAACGTCGGTGTCGGGTGTACGCCGTAGGTAAGCTGTAGGTATGCCGGAGACGCCGCGCAAAAGCTGGTAGGTTGAGTTTTATCTGAGGACATTCTCAAGAACCAGTTAGCCCTGAGTATGTCTGGCTTCCATCTGGTGTGTCTCCATGTGCCCCTAAGGTGAACAAGAACAGGTACAAACGTTCAGTCATCCCCTCCTCTTTTGGGGTGCTCAACCTGTTGGAGCAGGGTCAATGATGTTGTTGATGACAGTAGTGATGATGGTGATGGTGGTGATTCCTCACTGTGGCTGACACTCACTTGAACTGCCTGTTGTTTTTGTGTGATGTCTGTGATCTGTTTTTATTTAGTTTTTTTTAAAATTTTCTTACACGGTTTTTTATTTTATTTACTTACACCGCCTGTAATCAAATTGCCCAAGGTGGGACCAAAAAAATGACTTGCCTTGCATAATACTTGTACTAATGAGGAAATGAGCAGAATAGAAATTCTGAATTCTTCTTTCTCCTTTAAAATGTTGAGGTTAGAAATAAAGGAGCATTCGATGAAGAAGAGAACCTGAAACACATCTGTCTTCAGTAGACATACACGCACATTGATTAAGTTTGTTGACCTATGCAGCCCCTCAGAGCCTTTCATCTTGCCCAACATGACTTGATGTTTCTACCAGTTCAGTTTGACGAAATTCAGCGGTGTGAATATGTTGCACCGGCTTTTTCTGGTTGTACTCACTACTGCTTGAGTTTCACAATAACCCAGCATTAACCCAGCATTAACCCAGTAATCAGGATGACTTGCATGCAACTTCTTTCTCAACTTCTCTTTTCATTAACTTGCTTGTCACAGGACAGTATTAATTATCATCTATTTGTATTCATCCATTTGGAGAAAATGCTATCAGATGAATTTAACTTTTAATCTAAATAGCATTTGAGGAAGTAACTGGGGCTCTGTCAGTGTTCTATTAACACGGATAATTTTTAGCAATTAAAGTTGGTGAAAAAATAAAAAATATAAACTAATCTACATTTCAAGGTTACTCAATCAGGGTTATTGTGCAACTCAAGCAGTAGTGAATACAACCAGAAAAAGCCGGTGCAACATATTCACACCGCTGAGTTTCGTCAAACTGAACTGGTAGAAACATCAAGTCATGTTGGGCAAGATGAAAGGCTCTGAGGGGCTGCATAGACTCAACAAACTCATCAATGTGCGTGTATGTCTACTGAAGACAGATGTGTTTCAGGTTCTCTTCTTCATCGAATGCTCCTTTATTTCTAACCACAACATTTTAAAGGAGGAAGAAGAATTCAGAATTTCTATTCTGCTCATTTCCTCATCAGTATGAGTATTATGCAAGTCAAGTCATTTTTTTGTCCCAACTTGGGCAATTTGATCATCATCATCATCATCATCATCATCATCATCATCATCATCATCATCATCATCACTACTGTCATCAACAACATCATTGACCCTGCTCCAAAAGGTTGAGCACCCCAAAAGAGGAGGGGATGACTGAACGTTTGTACCTGTTCTTGTTCACCTTAGGGGCACATGGACACACACCAGATGGAAGCCAGACATACTCGGGGCTAACTGGTTCTTGAGAATGTCCTCAGATAAAACTCATCCTACCAGCCATACATGCTTTTGAAAGACAAAGACTACTGTATGCTTCTGCGGGGTATCTCCGGCGTACCTATGGCGTACACCCGACACCGACGCTGAGCATTCAAAGTTCTGCATCGAGGAACGTGTTGCTTCCGGTGATAGTAAACGATGGCAACTGAAAAAGAAACGCTTTTATTGTAAATGTTGAAGCGCAGACGAAGAAGAAGACGTTTGCGGAGGTGGTCTGTCTGACCAGTCGGGGCTGAACAGGTGAATTTACCACACTGAAGTTCTGAGCTCACCAATCCCAGTCCTTTCGGTTCGCGTCGCGTAGTCAGGATTTTTTGGAGGTGCGCGCCAGGCTATGGTGTTGGGGTCCGTCACCGCAAAGCATGAACCAGGCTTTAGAGTGTCAACGTAAATTAGTTGACAAGGACAGTTCATGAAGGTCTAATGCAAGGGCATCGTCTTCAGTCCGTCCTCTCATTCAAAGATGAGATAACGCTGGGATCAGACACCACAATGTTTCTGTCTTTCACAATGGTTTGTGAGAAACTTCTCTGACTTTGTGCCCATTCTTTATCTCTTGCCTTGTGTCTGCTGTTGGTTCCCCATTCTGTGAGATGATGGGATAAGTAAATAGTATTTAAGACGCTGCTACACCGTCTCTCGATATCCAAACATGAAGATGATGACTGTGGGTCTTCTTGTCTGTGCCGTGATGGCACTGAGTACAGCTGAGGGTAAGTAGTTCTGATCATTGCATCAAAAAGACAAAGATGATGTTTCAGTATTTACAGATGAACAAGAAAATAACTTGTTTGAAATCTTCCAGCTCCACCAGAGGAAATCGCCGAAAGCGATCAAGCAGCAGGTGATGTTATTGAAAAAGCAAAAACTGTTGTTAGGTTTTAATTTTTTTTTAATGTTATACTCGTACAGCTGTGGGTAAGTAGTTCTGATCATTGCATCAAAAAGACAAAGATGAATGTATTTACAGATGAACAAGAAAATAACTTGTTTGAAATCTTCCAGCTCTACCAGAGGAAATCGCCGAAAGCGATCAAGCAGCAGGTGAGTGGATATTTTTTTAGATTTTAAAGAAAATGTGATGTTATTAAAAAAGCAACAACTGGTAAGTTGTTAGGTTTTAATTTTTTAATTTATTATTATTTTTTTTAATGTTATACTTGAACAAAGCTGAATCTTAATAATTACACCACCAGAGAGTGTGTGCATTGGTTTCTACAGGAAGTCTAGCAGGACAAACTGCCTTTCCAAGTCTTTTATCCCTTGTGCCATTGGGTTTTTGAAACTGGACAGCAACCATTTTAATCACCTTTCTGAATGATTTATTTATTTTTTATCTATGATTTCATGTTTTCTTGATGATTTCTCCCTTACATTAACATCTTGCTTATGTAACTATTAATTCATTTTTTTGCGTAGTATGATCATGCATGTCGTTTCTGTTCTGGGGTTTGACTTGTTGAGTTGACTCTTAACTAATTGAGTGTGTTGAAAGAATGAATATTGTATGTGATAACGGTAGGTGCAAAACTGAATTGCCCCCCGGGATACATATGTATTGTATTCTATTCTACTCTAGTCCAAAATAACCTCCAGAATAACTCTACATTAACCCTTAATGATATGTGTTTTTCAATCATTAAAGGGAAGAGAAACTTGAAATATAACTTGAAACTCAACTGTTACTGATTCGTCCTCAGTGGAGAGCCACCTGGTCAAGAGATGGACCAAGTCTTGTTTTGGTGGTTGGACTCGGATCTACGGTCGCTCTTTCCGCTACGTTCCAAAACTCTTGACTTGGGCTCAAGCTGAGGTAATTGTGGTTATTCCGTTTGTGTCGACTTGAATGTCAGATTAACGGGTGTCTAGTTTTACACTCTCTCCGTGTGACTTTCTATATTGTAGAGAAACTGTCTGTTCATGGGTGGAAACCTGGCGTCGGTGCACAGCGTCCATGAATACCGTTTGCTGCAGAGGCTGGTCATAAGAGGTGCTCGTTATTCAAGACCAACATGGATCGGAGGCACTGACGCCCAACAGGTATTTTATTCATTAATATACAAAAATGAGTTGTTGAAACACTTGGTCTAAAACTCACAATATTTTTAAATGCTGTCTAGGAGAAGGTTTGGTTTTGGAGTGATGGAAGTCCGTTCCGATATACAAGCTGGTGCCCAGGAGAACCTAACAACCAGAGTCAGGACTGTTTGCAAATGAATTATTCAGGTAATGCAAAACATTATTTAAGTTTTCATTGTGTATGAGTGCCTTAAATAACAGACTAAAATGTGAAAAAATATGGAATGTCAATTTAATATTGATACCAAGTGTTCTAGTTTCATGTGATGGTTTGTGCAGCACTGACTGACTCCTGTGTGTCTGTTGTTTACAGCTGGGAAGTGCTGGGATGATGTGTGGTGTACCAGTCGTCTCCCGTCCATCTGTGTCAAGAGAAAGAAATGATTCCTGGACCGAGTCCCCGACATGATCCTCAACAACCTGAAGTCTCTATGATCTATTTCACATCTTTATTTCTGCTTTATCGCTGTAACGCAACTTAAGGAAGGAAGCGACAAGTGACATAAACAGGAGGTGGATAGGCTCTGCCTGTAATAAACCAAAGGTGTAATGGAAAGAAAAGCTTTAAGCACAACTTTACTCTGCACAGTGAACTATTCTTTCTTGTCTGATGAAAAATTAAAAGTGTGAAGCATTGAAACAACCTGACTCTTGACTGTTTGGGTGTGAAGTTGCTGATCTTAAATAGTGTGTATAATAATGCAAGGTACAAAATTTCTCAAGTCAATGTTAACGACAGACACTTAAGATAATACATTAAATTAATAATTAACTACTTCACTTTCTTCATTTCATATTCAAGTGTTCTACTGTCATAAACTCTTTTGAGTTCCTGCAAGACTATTTTTCAACTTCTAGGTGGGAGGCAAGACACGGTTCAGTTTTTGGTCACCAAACTACCAAGAAAGACAGATATATCCGGGTCATTTTAGACGAGCTGCTGTGACGTGTATGTGAGGTGTATTTTAAAAATATGTGCACTTGCAGGACGGTCACTTCACCAGTAGGTGGCAATAGGCAGTAGTAAATATATTATTGTATTATTGCCGTTGCAACATTTTCATGAGTTTAGACTCAAACTGAACTCGTTCCTATGAGAAACATCTAACGATTTAATCTGCAAGTCATGTTGGGGAAGAAAAAGCTTTTCTGTTTTTCTTGAAATCTTTTTTTGTCTTAGTGTATTAGTGTTAGTGTAAGTTTTACAAAATATGTGTCATTCTTGAAGGAAAACATGAGTGATCAGGCGAAACACTGATCATCAGGAATGTGGGCTGGTATCAACAGAAACCCTTTGCTGATTGACCTTCTCACATCTTTGGATATATTTTTATATCCTTTTCCTGTTTTATAAAGTTGAACAACCTTCTTACTCAGGCCTTTTGAGAATTCTTTTGCTCAAAATCCAGCAAAGTCAGATCAGAAATTGATGCAAGTAGTGTTTCTAGTCTCATTGGACAGTGTCCACTGTCATAAACTCTTTTGAGTTTCTGCAAAACCATTTTTCAACTTCTAGGTATGAGGCAAGTCACAGTTCAGTTTTTGGTCACCAAACTACATAGAAAGACAATTACGTCTGGGAACAGGTCATTTTAATAATAAAGAGGAGCTGCTGTGACGTGTATGGTGAGGTGTATTTTAAAAATATGTGCACTTGCAGTACAACTACGTCACCATCAGGTGGCAATAGACAGTAGTAAATATATTATTGTGGTACGAAGGGACTCAGGGAAAAGCCAAAAGCACTTAACATTTCTACCTTTGATAAAGTTACACATCTCCAGTGGATCAGTGTTTAGTGATGACGTCATCTGTCATGTGAAAACGTGGAAGTTCTTCCTGTAGCCTTTCTTTCTATTTACAGCGATTAGGCTCAAAATACAAATAAACAACTACAAATAAAGAAACAAGGCAGCATTTCTTCATGCAGCCCTTGTGGATGAAATTAGTATTACAAAACATTGTGGTGAGTACTGAACTGAAGTAGAACTTCTGATGTTTAATTTTTTGATGTTTTCCCTTATCAGTGATTTTGATAAAAAAACAAGTGTGATGTCAATTGTGTAAAGGAAAATAAAACAATAAACAGTTCTATATATATTATTATATTATATACTAAAATATACCAGACTGAAATAATAATAAAAAAGAAAGTGAACCTATAGGCCTAGGTGAACAGGCTGGACTCGAACCTGTGCCGCTCCGGGAGGGGGGTTGTGTATTGTTTATGTTTATGTACATGCAAACATTTTGTATGTGTGAATGTGTGATGGCATGCATGTCATATTGTAATTTTGTACATGCATTGTCCTTTATTTCTGTTGATGCTCTGTGCAGCACTTTGGACGACTGTCAAAGGTCTTTTTCACTGTGCTATACAAATAAAAGTAAACTTGAAACTTGTGTGACCGACTGGCTGCTGATGTTTATTTTTTATTTTCTAATTCATTTACCTATTTTTTCTCTCTCATTTTTTTGTTTTGCTCCTTATCACAATTTATCTCAATCCATTTACTTTCTTGCTGTGTCGCTGTGTCATGTCTTTCCTGTCTTGTGCTACGTCATGCCTTCACATTTGCTAATGTTTGTCACTGGTATTGCGCAATAAAAAAAAGAAAAAAAAGAAGTTGAATTCCATAACTTTTCTTGTTGAGTAATGTGGAAACCTGTAACCTGATCAGTATCTCATCCACCATCACCAGGTGGCTCTCCACTGAGGACGAATCAATAACAGTTGCGTTTCAAGTTACATTTCAAGTTTCTGTTCCCTTTAATTTAATGATTGAAAAAGACACACATCATTAAGGGTTAACGTACGTATGTAGATGAGTAACCCTGAAGGTCACATTTTCTTTAAAATCTAAAAGAATATCCACTCATCTGCTGCTTGATCGCTTTCGGCGATTTCCTCTGGTAGAGCTGGAAGATTTCAAACACAAGTTATTTTCTTGTTCATCTGTAAATACAGAAACATCATCTTTGTCTTTTTTTGATGCAATGATCAGAACTACTTACCCACAGCTGTACTCAGTGCCATCACGGCACAGACAAGAAGACCCACAGTCAGCATCTTCATGTTTGGATATCGAGAGACGGTGTAGCGGCGTCTTAAATACTATTTACTAATCTCATCATCTCACAGAATGGGGAACCAACAGCAGACACAAGGCAAGAGATAAAGAATGGGCACAAAGTCAGAGAAGTTTCTCACAAACCATTGTGAAAGACAGAAACATTGTGGTGTCTGATCCCAGCGTTATCTCATCTTTGAATGAGAGGACGGACTGAAGACGATGCCCTTGCATTAGACCTTCATGAACTGTCCTTGTCAACAAATTTATGTTCACACTCTAAAGCCTGGTTCAAGCTTTGCGGCGATGGACCCCAACACCATAGCCTGGCGCGCACCTCCAAAAAATCCTGACTTCACACCTGCGCCCCGACTGGTCAGACAGAACCTCCGCAAACGTCTTCTTCTTCGTCTGCGCTTCAACGAAAAAAGGACTGGGATTGGTGAGCTCAGAACTTCAGTAGGTATGCCGGAGACGCTGCGCAAAAGCTGGCAGGTTGAGTTTTATCTGAGGACATTCTCAAGAACCAATTAGCCCTTAGTATGTCTGGCTTCCATCTGGTGTGTGTCCATGTGCCCCTAACGTGAACAAGAACAGGTACGAACATTCATTCATCCCCTCCTCTATTAGGGTACTCAACCTGTTGGAGCAGGGTCGATGATGTTGTTGATGACAGTAGTGATGATGGTGATGGTGGTGATTCCTCACTGTGGCTGACACTCACTTGAACTGCCTGTTGTTTTTGTGTGATGGCTGTGATCTGTTTTTATTTATTTTTTTAAATTTTCTTACACGGTTTTTTAATTTTATTTACTTACACCGCCTGTGATCAAATTGCCCAAGGTGGGACCAAAAAAAATGACTTGACTTGCATAGTACTCATACTAATGAGGAGATGAGCAGAATAGAAATTCTGAACTCTTCTTTCTCCTTTAAAATGTTGTGGTTAGAAATAAAGGAGCATTCGATGAAGAAGACAACCTGAAACACATCTGTCTTCAGTAGACATACACGCACATTGATTAAGTTTGTTGAGTCTACGCAGCCCCTCAGAGCCTTTCATCTTGCCCAACATGACTTGATGTTTCTACCAGTTCAGTTTGACGAAATTCAGCGGTGTGAATATGTTGCACCGGCTTTTTCTGGTTGTACTCACTACTGCTTGAGTTTCACAATAACCCAGCATTAACCCAGCATTAACCCAGTAATCAGGATGACTTGCATGCAACTTCTTTCTCAACTTCTCTTTTCATTAACTTGCTTGTCACAGGACACTCAGTATTAATTATCATCTATTCGTATTCATCCATTTGGAGAAAATGCTATCAGATGAATTTAACTTTTAATCTAAATAGCATTTGAGGAAGTAACTGGGGCTCTGTCAGTGTTCTATTAACACGGATCATTCTTAGCAATTAAAGTTGGTGAAAAAATAAAAAATATAAACTAATCTACATTTCAAGGTTACTCAATCAGGGTTATTGTGCAACTCAAGCAGTAGTGAATACAACCAGAAAAAGCCGGTGCAACATATTCACACCGCTGAATTTCGTCAAACTGAACTGGTAGAAACATCAAGTCATGTTGGGCAAGATGAAAGGCTCTGAGGGGCTGCATAGACTCAACAAACTGAATCAATGTGCGTGTATGTCTACTGAAGACAGATGTGTTTCGGGTTCTCTTCTTCATCGAATGCTCCTTTATTTCTAACCACAACATTTTAAAGGAGGAAGAAGAATTCAGAATTTCTATTCTGCTCATTTCCTCATCAGTATGAGTACTATGCAAGTCAAGTCATTTTTTTGTCCCAACTTGGGCAATTTGATCATCATCATCATCATCATCATCATCATCATCATCATCATCATCATCATCATCACTACTGTCATCAACAACATCATCGACCCTGCTCCAACAGGTTGAGTACCCTAAGAGGAAGGGATGACTGAACGTTTGTACCTGTTCTTGTTCACCTTAGGGGCACATGGAGACACACCAGATGGAAGCCAGACATACTCAGGGCTAATTGGTTCTTGAGAATGTCCTCAGATAAAACTCATCCTACCAGCCGTACATGCTTTTGAAAGACAAAGACTAGTGTATGCTTCTGCGGGGCATCTCCGGCGTACCTACGGCGTACACCCGACACTGACGTTGAGCATTCAAAGTTCTGCATCGAGGAACGTGTTGCTTCCGGTCACAGTAAACGATGGCAACTGAAAAACAAACGCTTTTATTGTAAATGTTGAAGCGCGGGCGACGAAGAAGACGTTTGCGGAGGTGGTCTGTCTGACCAGTCGGGGCTGAACAGGTGAATTTACCACACTGAAGTTCTGAGCTCACCAATCCCAGTCCTTTCGGTTCGCGTCGCATAGTCAGGATTTTTTGGAGGTGCGCGCCAGGCTATGGTGTTGGGGTCCGTCACCGCCAAGCATGAACCAGGCTTTAGAGTGTCAACGTAAATTTGTTGACAAGGACAGTTCATGAAGGTCAAATGCAAGGGCATCGTCTTCAGTCCGTCCTCTCATTCAAAGATGAGATAACGCTGGGATCAGACACCACAATGTTTCTGTCTTTCACAATGGTTCGTGAGAAACTTCTCTGACTTTGTGCCCATTCTTTATCTCTTGCCTTGTGTCTGCTGTTGGTTCCCCATTCTGTGAGATGATGGGATAAGTAAATAGTATTTAAGACGCCGCTACACCGTCTCTCGATATCCAAACATGAAGATGCTGACTGTGGGTCTTCTTGTCTGTGCCATGCTGGCACTGAGTACAGCTGAGGGTAAGTAGTTCTGATCATTGCATCAAAAAGACAAAGATGATGTTTCTGTATTTACAGATGAACAAGAAAATAACTTGTTTGAAATCTTCCAGCTCCACCAGAGGAAATCGCCGAAAGCGATCAAGCAGCAGGTGATGTTATTGAAAAAGCATTAACTGGTAAGTTGTTAGGTTTTAATTTGTTTTTTTAATGTTATACTCGTACAGCTGTGGGTAAGTAGTTCTGATCATTGCATCAAAAAGACAAAGATGAATGTATTTACAGATGAACAAGAAAATAACTTGTTTCAAATCTTCCAGCTCCACCAGAGGAAATCGCCGAAAGCGATCAAGCAGCAGGTGAGTGGATATTTTTTTAGATTTTAAACAAAATGTGATGTTATTAAAAAAGCAACAACTGGTAAGTTGTTAGGTTTTAATTTTTTATTTTTTTTATTTTTTTTTATTTTTTAATGTTATACTTGAACAAAGCTGAATCTTAATAATTACACCACCAGAGAGTGTGTGCATTGGTTTCTACAGGAAGTCTAGCAGGACAAACTGCCTTTCCAAGTCTTTTATCCCTTGTGCCATTGGGTTTTTGAAACTGGACAGCAACCATTTTAATCACCTTTCTGAATGATTTATTTATTTTTTATCTATGATTTCATGTTTTCTTGATGATTTCTCCCTTACATTAACATCTTGCTTATGTAACTATTAATTCATTTTTTTTGCATAGTATGATCATGCATGTTGTTTGTGTTCTGGGGTTTGACTTGTTGAGTTGACTCTTAACTAATTAATGAGTGTGTTGAAAGAATGAATATTGTATGTGATAACGGTAGGTGCAAAACTGAATTGCCCCCCGGGATACATATGTATTGTATTCCATTCTACTCTAGTCCAAAATAACCTCCAGAATAACTTTACATTAACCCTTAATGATATGTGTTTTTCAATCATTAAAGGGAAGAGAAACTTGAAATATAACTTGAAACTCAACTGTTATTGATTCGTCCTCAGTGGAGAGCCACCTGGTCAAGAGATGGACCAAGTCTTGTTTTGGTGGTTGGACTCTGATCTACGGTCGCTCTTTCCGCTACGTTCCAAAACTCTTGACTTGGGCTCAAGCTGAGGTAATTGTGGTTATTCCGTTTGTGTCGACTTGAATGTCAGATTAACGGGTGTCTAGTTTTACACTCTCTCCGTGTGACTTTCTATATTGTAGAGAAACTGTCTGTTCATGGGTGGAAACCTGGCGTCGGTGCACAGCGTCCATGAATACCGTTTGCTGCAGAGGCTGGTCATAAAAGGTGCTCGTTCTTCAAGAACAACATGGATCGGAGGCTCTGACGCCCAACAGGTATTTTATTCATTAATATACAAAAATGAGTTGTTGAAACACTTTGTCTAAAACTCACAATATTTTTAAATGCTGTCTAGGAGAGGGTTTGGTTTTGGAGTGATGGAAGTCGGTTCCGATATTCAAGCTGGTGCCCAGGGGAACCTAACAACCACAGGCGAAACCAGCATTGTTTGCAAATGAATTTTTCAGGTAATTCAATACAGTGTATGAGAGGTTTAAATGACTAAAATGTGAAAGATTGATCTAATGTCAATTTAATATTGATACCAATTGTCTCGGGCCAGTTGAAATGGTGTGATACAAAACAAACACATTGTTTCTAGTCTCATTGGACAGTTTCATGTGATGGTTTGTGCAGCACTGACTGACTCCTGTGTGTCTGTTGTTTACAGCTAGGAAGTGCTGGGATGATTTCCAGTGTCACGCACGTCTCCCGTCCATCTGCGTCAAGAGAAAGAAATGATTCCTGCACCGACTCCCCGACATGATCCTCAACAACCTGAAGTCTCTATGATCTATTTCACATCTTTATTTCGGCTTTATCGCTGTAACGCAACTTAAGGAAGGAAGCGACAAGTAACATAAACAGGAGGTGGATGGGCTCTGCCTGTAATAAACCGAAGGTGTTATGGAAAGAAAGGCTTTAAGCGCAACTTTACTCTGCACAGTGAACTATTCTTTCTTTTCTGATGAAAAATTAAAAGTGTGAAGCATTGCAACAATCTGACTCTGACTGTTTGTTTGGGTGTGAAGTTGCTGATCTTAAATAGTGTGTATAATAATGCAAGGTACAAAATTTCTCAAGTCAATGTTAACGACAGACACTTAAGATAATACATTAAATGAATAATTAACTAATTCACTTTCTTCATTTCATATTCAAGTTTTCTACTGTCATAAACTCTTTTGAGTTCCTGCAAGACTATTTTTCAACTTCTAGGTGGGAGGCAAGACACGGTTCAGTTTTTGGTCACCAAACTACCAAGAAAGACAGATATATCCGGGTCATTTTAGACAAGCTGCTGTGACGTGTATGTGAGGTGTATTTTAAAAATATGTGCACTTGCAGGACGGTCACTTCACCAGTAGGTGGCAATAGGCAGTAGTAAATATATTATTGTATTATTGCCGTTGCAACATTTTCATGAGTTTAGCCTCAAACTGAACTCGTTCTTATGAGAAACATCTAACGATTTCATCTGCAAGTCATGTTGGGGAAGAAAAAGCTTTTCTATTTTTCTTGAAATCTTTTTCTGTCTTAAGTGTATTAGTGTTAGTGTAAGTTTTACAAAATATGTGCCATTCTTTAAGGAAAACATGAGTGATCAGGCAAAACACATTTGTCATATTTTTTAATGGGATTCAAACTAAACTGAGAGACATCCCGAAATAACACAAAAAAACTGATCATCAGGAATGT
The DNA here is from genome assembly GCA_030347415.2 of Decapterus maruadsi. NCBI lineage: Eukaryota > Metazoa > Chordata > Actinopteri > Carangiformes > Carangidae > Decapterus > Decapterus maruadsi. The sequence continues at coordinate 2,865,993 of CM064898.1, forward strand.
GGGTTGGTATCGACAGAAACCCTTTTATTTATTTGAACACTGTTGATTGACCTTCTATTTTTATATCCTTTTCCTGTTTTATAAAGTTGAACAACCTTCTCACTCAGGCCTTTTGAGAATTCTTTTGTTCAAAATCCAGTTAAGTCAGATCAGAAATGGATGAAATATCTGCAAGTTTGTCAAGAATTTAGGATCTCACAGACTTTTTATACACAGACACAAATTACAGGCATGGACAGTTACCCTTAGTCTGTATGATCAGGCCAAAACTTTGTGGGTGTGTAAACCATTGATCAGGGCCAATTGGGTGGTTGCACTTAAAATTCTGATAACACATATTTATTTTTTAGTACAGTAGACATGTAAATCAAGATATGAAGTCGAATTTGTCATATCATATCATAAATGTTTTTCATTGAGGATTGTAACAAACAATTAACACACTTCATGATTATTGTTGTACATTTAGTCTTAGCACACTGACTTTTTTCCTTCAATTCTCTCAAAATCTTTGTATTTAAATCCATTAACCTGTTTTTATGATCTGTTTGTTTCCTTGTTGTAATAATTGCATTTTCATTCACTTACATATTGTACATATAAACATTACAATTCATTTATTTTTAAAAAGAATAAATATAGAAAGCAGTTTTGTTTGTTCTGTTTATAAGTTCCCAAACATTAGTGATGTGAACAAACTCAAAAGTTTGTGAGAAACTTCTTTGAGGTTGTGACCATACTTTATCTCACCTTGTGTCTGTCGTTGGTTCCTGATTTTGTGAGATGATGAAATTAGTAAATAGTATTTAAGACTGCTACACCGTCTCACGATATCCAAACATGAAGATGATCAAAGTGTGTCTTCTTGTCTGTGCCGTGATGGCACTGAGTACCGCTGTGGGTAAGTCGTTCTGAGCATTGCAAAGACAAAGATGAATGTATTTACAGATGAACGAGAAAATAACTTGTGTTTGAAATCTTCCAGCTCTACCAGAGGAAATCGCCGAAAGCGATCAAGCAGCAGGTGAGTGGATATTCTTTTAGATTTTAAAGAAAATGTGATGTTACTGAAAAAGCAATAGCCTAACTGGCAAGTTCTTTTTTCTAATCAGGTTTTAAAAAGGTTTCTATATTCTATATAGAAACTATATATTCTATGTATTTCTATATATCCACAACAAAGCTGAATGTTAATAATTACATTTAAAGGTACATAGGTAGCTGTTAGCACTGGATGCTTAGACCTGGTTAGACACGACTTCCTGTGTTTACGTATCACTCTGGGCTGCTCACTATTAATGTTACAATATGACATGAACCTCCGCGACCAGCTGCGGCTGCAGTTATTGGTCTTTCAAGAAACTATTTATTTCCAAAAACCTTCTTTCTAGAGTGTGTTTTGAGTGACTGTAGTCTCCTCTGCTCTCTGTGTCCTGCTAACTGCTCTGGTGTCAATAAAGTTAGTTTTTTTGTAAGCGTTCTTCCTGGTCGGGGTGGAGAGGAAGAGAGGAGTGCACAAAGTCATTACGTAGTATGTTCAGTCGCTCGTCAAATCTTATTAATCGGGCCGAATAATATTATTGGTCAGACTTTCCTCAGAATTATATGAGAATGGAAAAATTATACGTTTTCATATCATGTAGATTATTAAAAGCATTTTAACTTAGACAAAGAAATGTGCAAAAGTCCTAGAAAGGTAAGAATTGCTTGAATGAGTGTGTTGAAAGAATGAATATTGTATGTGATAATAGTAGGTGCAAAACTGAATTGTCCTCCAGGATACATGTGTATTCTATTCTACTCTGGTCCAAAATAACCTGCTGGGTTACTCATCTACATACTGTATGTTAACCCTTAATGATGTGTGTTTTGAAACTCAACTGTTATTGATTCGTCCTCAGTGGAGAGCCACCTGGTCAAGAGATGGACCATGTCTTGTTCTGGTGGTTGGACTCTGTTCAACGGTCGCTGTTTCCGCTACATTCCAAACGCCATGACTTGGGCTAAAGCGGAGGTAATTGTGGTTATTCCATTTGTTTCAACTTGAATGTCAGATTAACGAGTGTCTAGTTTTATACTCTCTCTGTGTGTCTTTCTACGTTGTAGAGAAACTGTGAGTCCATGGATGGAACCCTGGCGTCGGTGCACAGCGCCCAGGAATACTACCAGCTGCAGAAGCTGGTCCTGGACGCTGGTCATGGGCAAAAAGAAACATGGATTGGAGGCTCTGACGCACAAGAGGTATTTCATTCATTAGTGTACAAAAATAAGTTGTTTCAATAATTTGTCTAATCTCTTTTAATGCTGTCAAGGACAATGTTTGGTTGTGGAGTGATGGAAGTCCATTCCTCTACACAAGCTGGTGCCCAGGGGAACCTAACAATCACATTGAAAAGCAGGATTGTTTGCAAATGAATTTTTCAGGTAATTCAATACAGTGTATGAGTGGTTTAAATGACTAAAATGTGAAAAATTGATCTAATGTCAATTTAATATTGATACCAATTGTCTCGGGCCAGTTGAAATGGTGTGATACAAAACAAACACATTGTTTCTAGTCTCATTGGACAGTTTCATGTGATGGTTTGTGCAGCACTGACTGACTCCTGTGTGTTTGTTGTAACAGCTAAGAAGTGCTGGGATGATTTGCAATGTAACAGGCGTCTCCCGTCCATCTGCGTCAAGAGAAACAAATGATTCCTGCACCGACTCCCCGACATGATCCTCAACAACCTGAAGTCTCTATGATCTATTTCATATCTTTATTTCTGCTTTATCGCTGTAACGCTACTTAAGGAAGGAAGCGACAAGTGACATAAACAGGAGGTGGATGGGCTCTGCCTGTAATAAACTGAAGGTGCTATGGAAAGAAAAGCTTTAAGCACAACTTTGCTCTGCACAGTGAACTATTCTTTCTTGTCTGATGAAAAATAAAAATTGTGAAGCACTGCAACAACCTGACTCTGACTGTTTGGTGTAACACCTCAATATATAATAATGGCAGCTACAAAACTTGTTCAGCAATTCTCAAATCAATATTAATGACACAGACACTGAAAATAACACATTAAACTAATAATAAACTACTTGATCTTCCTCTATGCCATAAACTCTGAGGATAACAGGGTTCTGCAAGACTATTTTTTGTATGATGTAAGACGGTTCAGTTTTAGTCACTGAACTTACTCTAAAGACATACTCTTGTTGTTGCTGAGTAGTTGCTGTGACATGTATTTTCAAAATATGTGCACTTGCAGTACAGCCATGTCACCACTAGACAGCAGTAAATATATCATTGTGTATTGTGTGCAATTGCAACTGTGAGGCCATAGAACTATGTACTGTTATTTATTCATCTATTTATCACTTATTTATTTTCCTCACAACCATTTTTATCTGTGCTTGGGACTGGCCGATTGCTAAATGAGTCGTCCTTTAGGGATAAATAAAGGTGTTTGACTTAACGTGACCATCATTCAGCTTTAACTGGAATTCTCGTGGCTGTGCACTTTGCCTTACTCTAAATTTCATTTTTTTTTCTAACTTCATGAATTTCATAAAAAAAATAAAAATAAAATTATATGTGTGTTCGAGGCAACTGCAACAGCAGCAAATCCTCTTGAAATCTTTGTCTAAATATCTCCTCATTTAACTTTTGCTATTTATGCTCACAATTATAGTCCACTTGCTCTACACAAGAGGAAATTTTTAGTGAGTAGATAATGAATGAAATTTGACTTTTGGGTGAACTCTCCCTTGGCGATAACTCTCATGCAACATCTTTTTTTAACTTATACTTGATTTACTTGTGATTAATTCTCATATTTATATCAACCAATTTGGAGAAAAACATCATAAAATTAATTGATCAACTTTTCATCTAAATAGTGTAACTGGGTCTGTGTCAGCGTTTCTTTGCATCAATCACTTTTAACAATTCAAGTTGGGGGAAAAATAAAAAACAAACTAATCTACATTTCAGTGTGTATCAGAGTTAGTGGTTATGCAGGGTTATTGTGAAACTCAAGTAACAGAGAATACATACAGTTAAAATAAAAAAAATAAAAAGGTGGTGCAACATTTTCACACCTCTGAGTTTGGCATCACACTGAGCTGGTACTTTTGAGAAACGAATTTCTACTCTGCTAATTTCCTCATATGTTTTGACCAAGTATTGGGCACATTGGTGCATCTAAACATTCAACAGTTTTACAACTTACTGAGCATGCTTAAAATAGCATCTGGTGCAAAGCAGAACAATGTGTTTTGAATGAAACATTTCCATTTATGGTAACTGAACTGTTTCTTGAGACTGTCCTTATACTGTATTTACTGAGGTCTATTGTCACATAGGGGTGACATGGCTGTACTGCAAGTGCACATATTTTGTAAATGTTCGGTGACCAAAACTGAACTGTCTTACATCATACTAAAAATAGTCTTGCAGAAGCTGTTGTCCTCAGAGTTTATGCCATTGATGAAGATCAAGTAGTTTATTATTAGTTTAATGTGTTATTTATTTGTTATGTGTCTGTGTCATTAATATTGACTTGAGATTTGCTGAACAAGTTTTGTAGCTGCCATTATTATATATTGAGGTGTTACACCAAGTCAGTTTGTTGCAATGCTTCACAATTTTAATTTTTCATCAGACAAGAAAGAATAGTTCACTGTGCAGAGTAAAGTTGTGCTTAAAGCTTTTCTTTCCATAACACCTTCAGTTTATTACAGGCAGAGCCTATCCACCTCCTGTTTATGTCACTTGTCGCTTCCTTCCGTAAGTAGCGTTACAGCGATAAAGCAGAAATAAAGATATGAAACAGATTATGTCGGGGACTCGGTGCAGGAATCATTTGTTTCTCTTGACGCAGATGAACGGGAGACGCCAGTTACATTGCAAATCATCCCAGCACTTCTCAGCTGTAAACAACAAACACACAGGAGTCAGTCAGTGCTGCACCAACTATCACATGAAACTGTTCAGTGAGACTAGAAACAATGGGTTTGTTTTGTATCACACCATTTCAACTGTCCCAAGACAACTGGTATCAATATTAAATTGACATTAGATCAATTTCTACATTTTTCTCACATTTTAGTCTGTCATTTAAACCACTCATACACAATAAAAACTGAAATACTGTATTGAATTACCTGAAAAATTCATTTGCAAACAATCCTGCTTTTCAATGTGGTTGTTAGGTTCTCCTGGGCACCAGTTTGAATATTGGAACGGACTTCCATCACTCCACAACCAAACATTGTCCTTGACAGCATTAAAAGAGATTATGAGTTTTAGAGAAATTATTGAAACAACTGATTTTTGTACATTAATGAATAAAATACCCCTTGTGAGTCAGAGCCTCCGATCCATGTTTCTTTTTGCTCATGAGTAGCGCTTATGACCAGCATCTGCAGCTGATGGTATTCCTGGTCGCTGTGCACCGACGCCAGGGTTCCATCCATGGACCTGCAGTTTCTCTTCAATGTAGAAGGTCACACAGAGATAGTGTAAAACTTGGTGTGTTAATCTGACATTCAAGTCGACACAAACGGAATAACCACAATTACCTCAGCTTTAGCCCAAGACAAGCGTTTTGGGATGTAGCGGAAACAGCGACCTTCGATCAGAGTCCAACCACCAGAACAAGAGGTGGCCCTCTTGACCAGGTGTCTCTCCACTGAGGACGAATCAATAACAGTTGAGTTTCAAAACAGACATCATTAATGGTTCACTTTGGCACCTGCCATGTTCATTCGTTCAACACATTCATTAATTTAGTTCAAAGTCAAATTCCAGAACAGAAACAGCATACATGTCGTCATACAATGCAAAAAATTGATAAATAGTTAAATAAGCAAGAAGTTAATTTAAGGGAGCAGTCATCAAGAAATGATAGATAGAAATAAATAAATCATTCAGAAAGGTGATTAAAATGGTTGCTGTCCAGGTTTAAAAACTTAATGGCACAAGGGATAAAAGACTTGGAAAGATGCTTTTCTAGACTTCCTGTAGTACTGAAGAGGATTAGGGCCTCAACTCAGGAACTCAATCCTCTTCCATACATACTGTAGAAACCAATTTGCAAAAATGTAATCATTGTTCAAGTATAACATTGAAACCTTTTTAAAACCCAATTGCAGAAAAAACAACTTGATTAATAGAATTTGCCAGTTTTTTGCTTTTTCAGTTACATCACATTTTCATCAAAATCTAAAAGAATACCCACTGACCTTGATCGCTTTTGGCGATTTCCTGTGGAAGAACTGGGAAGATTTCAATCAGAAGTTATTTTATTTTTTCATTTGTTTCATCATAGACAAATACAGAACCATCATCTTTGATTTTTTTGATGTAATGCTCAGAACTACTTACCCACAGCTGTAGTCAGTGCCATCACGGCACAGACAAGAAGACACACAGTCAGCATCTTCATGTCTGGATAACGAGAGACGGTGTAGCTCATAAATACTATTTACTAATCTCATCATCTCACAAAATGAGGAACAAATGTAGCTTGGAATAACACATTCAATACTTCCTCTTAGTACATAGATATACTGTATATCCTTGTGTATTGTGTGCAATCGCAACTGTGAGGCCATAGAACTTTGTACTGTTATTTATTCATCTATTTATTACTTATTTAGTTTCCTCACAACCATTTTTTTTGTCTGTGCTTGGGACTGGCTGATTGCTAAATGAATTGTCCTTTAGGGTTGATTCTAAGGTCCTTTTACTAGTTTTTAAGTGTCTTAATGGTCTTGGGCCCTCTTATCTATCAGCAGTACTTTTACCCTATCAACCCTCGCGGACCCTGAGGTCCATGAATTGTATTGAATTGAATTGAATTGTATTTCATTAAAAAAAGTTTTATTTTATTTCTAAATTATATGTGTGTGTTCGAGGCAACTGCACCAGCAGCAGCTCTCGAAAACTTATAACTTACTCTATTTATGCTCACAATTGTCCACTTGCTCTACACAAGAGGACATTTTTAGTGAGTAGATAATGAGTGAAATTTGAATTTTGGGTGAACTATCCCTTGAAGATGAGTCTCATGCAACATCTTTTTTTAAAGCAGATATGAGCGGAATGTTTTATAAGTCCTAAATAGTCCTATTTTCCGTCAGCAATCACTTACTCACTTGCTGTGCTGTATCTACTGCACCGAGCCCTTACACACCTTGACAGGGAAAGTGGCGCTGTGAGAATTCTTTTTATAGATTTCTCCAGCGCCTTTAACACCATACAGCCCCTCCTCCTAAAGGACAAGCTCACCACCATGCAGGTTGACCCGGCCCTCATCAGCTGGATCACAGACTACCTCATGGGCAGACCTCAATTTGTCAGGTTGGGCCGCACAACATCAAGTATGGTGACCAGCAATACGGGGGCGCCGCAGGGGACTGTACTGTCTCCCCTCCTCTTTACACTCTACACAGCAGACTTCAGACACAACACCGAACTCTGTCATGTACAGAAGTTCTCTGATGACACTGCTGTTGTTGGGTGTATTAGAGGGGGGGATGAGGGAGAGTACAGGTCCCTGGTAAAGGACTTTACCACCTGGAGTCACCTGAACCACCTGCAGCTCAACACCCAAAAGACAAAGGAGATGGTACTGGACTTTAGGAGGCGCCGCCCATCTCCTCTGCCTGTTACCATCAGCGGCGAGGAGATTGAGGTGGTTGCCTCCTACAAGTACCTGGGGTTGCAGCTTGACCACAAGCTTGACTGGTCAGTGAACTCTGACCATGTCTACAAGAAGGTGCAGAGTAGGCTATATTTCCTACGGAGGCTCGCATCCTTCAATGTCTGCAGAAGAATGCTGCAGACTTTCTATCAGTCTGTGGTCTGGTGTATGGAGTGGTGTGTTGGGGTGGCAGCACCAAACAGAGGGACACACAGAGGCTGGACAGGCTGATCAGGAAGGCCAGCTCTGTCATCGGTGCAGATTAGGACTCTGTGGCATCAGTGGCGGACAGGAGAACCCTCTCTAAACTGTTCTCCATCATAGACAACAGCAGCCACCCACTACATGAACTGGTGGAGGGACAGAGGAGCCTGTTCAGTAGGAGGCTGCTCTCACTGAACTGCTCCACAGACAGGCTCAGAAGGTCTTTCCTGCCAAGAGCCATCAGGCTCTACAACATATAACTAGGGAGGGGCGGGAGGAGAGCTGTGGAACGAGGGGAATGATGTCCCATATACTATGTATGCACTTGCACTTTCCACTGCAATCCTGCATCTTTTATTTTATCATAGGCTATTTATTGCTTTTATTTATTTTACTCTTATGCACTTTTGAATTTTTGCTTGTTTTTATTGTGCAGCTGAGAAATTGAATTTCCTTTGGGATAAATAAAGTATCTATCTATCTATCTATCTATCTATCTATCTATCTATCTATCTATCTATCTATCTATCTATCTATCTATCTATCTATCTATCTATCTATCTATCTATCTATCTATCTTACATGGCGTGTTTCAGCTGAAACATGAGTCCCGAGGAGAAAACTTTCCTTGTGGGATACAAGTGTTATCCAATGAGGAGAGAGAACGGCATGAAGGGCTGTGTGTGCACTGCAGCCAAGGGATGCGCGTGAATGTGGTGACGTATGGACGAGGACCAATAGATGCCTGACGAGGGTGGGGGCTGCTAACTCATGGTGCATTCAAGGAAACTCGGAACTTGTGTTTTTCTGACCTGTGAAGTCATACCGGTTCGATCTGGTACGAGTTCACAGGTCGGAAGTTACGCGAGGCCGTTATAGTGACTTTCACAGGCAACAGGACGGTAAAAACACGAGTTACAGGTTGCCTGGAACGCTACAAAGTCGTAGTTGTGACATGAAGCTGTAACTTACGGTTTCAAAAGCCTGCCTTGAACGCAGCATTAGCCGAAACGGCCGAACCGCTGATATCTGCTTGATTAACGTGTGATTAATTCTCATATTTATATCAACCAATTTGGAGAAAAACATCATAAAATTAATTTTTCAACTTTTCATCTAAATAGTGTAACTGGGTCTATGTCAGCGTTTATTTACATCAATCACTTTTAGCAATTCAAGTTGGGGGAAAAATAAAAACAAACTAATCTACATTTCAGTGTGTATCAGAGTTAGTGGTTATGCAGGGTTATTGTGAAACTCAAGTAACAGAGAATACATACAGTTAAAAAAAAAATAAATAAATAAAAAGGTGGTGCAACATTTTCACACCTCTGAGTTTGGCATCACACTGAGCTGGTACTTTTGAGAAACGTATAAGGATTGTATCTGCAAGTCATGTTCAAGAAGAACATGTTTTTCTTGAATTTAAAAATATATCTGCTGATTCAGAATTTCTACTCATATTTCCTCATATGTTTTGACCAAGTATTGGGCACATTGGTGCATCTGATGCAAAGCAGAACAATGTGTTTTGAATGAAACATTTCCATTTATGGAAACTGAACTGTTTCTTGAGACTGTCCTTATAAAACTAACAACCATATTTTCAAGTAGGGATGCACATTTTGAATTTTTTTCCTAACCGATAACCGACGCTCGTTAACCGATTATTAACCGTTAACTGATAAGATTAAGACGCTGGCAGCGCACGGCCAAAAAAAAAAAAAAATCGCTCCATTTTTTTTTTTTTTTTTGCCGTTAAATGCACACGTGCGCTGCGCCGGCTGATCAGCGCCACATGTCACATCCTATCCACTGTGCTCTGTCTACTCAGATCGTCCATTAAAGAACTGTTTACAAAGTGCAGCCAAACACCAGGCCAGGCTGAAGGAACAGCAGTTCCTCTGTGGAGCTGCAGGAGAGCTGCAGGTGAACAGGCTGGAGAGAGCAGCCACCTCTTTTCTTTTCTTTTTTGCCGAAATACACACGTGCGCTGCGCCAGCTGATCACCGGCACATGTCACATCCACTGTGCTCTGTCTCAGCTGATCGTGCTCAGATCATCCAATATAGAACTGTTTTTATACAAAGTGCAGCTAAACACCAGGCTGAAGGTACAGTAGAGCTCCTCTGACAGCTCCTCTGTGGAGCTGCAGGAGAGCTGCAGGTGAACAGGCTGGAGAGAGCAGCGACATCTTTTTTTTTTTTTTTTCTTCAGCGCCGTAGTTACAGGTGATGCACATCGATGTCTGTGTAGCTACAGTACATTTATTGTCTGACCTTCCTTCATGGGGGCTACTGCACATACTGTCAGTCCTCCTGTGTAACTTTTTGCTGCGAAATATAACTGAAGGCACGTTGAAGTCGGCACGTGTCGACACGCCCCCATGAGTTGACACAAAAGTAGCTAATAATAATTAAAAAATAACCGATAGTATTAATCGGTCAAAGTTCTTGTTATCGGTTAACGGTTAAACGGTTAACCATGTGCATCCCTATTTTCAAGAGTTCAAGCTTTTGAAAGGGGTGCTCTGTGGGGGGTGCTCTGGGAGTATGGGGTCGGAGGCCCTCTGCTGAGGGCTGTACGGTCCCTGTACGACCAGAGCAGGAGCTTGGTTCGCATCGCCGGCAATAAGTCAGACCTGTTCCCAGTGCATGTTGGACTCCGCCAGGGCTGCCCTTTGTCACCGGTTCTGTTCATTATTTTTATGGACAGGATTTCTAGGTAGGGGTGTGTATTGGCAAGAATCTGGCGATACGATACGTATCACGATACAGGGGCAGCGATACGATATATTGCGATACTGTAGGAACAACGATATATTGAGTTTCTTTGAAAGAATTTATTTGTAAGAAAATTGTAGCACATAGCACACACATGCTGTTACATGCTTAACATCGGCTTGCTGAAGAAATACAAGCATTGGCAGGAATTTTGCATGAAGAAATGAAAAAAAATAAGACTAAGTAGTGCTTATCCCCCCCTTGTGTTTTTGTATTTCTGTACATGTTTTATTAAAAAATAAAGTAAAAAAAAAAAATCGATACGGAAAACCGAATATCGATACCGTATCGCGAAAAAAAATATCGCGATATTTAAGTGTATCGATTTTTTCTTACACCCCTATTTCTAGGCGCAGCCAAGGGCCGGAGGGGGTACGGTTCGGGAGCCACGTGATTTCATCTCTGCTTTTTGCAGATGATGTGGTCTTGCTGGCTCCCTCGAGCCAGGACCTGCAGCGTGCATTGGGGCGGTTTGCAGCCGAGTGTGAAGCAGTATGGGATGAGAATCAGCACCTCTAAGTCCGCGGTCATGGTTTCGACCGGAAAAAGGTGGCCTGCACCCTCCAGGTCGGGGGAGAGATCCTGCCTGTGGAGGAGTTCAAGTATCTTGGGGTCCTGTTCACGAGTGAGGGGAGAATGGAGCGCGAGATCGACAGGCGGATTGGTGCAGCGGCCGCAGTAATGTGGTCGTTGTATCGGTCCGGAAAGGCGAAGCTCTCAATTTACCGGTCGGTCTACGTTCCCACCCTCACCTATGGTCATGAACTCTGGGTAGTGACCGAAAGAGCGGGATCGCGAATACAAGCGGCCGAAATGAGTTTCCTTGGCGCTCCCTTAGAGACTAAGGGCAAACTACGTTGCTCGGCTGGCCTGGGAACGCCTTGGGGTTCCCCCAGAAGAGCTGGAAAAGGTGTCCACGGAGAGGGAGGTTTGGGGATCCCTGCTCCGACTGCTGCCCCCGCGACCCGGTCCCGGATGAAGCGGCAGATAATGGATGGATGGATGGATTAAAGCTTTTGAAAGATAAGAGTGACTGAATACCGTTGACAAGGACAATCCATTTAAGTCAAATGTGTTTGATCACACTGTGATCAAACATGGAAAATGTAATAATTTGTATGTTATTTGTGGTTTGCAAGTTTATTATATTTCATATCTCTTGTAGTGGGAACTTTCAAAAACTGAGTACTTGCAAACAAGATCTGTCTTTAAACTCATAATTTTGGACTGTATTGTACTGTACATGGTATGAATGTATACTAAGAGAGTTGGGATGTTTATGTTTATTTAGCATAGTCTACAATAAGTTTTTTTTAGTATACAGTAGACATCTAAATCAAGGTATGAAGTTGTTCGAATTTGTCGTATATCAGAAATGTTTTTCATTGATGATTGTAACAAACACACCTGATTTAGATTTCGACTTAGCACACTGACTTTTTCTGTCAATTCTTTCAACATTTTTGTGTAACTGAAATTCATCAACCTCTGTTTTTATGAGCCGTTTTGTTTCCTTGTTGTAATAAGTGTGTTTTCATTTCCTTTGTTCTTTCTGTTAAGTGCTGATAACAAAATGGGTGTATCTATGTATTAAGAGGAAGTATTGAATGTGTGATTCAAAACTACATTTGTTCCTGATTTTGTGAGATGATGAGATTAAAATAGTATTTAAGACGCCGCTACACCATCTCTCGTTATCCAAACATGAAGATGCTGACTGTGTGTCTTCTTGTCTGTGCCGTGATGGCATTGACTACAGCTGTGGGTAAGGAGTTCTGAGCATTACATCAAAAAGAGAAAGATGATGTTTCTGTATTTGTCTATGATAAAACAGATGAAAAAATAACTTGTTTGATATCTTCCCAGCTCTTCCACAGGAAATCGCCAAAAGCGATCAAGGTCAGTGGGTATTCTTTTAGATTTTGATGAAAATGTGATGTAACTGAAAAAGCAAAAACTGGCAAACTCTGTTAATCAAGTTGTTTTTTTTGCAATTGGGTTTTAAAAAGGTTTTAATGTTATACTTGAACAATGATTACATTTTTGCGTATGGTTTCTACAGTATACAGAAGAGGATTGAGTTCTGACACTAAACTCAGAATTCTGACTTTTTTATTATTTTTTTTAAAAGGCAGAATTCTGAGTTTAAAGTTACAACGCACTTCTTTCCCCCCACAGCGGCCCTAATCCTCTTCAGTACTACAGGAAGTCTAGAAAAGCATCTTTCCAAGTCTTTTATCTCTTGTGCCATTACGTTTACAAACCTGGACAGCAACCATTTTAATCACCTTTCTGAATTATTTATTTATTTCTATCTATGATTTCATGTTCTCTTGATGACTGCTCCCTTAAATTAACTTCTTGCTTATTTAACTATTTATCATTTTTTTTGCATTATATGACGACATGTATGCTGTTTCTGTTCTGGGATTTGACTTTGAACTAATTAATGAATGTGTTGAACGAATGAACATGGCAGGTGCCAAAGTGAATTACCCTCCAGGATGAATAAATACTGAATTGTATTCTGTTCTACTCTAGTCCAAAATAACCTGCAGGGTTACTCATCTTAACCCTTAATGATGTGTGTTTTGAAACTCAGCTGTTATTGATTCGTCCTCAGTGGAGAGACACCTGGTCAAGAGGGCCACCTCTTGTTCTGGTGGTTGGTCTCTGATCGAAGGTCGCTGTTTCCGCTACATCCCAAAACGCTTATCTTGGGCTAAAGCCGAGGTAATTGTGGTTATTCCGTTTGTGTCGCCTTGAATGTCAGATTAACGATTGTCTAGTTTTACACTCTCTCTGTGTGACTTTCTACATTGTAGAGCAACTGCAGGTCCATGGGTGGAACCCTGGCGTCGGTGCACAGCGACCAGGAATACCATCAGCTGCAGATGCTGGTCATGAGCGCTACTCATGAGCAAAAAGAAACATGGATCGGAGGCTCTGACGCACAAGGGGTATTTTATTCATTAATGTACAAAAATTAGTTGTGGAATCATTTGTCTAAAACTCATAATATTTTTAAATGCTGTCTAGGAGACAGTTTGGTTGTGGAGTGATGGAAGTCCGTTCCAATATTCAAGCTGGTGTGAAGGAGAACCTAACAAACACAGTCAGGATTGTTTGCAAATGAATTATTCAGGTAATCCAATAATTTTATTGTGTATGAGTGCTTTAAATAACAGACTAAAATGTGAAAAAATATAGAAATTGATCTTAAGTCATATTTTGCAATGAACAGTTAATTTGAGAAAGTAGACTCCAGGAAGAATAGCGATGGCTCTAAAGCTAATTGGAGTTCTCAATAAATGAAATGAAATATTGATACCAAGTGTCTGTGAACAGTGTGATACAGAACCAAACCCATTGTTTCTCGTCTTCTTCTAGTTTCATGTGATGGTTTGTGCAGCACTGACTTGACTCCTGTGTGTCTGTTTACAGCTGGGAAGTGCTGGGATGATGTGCAGTGTAACAGACGTCTCCCGTTCATCTGCGTCAAGAGAAACAACTGATTCCTGCACCGACTCCCCGACATGATCCTCAACAACCTGAAGTCTCTATGATCTATTTCACATCTTTATTTCTGCTTTATCGCTGTAATGCTACTTAAGGAAGGGAGCGACAAGTGACATAAACAGGAGGTGCATGGGCTCTGCCTGTAATAAACCGAAGGTGTTATGGAAAGAAAAGCTTTGAGCGCAACTTTACTCTGCACAGTGAACTATTCTTTCTTTTCTGAAAATTAAAAGTGTGAAGCATTGCAACAATCTGACTCTGACTGTTCGTTTGGGTGTGAAGTTGCTGATTTTAAATGTGTATAATAGTGTGTATAATAATGCATGGTACAAAACTTCTCAAGTCAATGTTAATGACAGACACTGAAAATAATACATTAAACCAATAACTAATGCATTTTCTTCATTTCATCTTCAAATTTTCCACTGTCATAAACTCTTTTGAGTTTCTGCAAGACTATTGTTCAACTTCTAGGTATGAGGCAAGAGACGGTTTTTGGTCACCAAACTACTTAGAAAGACAAATATGTCCAGGAACAGATCATTTTAAGAATAAAGAGGAGCTGCTGTGACGTGTATGGTGCGGTGTATCTTAAAAAAATATGAGCACTTGCAGTATAACCATGTCACCACTAGGTGGTAATAGACAGTAGTAAACATATTATTGTGGTACGAAGGGACTCAGAGAAAAGCCAAAATGTGGAAGCTCTTCCTGTAACTTTTTTTCCCCCTTCACAGCGACTGGTTGGTTTACCAGGCTCATTATACTAATAAACCAACACAAAATAAGAAACAAGGCAGCATTTCTTCCTGCAGCCCCTTGTGGATGAAATTAGCATTACAAAACATGAAAGTGAGGAAAACAAGAAAAAAAGTGTTGATTTTGCACCATTTAACTTCATTCATCTTTAACTTGTATTCTTGTGGCTGTTCTGTACACTTACGCCTAACTCTACATTTTACTTGCTTATCTATTTTATTTTTATTTCTCAGTTCTGTTTCCTATTTAAAGTTTTATTTTATTTTCAAATTATTAATTACTATGAACATATAATGTACTGTAAAGAACAAGAAAATGGAACAGGCCATATAATAATGTGTTTACATTTATTCACACAATACATTATAAACAATTTATGTACATGATCAAATCAAGAATACTTGATACTTGAAATATGATCTTCTATTTTGTCCTTGCACGGTGAGCTGGTTGATGTTAACGCTGCTCCTAGAGTTGGAGTCTATTCTGTCCTGCCTTTTCTTAGACCAGGGGCCTAAAAAACAAACAAACAGTAAATCTGTCAGAACCACTCCAGGTAACTCCTGGAGATTTTTTGCTCTTCAACCAGATCAGATTGAGATTCAGGGCCACATGAGGACTGATCACCTCCACCACCTCAGTCTAGCACTGTGCAGTTATCCAACACTGACACCATGTGTTAGAAAGATGAATTTGAATCAATAACATAAAAATTATATAACTGACACTAATAACAACAATTGCACATTTTCATTCAGTAAATTGTTACGACTGAGTCATGATGTGACGACCCCTCCATGCTTCTCCTCCACATGTGTCTCTTTTGGAAGTCTTCACACCTAAATGATCAGCTATACCTGCAAGAGCTGCTCCTTTCTTATAAGTGTTTAGCAAATTCTCACTTCCTCAACTGAAGCCATTACAACTGTTGCTTAGAGGCACTCAGACAATTTATCTTACAAAAGACCACCACACCAGAGAGGAAAAAACACAAACTGCCAACAAGATGAACCGTATTTCTCCAGCTGACTGCCTAACCTATGCCAACTGACTCACTCGACTCTAGTCTTCATGCAGGCCAGTGGTGGGATAAATTAAGCACGTAGCGCAGTAACCTGGTTGACTCTTAGCCAGCTGAGCCAAAAGCCACCTAGACAGTTATGGAGTGCACCGGACGGTTTGCAAGCATGCTGCACAAAAGATACATCATACAAACAAAAACAAAAGGGCTAGTAAGACACAGCTAATGCCCCTCCCTACATCTACTGAACAGGAGAATGGGTTCCAAATGTTGGCACAGCTTTCACCAAACAGCAGCTGAGAAAACCAACCTCGACTGGACAGCAACCTACAAAGCCAGACAAACGAAAACCATAACCTGTGTTTGCCCACTTTCCCAGCACTATCTCCCTAAAACACAAAGGGAAATGTCCCAGACAAGCCTCCACTTGTTGCTGCCTGGCTCAAGGCAGACAACTACATAGAACACACAGCTATAGCCTTCAACATAAGTATTTATTTAACCGAAATACCAAAATACTCCCAAACATGTCAAACACATAAAAAAAAGAAGAAGCAGTAGTGTCTGCAAAGTATGCGTGTGTGAACATGTGTGTGGTGGATGTTAGATAATAATCAGCAAAACAACAAAAAAGTTGCATTGGTTGCGCTGGCAGATGCAGGCCTGTTTGAGAGAGTGAGCAGCCAGTCATGGCAGTCGTGGCCATGCACCGTTGGCAACAAGTAGCCAAGAGCAGGGTGAGACACCTGCAGAGGAGGAGGAGGAGGGGTCAAACAGAGGAGGAGACACTGTTGTCAGGCTGTAACCTGTGATTAGTTTGAGTGGCGGAGGGATACAGTTTTTACACTGACATAAACAGAAGTGACAGTTCTCTTATCTGGTTCCAAAATCTATAATCTTTACTACTTATAGGTTCTCATCACTCACCATTAGCCATTGGCTTCTTCTTCTTCTTCTTCTTCTTCTTCCTCTTCTTCTTCTCCTGGAACAGGAAGGGGGGGCATCGCATACGCCACCTGTTCTATGGGATTGGACGGCCTACGAATCCATCCAGTTAACCTTCCTGTGAAGACATTAAGTAGCTGATTTTAGGTGAGCTCAGGTAGCCTACATGGGCTACACGTAGAACAGAAACTCAGAAACTTGTGACTTTAAATGAGGAAAATGAAGAGAAGAGAAGGTTCTGACTTACTGTTACTGTTGAAGTCAACAATGCAGACAATGATGCAAATGATGACAATGCCGCCAACAACGCTACCAGCAATGACTTTGGTCCCTGAAAAGGAAAAAGATTTTTTGTCTACATTGGGCTCCAAACAGACTCATCCATTTTCAACACCCACGTCTCCTGCTCAGTGTCTAAAATTCAAACTAACGAACAAAACAGATGAATTCTGAATATAACCCTTATTTTCACTGGAAACTAGTACAACAAAGGTTGTTGGGTAAATAAAAATAAATTACAATATGTGATAAAATAATCGCAAACAAGACAGATAAGAGAATTACTGGTGAAAATTAACACAGGTAAAAGTAAATGAATTAGTTCAAAACATTTACTTACAATCATCACTTCCTGTGTGGCTGGAGTTCTTTAGATCTGTTGAAAATGTGTGTAACATATTGACAGTGCATTTTGTGTTCATGTTCTTAATGACCTTTAACATATTACAATTATAATATTTTATAAATGTTAGGTTTCTCCTTTCTGATGGATTAAGATGTACGGTACTACTCACCAACAGAGAGGCGAACATGGAAGTGAATACTATCTTCTGAGAATGGCTTGGGCACGCTGCAGGTGTAATTTCCTTCATCCTCTTTTGTCACATTGGTCAGTTTCAGTGAAATGTTTCCTTTGTCTAGTTCAGTCTCAAACATAACCGTTCTGTTTTTGTAGTTCTCATCTTGACCATCATTATTGTCATTTCCGCTTCTATAGCTGTGCACTAGGTCACCACCACGTTTCCACTTCACCATTTCAGGGTTGCGTGGAGGTTCCAGGGAACACGGGAAAATTATATCATCACCGACTGCTGCATTAACTGGTCCTTGACATTTCACCACTGATTCTTCTGAGGAAACAAACACTACATTTAATAATATGTTGGAACACCACTGAACATGTTATTGGTTTAAACTTCAAGGTCTGGTCCTAAATGAGTCTTTTACTAGGACACAAACAGTGCTATGGAAGTCTTCATTCAAATTTTATCCAAATGTGTGTGTGAGAGACAGAAAGGCCCGAGGCCACAAGTTCAAAACCACTCATTACTGGCTGAACCACTGTGACAACTGGTTAGACACAATAAAAACTTCTTATCAAACCAGCTGAATGACATGATTTACAAAGCAGCTGTCACCGTCAAACCTCTAAACAGAGTAATAAATGCTGGTTTAATCTAATCAAGTCAAATTATATTTGTAAAGCACATTTAATATTACCGAAGTTGCCGTAATTGCTGTACAGGTAGACAAAATAAAATAACATAGAAAGAAACAACTCAATTTTACAAACATGTGGCCTACATTTTTACCACATGCATACACTTTGGACATAACAAAAAGCGGATAGATAAAGTGCACATAAACAACTTCTCATCAAACTAGCTGAGCAACATGATTGTGCAGCCTTTAAAGCCTAAACGTTGATAGTGAGTGAAACTTTATCAACAGTAATACTTTGACTACGAGGAAAAGCTGCCTGACAGATCTTTAACAGAAATGAACATCAACCTACCTGAAACATCAGCCTCCACCACAGACAGAAACAGCAGCAACAACAAGAAGTTCATCTCCGCTGAATAAAGATTAACAATCCACCGCAGCTCAGAGAAATCAAATGAGGCACCGCACCGTCTAGTTTTCACGTTGTGGCAAGTTGACAACAAACTCTCACCGGGATCCTTTCGCTTTCAATGTGACCAACCCCACCCATATGAACCTATTACAACATATTGCAAAAGAAAAAAAAACAGTCGGAGCAACAGCCCAGATTTGAGATACTGTGATTCCCAGTGTAACAGACCGGACTTATCCATTTACTACATTAAGTCATGACCGTCTGTTACTGGCCCTTACCAGAGATAACCTGGTTAAACATTAACTGGTCAGAGTGAGTGAAGTCTACTCTCAAAGCCCAACTTGACTTTTATTATCTAGTTTTTACTTTTGCTATGATAATGCAGACAAAACCTTCACTTGCTTGTATTATGTTTAAAATTTCCTGAATATTTTTCCTTTTAAACGTTAAACAATTAAAAAACAAAACAAAACTGAAAAATCAAAAAATTGTCAGAAGGCTAGTAGCCTAAATCATCCATGTTAATTAGTTGACCCATGAATTATGACTTCTTTTTACTGTTGTTCTCAACATAACGTTGAACAGTGTAAATCTTTAACCTCCTGAGACCTGAGCTTTTTTCTAGTGTGCATTTTTGATTTCCCCTTGCTTTCTGGGATGAGTAGGGCCTAATAAATACAATATCTAAATTTCGTATTTGTACAGTAAGTAGTTTTTTTAAAATGTCCTCATATGAGGACACTGGGACTATCTTAACAAAATCAGTGTCCTCATATGAGGACATTGGGTCAAAAAACAATGAGTCCTGCTGTATATAGAATACAGTGACATATGGAACTTCAAAGGGGTTTTATTCTAAAATACCACATCAGATTGGCCTAATTTTTTCTGAGTGTCATCCCGAGGTCAAGTACTATTAGTCTGAAGTGGAACGGTAAAATAATAACGAGTAGTTTTTAAGAAATATGAATCCTCCTGAGACCCTGCATCCTCATATTAGGACATTATTTTTGCCTTTTAGCACCATGATACTCCATTTTGTAAAACTTTGACATATTAGCCACATTTAGGGACACTGCCTGCACCATCTTGTGGTGATATAACAAATTATACCAATTTCTTTGAAAACAACATGGTACTTTAATGACATAACATAGTCCCAATGTCCTCAAACGAGGACGTGACATTTATTGATGTCCTAGTCTGCTACTATTACTAAAATGTGTCAAATTTTGATGCCATTTGAAGACAGAGACTTTGTTGTACATGAATACTGATTCCACTCATAAAATTTGGATTTAATTCTTACCTTTGTTTCTTATCTTCTGGGAACTGCCATAGAAGGCTCTGGCTGAAATTCACGCCATTTTTTTTCCCACAAAGAAATTTGTGTAATTTGTGATATCACCATAAATTGGTGCAGGCAGTGTCCCTAAATGTGGCTGATAGGTCAAAGTTTTTAAAAATGGAGTATCATGGTGCTAAGAGGCAAAAATGTAATGTCCTCGTATGAGGACGCAGGGTCTCAGTGTTCACCATGTTGAATTGGACAAAACAGTTTCCAAAGGAGCCGTTAGATTTTTCATCACCGGAGTAACGTTAGCAACAGCAGTGCTAGCTTAACCGACGCCGCTAACGGCTAGCACCTCGCTCGTGAAATTAACGTCACGGTCACGGGTCTAAAAATGTCTCAACTCACCGAGTCGCGGAGAAACCTGTCGTTTGCTCCGTCGAGCAGACACTGTCTGGCTTGTCTTTGATTTCCAAATCATCCACAGTCCGAGGTGAGTTCACTCTTCATGTTGTGGGGAGTTTTTCAAACGTTTTCCCTCCATAACCAGTCACGATGGTCACGACGTCTCCTTCTTCCGGTCTTGTGTGTACTTCACGGCCCGCTCCGGAAAAAGCAACTTCTTACCATTAGATTCAAAACGGCTGTACCTATAATTATGACACCAATTGTCGGATTTAACCTTTTAACCTGATGAACAACGGAGTTAATGCTTCAAAACACATTATGTCCTGTGTATCACACGATTCTTAGTAATCCTGAATACTTAGAGGGTGGCAAAATAAGGCCTGCGGGCCAGATGTGGCCACTGGGCTTTAGATCAAAATTGACCAAATAATAAAAAAGACTGCACACTTTGATGCACAGGCCAAAAAAAAAAGAACAAAAGAGAATGTAATCTGAATGAAAGTTTTCTTTTACTTTTAGGTAATGGCTTTTACATTATATTATTCACTTCCCATCCAGCTGTTACTGGCCCGTCTGTCAAACTTTAAAACTCATAGTGGCTTCCGTGCCAAACTGTTTGCCCACCTGCCCTAAAGGTTCAATACACAACACTTTAGGACAACACAAATGAACTACACATTTCAAACTACTTTGACAGTTGGACATCACATGAAAAAAAGTGTTTGCAGGGACACAGAAAGTGACAAACCAGGCTAAAGACTAAAGCTGAGTCTGGCCTGCCGGAAGTGCGCTGCTGCGATTAGCCTCTGATTGGTCGGAACGAGCCACCCGGCGGAAGTCCCGCCTCCGTGTTGCAGCATTCACAGTCCGCCCGGTAAAGGGAAACATCAACAAACAACAACAGGAACAGAACCGTGGATCTATTTTACATCTGTGTCTTGAATTGAACAGAAGATTAAATGTCCGTCAGTGGTTGCCGACCGCCGTTAAACTGAACAAAAGAATAAATATTGGTCAACGGTTGCCGGCTGTCGTCAAACTTTAAAACTCATTGTGGCCTCTGTGCCAAACTGTTTTCCCAGCCCTGCCCTAAAGGTTCAACACACAACACCTTAGGACAACAGACACAAAGACATGTCCTATTGGTTGAAAAATTCCAAACAATGATTTTTGTTTTCAAATCAGGTAGCTGTCTGACAGCCAGACTCTCCTTTTTGGAGGAGAGTTGTGAGCTGAGCCTTTGCAAAGATAGTTTGTAGCTTGTGTTGTGAGTGAATTGGTGGAATTGTTTTCTGAATCTATGGCATGTTTGTGCCTTTGTGTGAGTGACTTCAGCTGGTGTGTGTTGAGCTTTGATAACCACTGTAAAATTGTCAGTGAGCGATTTACTGCTCAGTCAGGATTTTGATTTTGCAGGGTGTAAATAACACTTTAAGCCACCTGGGGGCACTAGAGGAAATGCAAAATAATAAGTGCAGTGCATGGTGAGGAGACCAAAGACCCCCTAATTAAAGCAAACTGTGCAGTTAGGTTTTACATTGTTTTCTAACTGGTAATATTCCTGTTCTCACCTTAGAGAGATTTATCTTAGAAGCTACACATGATAAATTGAACACAGTCGACAATTCAGTCTTCGGTGCAGATGAGTGTTAAAGTGCAGACGTCTCTCCATTGCTCGGGGTCTTATATCTCTGCTTATGTTGAGGTTGCTTTGTTTCCTGTTTGTCTTGTGGCTGCGACTGCTACTTTCATGTTGGTGACAAAGTTTGGTTCTCATGAAAACTACTGAAGCTTCAAAGGCGGTCAACGCGGAATGGAGATCGCATCAACCTGCCTACTGCTCTGTGAGTAGATACACTATTTACTATTATTAGAATAAACCTTTTCTTGACATCATAGTCCAACATCTGGAGTCCTTTATTGACAAATTCATTCATACTGGAAGATCATTGGGGGGGGGGGTCTCATTTCCAATGTTGTTAAGTAGATTGATGAACATACCAGTTAAATGAGGGACACCAAAGAGAACAAATAAGAATAAATGAAAACAGGTATTAAAAGGTGAGATTAAGGAAGTATAATGATAAAGAGGTACCAACGAATCCAGTTTTAACATAGCATGGTCGTAGCATAATAAACAAAAGTTCTTCACTGTGAATTCAACGTAGACATAGAACGTCAGCTTGGCAGTAAAGAGTCGACTGAATTCATGTATAAATGACATTTGATGGCAATCATGCCTTCCTGAGAACGTCGACAGGAAGTGCCAGTGGCTATTATAAGAATCACAAGACAGAAACCTCAGAGTGGTCGACAGCCTCTGTGTCTGCACCAACTTTCTTTGTCTGCCCTTCCCGTCTCGTGCAGCCGCGCTGAGCATCAGCTTCCCCTGCTGTGCAGCCACACTGAGCATCACTCCCAGCAGATCTCAGTTCTTCATGTATGATGAAATCCTTCTGAACTGTGTGAGCGGCTGGACCGTGAGGAGGAACACCGACTTCCAGAAGTCCCAGCCCTGCCAGCGTGGCTGGGCGATCCCACGTAACTCCTCCTGCACAGTGGAGGCCGCCGACGCCACGGACACCGGAGCGTACTGGTGTCAGTCTGAGCGAGGAGAGCGCAGCAACACCGTCAACATCACAGTGGCCGGTAACACTTTGTTTAGTCACTTAAAGGGATGGTTCAACATTTTGTCAAATTGGCCCATTGCCATGATCCCTATAGTCATAGCAGTAGGTTCGTTACCTTTAATTGTCGGTGCAAGATATTTTTAGAATGGCGGAGCAGAACCATGAGCTACTCAGAGCTCATGGGATTTCTTGGTTTCCCTCATCAAACTCATCAAATACACAATCCAACAACTCCAAAACCTCTGATGCACGTTGCCTTCATCAACAGTCTCTGCACTTCCCTCTAAAACAACTCTGTGTGGTAACGTTGTGTTATTATCTCACTGCAGGTCATTGTCCACCAGAGCGTAGTTGTTGGATTGGGATTTTGATGAGGGAAACCAAGAAATCCCATAATGAGCCTCCATAGTGTAGCTCTGAGCAGTGGGTCAGTTTGCCAAAATGTTGAACTATCCCTTTAAAGCTAAAATAACCTGCTGGACTTAAATCAAAGCCGACCCTCGACTGCTCCTGTATTGCAGACGGTGTGATCCTGGACAGCCCTCAGTCTCCTGTGATGGAGGGAGAGGATGTGACGCTTGGATGCTCCTACAAGGAAAAAACCCAACCTGAATCGACGTCAGACTTCTCCGCCAGCTTCTACAAAAATGACGTGTTCATCGGCAAAGAGAGGAAGATCGTCTTTAAGCCAGTGTCCAAGAATAACGAAGGTTTCTATCAGTGTGAGCACCCCTCGAAAGGAAAGTCCAAGCTGACCTGGCTGTCAGTGACAGGTAACAATGCTCGGCTTTGTTTATACCATGGTCTTTCTTCATATCTACCAGATCGTGTCTATAATAGTTTTTCTGGATGTTTAGGTTTTATTGTTCTCTTAGTCGCCACTAAAGAGCTGATATCAGAATAAAAAACACCCAGAGAGACCAAATCCTGTAAGTCAAGGTGGGCGGGGCTTAGTGACTACTTTGTTGTGACATCACAAAGTCACAGGAAGTGGTTTTAAGACTCAGTCTCTGGATCTATGGGACTTTTTTGTGTAACATTGTTGTTTTCTTCGTCACAGTCAGAGCTGGGCCGACTGTTCCTCCGACCTCTGTGGCGCCAACCCCGAAAACTCCGACGCAGTTTGATATTTGGATCCTGGTGGGTGGCGTCCTGCTGTTGATTCTCTACGGCGTCCTAACCGTAGTGAGCATTCACATCCACCGGAAGCTGGCTCAAGGTAAGGACATCTCTGAAAA
This sequence comes from Decapterus maruadsi, assembly GCA_030347415.2. NCBI lineage: Eukaryota > Metazoa > Chordata > Actinopteri > Carangiformes > Carangidae > Decapterus > Decapterus maruadsi. The sequence continues at coordinate 2,890,346 of CM064898.1, forward strand.
TACAAAACGGCAGTCGGATGCATTTATCTGTTTGTGTGGAGAAGTTTCCTGCAGCAGCGAGCATCTGTTTGTTCAACAATAAGTTAAAAAACTGCTGTGGTTAATGAGGTGGCAGCAGCAGAAGAGCTTGTTTCCATAGCGACACCAGGAAATAAAATGAATAACTAGGGTAAATGTTCATGCAGATGTCAGTGTAGAGTCGACCACTGACAGGTTGGGGTTGTGTTGGACCTCAAACACAGAGACAGTGACAAAGCTCTTGCTTTATGTGTAATGTTGTTTATTATGAATAAAACTATAATAAAATCAATGTTTCTGAACTTGAACGTGAACTCTCCCTGCACTGGTTTCCCACAGTTCGAGCTTATGCTAAAAGAAGAGCTGCCAGTCGTCTTGTAGAAGAATGATGTGTCCTTGATCTCACTTGGAAGAAGAAGAAGAATAAGATAGGAAGAGAAGAAGAATAATACCTTTATATTATTTCATTTAACCTTGAGAGCTGACTTTTTTAGATGCCCGTGTGCTGTTGAAGTTGTATTTGAGTGAAAATCAATTTAATTATAAGTGAATTTTACTTAAAGGATAACTTTCGTTTTTTACAACCTGGACCTTATTTCTAGCATCAAATACGATCATTTAATCACCCTGACAAGTTTGGTGTCATTTGGAGTCGTTTTGACGAAATTAGCCCCAATCGAGCGGCGCGTATATCCGTATAATGCGAGAACACGGGGCACCCAATGCAGCCTCTAAATAACACATTATCCGCCGCAAAATTTGTTCATTTCGCCAATATTTTGTGATGATACACTAGTGTTATTCCCCTCCGAGCCCGTGGTGGCATGTTATCAACATCCGGCTCCTCCAGGCTTTGACCTGGATGATGTCATCTCCGACCGGTGCCCGGCTCGTTCTGACAATAATCATTCCGCTTCGGCATTTGGGTCCTTTTTAGCTCAACTAGCCAGAGCTGTAGTGAGGATCCAGGCTGAGGAGAGGAAGCCTGTGGAAGCTGACCGAAGCTGAACATCATCCAGCTGCTCATTTTGTTCTGACGAGTCAGAAACATGCAGAAACGGACCATTTAGCGATAGCAAGTTAGCCGCGCCGAAAGATGACATCATCCAGGTCAGCGGTTAGTATGTCAACCTAGAGGAGCCGGATGTTGATAACATGCCACCACGGGCTCGGAGGGGAATAACACTAGTGTATCATCACAAAATATTGGCGAAATGAACAAATTTTGCGGCGGATAATGTGTTATTTAGAGGCTGCATTGCGTGCCCTGTGTTCTCGCATTATACGGATATACGCGCCGCTCGATTGGGGCTAATTTCGTCAAAACGACTCCAAATGACACCAAACTTGTCAGGGTGATTAAATGATCGTATTTGATGCTAGAAATAAGGTCCAGGTTGTAAAAAACGAAAGTTATCCTTTAATCTTTATACTTTTATACATCCTTTTTTCCATTTGGTGTTGTCTTTGACACCATCAGGTAAGAGAAGAGCGGGAGGAGAGGGCTCACTTTCTGTTTGTGGGTCAGCTCCCCCCACACAGTCGTTGTAGTAGCAGGATTCGGCCACTAGGTGTCACAATGTTTTCAGAAAATGGACTCAGTTTGCCTTTGTAGCTGTTGCTTTGTTGCGTGCTGCTGGTTCATGTCCCTCATGTTTTAACTGTTGCTGCTTCTTGTTAACTACTGTACTCTCCACCTAATGCATAAATAAATCCAATTAACATCTGGTTGTTTTTATGTTTCCTCCCTCTTTCTTTCACAAACACATTGCACATGGACACATATAGAACAAATGCAGAGCATGGTGTTGGAATTTAAATATGAAAAAACACAGTCGTTTTTTTTTTGAAAGCCTTTCCTTTGTTACTATTACATTATTTGGTACATCTCGAGCACAGAAAAATCAAGTGGAAACGAAACTTTTTTTTTACATAAGAGAGCCATGTAAGCAGCGTGGCTTCTTTAGGGAGGACTGTGTAAGCCACCACCATCATCACCATGTTGTCATGTCAGAACTAACCATCCGTCAGAAAGGTTATCAGAGCCATGAACAAGGCTGTAGGCCCTGAGTGGTATCATCAGGACACTGCTCTGTCATTATTTATGAAGCATTATTTAGAATAGAGAGTTCAGGAAAATGTTTTCACCAGGTTGTATGAGCTTTTAGACTGAAGTCCATCCTGGCAGAGTTAGTGTGGGTGTTACTTTGTTGTTGGTTTCCGCTCTGTGCTCAGGATGTGGCGAAGAGTCAGAAACTGTGAAACTGATACACAGGGACAAAGAAAACTTCAAAACAGAATGGGCCTCCCGTCGATCTGCCTCTTTATGAGTAAGAAACTTGACTTTACCTACCTGGGCTGATTTTTCTTTTTCTAGTCTCTCTAGTCTCTAGACTCTCTCTTGTTGGTCTGAGTTTGAATGTGTTGTTTTGGTTGTTTTTGCTTGGACATCATTATGTCTATATACAGTAGGTTGTAGAGGTCTGGCTGTAGACTGGCTATAAATTTGATGTAGACTGAACGTAGATTTAATTTGGACTGGATATAGACTGGATGTCGTCTGGTTGTAGACTGTACATTTGTTGTAGACTGGATGTAGACTGGTTATAGACCGACTGCAAACTGGATGCAGAATGGCAATAAATTTGATGTAGACTGAGGCTAGGTTTAATTTAGACTGGTTGTAGACTGGATGTCGTCTGGTTGTAGAACGTTAGTTAGTTGTAGACTGGTTGTAGACTGGCTATACATTTGATGTAGACTGAAGGTAGATTTAATTTGGACTGGATATATAGCCTGGATGTCGCCTGGTTGTAGACTGTAAATTTGTTGTAGACTGGCTATAGACTGGATGTCGTCTGGTTGTAGACTGTAAATTTGTTGTAGACTGGCTATAGACTGGATGTCGTCTGGTTGTAGACTGTAAATTTGTTGTAGACTGGCTATAGACTGGATGTCGTCTGGTTGTAGACTGTAAATTTGTTGTAGACTGGCTATAGACTGGATGTCGTCTGGTTGTAGACTGTAAATTTGTGGTAGACTGGCTATAGACTGGATAGAGATTGGTTGTAGACTTGTTGTAGACTGGCTGGCGCAGGTCTGACCACGTCATGTCTGGCTTCAGAGAAAAACCCACAGCAAATTTCCACCTAAGATTCTTGATGATGTCACCCTGATGGTTTTGTTTGTTTGTTTGTTTCATGTGTGTCACTTCCTGCGTGAACCCACAGCAGCCACGCTGAGTGTCCATCCAGACAGGACTCAGTTCTTCCAGTTCGAGCCCCTTAGTATGAGCTGTGCATACCCGGGGAACTTCAGCAGCTGGACGCTGAAGAGAAACACCTCCAGTGAGAAGTCTGTCTCCTGTGAGGTGGGCTGGGGTCGGCGCAACGGCTCTGCCTGCATCAATCGCAGCCTCTATGAAAGAGACTCCGGTGTGTACTGGTGCGAGTCCGAGACCGGGGAATGCAGCAACGCCGTCAACATCACAGTCAACAGTAAGCACATGTTCCATAAAAGCAGAAGGGAAGAACCAAACCCAAACGTATCACATACTGACAACCCAACACCAAACCTCAAGATGAGGCATTGATAGACAAGGAAAGTCCAATGATCACGGTTCGCTGCTGTGTATTTCAGAAGGTGTCGTGATCCTGGGGAGCCCAACGCTTCCTGTGGCCGAGGGAGAAGAGGTGACGCTTCGCTGTTTCTACAGGCAAGGAGCTCTGAGGCTCTTGTCAGATTTCAACGCTACGTTCTACAGAGACGATGTTTTCGTCGGCAACCACCCTGAGGGGAAGATGATCCTGTCGTCAGTGTCCAAGGCCGACGAAGGTTCCTACTGGTGTCAGCACCCGACGGCAGGAGAGTCGCCACAGAGTCTGCTGGTTGTGACAGGTAACGACGATGATGATGTCTTTCTTTCTATTCAGTAGCCTACGTTGTCTACAACCAATGAACCAACCGACCTTGAAGCTGACCAGGTCCAATAGACGCTTCACTTGTGGCATTAACGTCTTAAAAGTACGGTGGCCGACCAACACCACAGGGCAAACGGCCAAATGATACAGAAATGATGCAAAACCAAAAACACACAAACACATAAAACAGATGCAACAAAAAAACTCTGCAGCTTAAAAATGCAGGAATCACAGAAACAATGCAGAACCAAAAACATGCCATGCCCAAAAAGAGCCACAGATTAACGTAGCCTAGCTAATGTTAGCGTGCTAGAGATTTTGATTCATAAGATCTAGAACTTTATTGTCTGTCACGATTCTAAAGTCTGTGTAACAGACCGTGACGCCGCTCTGACTGGCGCTGACATTTGTTACCTTTCTGATAATAACGTTATCTGTATTGCCAGTCACTGTGACTACTTTCTGGGAGACGAGTGTTCGAGAACTCTTTTTGAGTTAGCTTTAGTTTGTGAGTGTCTGGGTCATGGAGACTAGAACTGAGCCTGACTCGCTGTTGTTTCCTCCTCACAGGCGGAGCTGGACCGACGCTCGCCACCTCCTCTGCTCCCGTGTCTCTGCCCAGGCTGCTGTTCTCTGTCCTGCTGATTGTCCTCTACACTGCCATAACCATCCTGTGTGTGCACCTGTACCGACAGCGGGCTCGAGGTAAGAACCAACAAGTCATACTGATCCCTGTCGGTCTTGTAGTCTGCAACACTGTGCCAGTCTGCTCGTGGTTAATGTGGTGATGTCACTTGAGCAGAACTGACTGAAGGCGGCAAAAACAACAACGCCACTTACAAGAAAGAACAAGTTTATGTCTGTAGCTGCATTTAGCAATTTCACTGTCTTACTTTCTTGGTTGGAGTCGAATGCATTGATTGTTCTCAGGCCCATACCTGAACGTCTTGCAGCCAGAGGACGTGATTTGAACATGAGTAGAAATAAAACCGTGGCCATAGAGTCAGGATGTCTATGTTCTCTTCCTGCAGCTCGAGCTGACGCTAAAAGATAAGCTGGACACTGAGACAGAAGAAGCAGCAGCAGCAGAAGAAGAAGAGCAACTGACCAGTTATATGCTGACCACTATTATTACTTACTTATTACTTTTACTCATCCGACTTTGAAAATGATGAATTTGATTGTTTCATCATCTGATAGCTGCTGTATAATGATCATAACCAATCAAGCTTGATGCTTTATACATTATAATGTGTTGTTCCCTTAGTAACAGGGCTGAGTTATCATCCAATGAACAATAAATTATTGAATATCTGCATTTTATCGAGTGCTCCAGTCCTTTTTCATTTGGGTTCAGTCCCTGTGAGGTGACTTCTGTTGTCTGTGTTTGCCTGCATAGTTCTGCCTTAACTGAGCTAAAAATATATATATATATGTATATAAAAATAGGGATGGTTTCCATAAATTCACTTTGATGCTTAGAGCCAATGTAATACCAAGGACTGGCCACTGGGTGTCGCCAGTGGGAAAGTTTTGGTTTTGCATTCTGTTAGTCAATCATGGACAAAATGGACAAAAAAACTGTTTAGCATCGACACAAGATCAAATCCAGTTGTTTGCAGGTTTAGAGGGGAGTCCTTAGAGTTTGTAGGACACGGTTCTGGTGCTGGTTCTGGTTCTGGTTCTGGTTCTGGTTCTGGTGCTGGTTCTGGTTCAGTTCTGTTCTGAAGACTCAGATCCTTCGTGCTTTCTGGTGAACCAGCCCACGTTCACACCAGTTTAAGTGGAGCTGAAGTGGGAGGACGTTGCCCTGCGTTACTCAGGAGGAAGTAAACACAACAGTTGACAATGTTTTTGCTATCTTTATTTGATCTGGTGCTGGAGTGAAAACATCTCTTACCGCAAGTTCAAAGATAAGAATTTAGCTTCAAAGGGAAATTCATACGACTTGTTTTTTCTGGCAATGGCCCAATTAGGTTGTCACTCACTGATGGTTTTGGTTCTCTTGAGAAACAACTTTTATTTTGGTCTGCTTGAATCAAAAGCAGCAACAGCAGCAATTCCTGTACATCTACATACTGTTCATCATGTTACATTCCTTCTCTTTTTTCAGCTGTGGATTATTGGCCCCTGGTGTGCAAGGGCCTCAGATTGACCAGACTACTCTTTTTTTTTAACTGCTTGTTGTGATTGTAAATCTTCCATCAGCCGCTGCTGCACAACATTAACCAGTCTGACTGGTTTGTGTGTGTGTGGATTATGTATAGGTTCAGATGTGTGAGATAAATTCCAGACAGCGAACCAGCTCAGGCTGTTATAGCAGGTTTTCTCTCAGCGCCAAAGGATCAGACATAAAGACATGTGCATCTGTCATCGACACTCTGATTCTTAATGTAAAACATTGTTATTGTGTTTTTATCATTTTTATCAGGTGTAGGTGAGAAATCAGATCTTTTGTTCAAACCTGTTTCAGCTATAGTAGTTCAACATTTTGGCAAATTGGCCCATCACCATAATCCCTATAGTCATGGCAGTAGGTTTGTTACCTTTAATTGTCGGTGCAAGCTGTTTTTAGAACGGTGGAGCGGAGCCGTGAGCTAGAGGGAAATTCATGCAAAACCGCTGATTCACGTTGTCTTCAGGGACAGTTTTTCATCACCAGTCTCTGTATTTCCCTCTAAAACAACTCTGTGTGGTAACGTTGTGTTATTATCTCATAGCGTGGTGAATGTGCAGGTCACAACTTGTCCACCAGAGCGTTGTGGAGTTGTTGGATTGTGTATTTGATGAGTTTGATGAGGGAAACCAAGAAATCCCATGAGCCTCCGTAGCGTAGCTCTGAACAGCTCACGGCTCTGCTCCGCCATTCTAAAAATAGCTTGCACCGACAACTAAAGGTAACAAACCTTCTGCTATGACTATAGGGATTATGGTGATGGGCCAGTTTGCCAAAATGTTGAACTATCCCTTTTAAGAAAACCCCACCTGGATGATTCTGTTGTCATGTGAGACTAAGATTGAACTTTTTGGACCAAAGTAAAGTCATAAAATGGACTAAACCTGTAAAAAAGTTTGTGTTGAATGGGTTTTGGTTCCAGTGTGCAGTGTGACAAAGAATCTACTTCTGTTGCTGTTTCAAAGGGCATGGGATGGTCTCTATAGGCTGTGGCTCTTATACATCTCGTCACCTACTTTGCCTTGGCATGTTTTTTTTTCTCCACCACAGTGCGATCTTTCATTACATGCTATAGGCGTGACATCTTTCAGCTGTTATACCAGTTTATCTACAACAATTATGCTTAAAGACTGACTCAGTGTGTCGGGACAGTGACAGAGACAGGAGCTCCGTGTGTGAGTAAGTAGTGACCATTGTTGCCTTGATCCTTGTGTAAATGTTGTGTAGACTCAGTGTTGATGCTGCTTCACCGGTTGGTTCAGACAGAGTGGATCAGGTTAAACTGTGTCATTGGTGGTTTCACTTTACTACTTTTTCAGGCTCAATTGTTGATTTATTTTTTTTTCTTTTTGTTTTTTAGTTTAATTTAATTTATTTCCTACCAAAACAAAGAAAAAACACAATATGCTCACAAAGACGTACAAGATACAGTGCAGGATGTGCAGGCACACTCATTCACTGATGACAGAAAACTATAAGTAACCTAAAACAAAACAAAAATAGAAAATTAACACCAATACTGAATACGTTACTGATGAACAATTAAATATAAATATAAATGGACACACTTGATACATATGTCTGGAACAAAGGGGCATTATTCAAAGTTTTTTTTCTTTCCGAAAACTAGAATTTAATAAGATCTCCCACTACAGGTCGAATACCTTGAGTATTTTTCTTTCTCATTAGTGTATTTCTCTGAATTTCAATTTCTTATGGGTTTTTTTTTTGCCTCTCCCTGCGCTGTATTTTGTACAGTATGTCTTACATATTTTTTTCCTGTAACACTTCACTTGACAGGTAGGTGCATACTACAGCACATTCATTTGTATTGCATTCACAACGGCTTCATGAGGCATAATTGTCAGACAGTACATCGGGTTAAACTGCTATGGAATGACAACCTGGAGATTCTTTTCCAAAATGGGAGCCCCGTAACTGCACCTGGAAATACGAGAACAAAATAACCCCGTTCAACTTTCTATTGCGATGGTTTATAGCTTACCGATGTTATTTTGTATGTCACTTTACAATACAGTCAGTGAAGGCTTCATAAGGGGGAGGAATTCATTGTAAATCTTTCACGTATGGTTTATGAATGTTACTTTGCAGGTCACAGGTGGAGAGGGATTCATAACTGAATGGCAAATGATGCTACCTGGGATGTTTGGTGTGTGTATAACTTTGAAAAAAGCAAACTATGCATCAATTCTAAAACTCAGCCTTTGTACAAGTTGGTATCTAGACCTACTTCCAGGTGCAATAAAGGCACTTTGATGAAAGACTGATCTGGATAACACACTATGCATCTAACAAAAAAACTAAATCCAGTTTGTTTGTCCATGGTAATGTATCCTGACGTATGAATGCCTTATGAAACCGTAGTGAATGCATCACAAACACCTTATGAAAGGTCTCATGAAAGTGCTATGTCCGTCAAGTGAAGTGTAACCGTTTTTACTTTGACTTGTTGCAAAATAAATTAAACTAAAAAAAAATGTCGATTTAAGATGGAATAAGAAGTAAAGAAACGCTGTCACTGTTTCTACCTGAACCAGAATTAAACAATGAAATAGAAGTGGCGTTACAATGCTGACTTTTTCATTTGTCATTTTGCTTTTTTGGTCCGGCATCCGATATCCATCCAGTTCTCCTCTTTTGTTTCAGAATACAAGACACACCATGTATTTTTCTTCCAGAATTTCAGGATGGGGCAGGTGAGGTACATCCTGCACATTTCAACAGAACCTTATAAGGGTTTTAAAGGGATAGTTCTAAAAACAGCTTGCACCGACAATTAAAGGTAACGAACCAACTGCTATGACTATAGGGATTATGGTGATGGGCCAATTTGACAAAATGTTGAACTATCCCTTTGAGGTTCACCTGCTCTTTCTCAAGTTCACTCAATGCAGAGCCTCAGCACCATCTAGTGGTGAGAGCTGTGAACTGCACTCCCCTGACTGTAGTGGTTGTGTGAGTGTAGATGTAGTAGTTGATGTGTTGTTGTCTCCTGTGACAGGGAGAAGATGATGTGCTGCTTCCTGCTGCTCCTCACACTGACCTCCTGTGTCTGTGGTGAGTTTACTCCTTCACTTTATTCTCTACAAACTGATACAAGTCCTCAGTTAGTCTGCTCCTCACTTTCCCTCTGTCTCCTCAGAACCAACATTTGTAGTGAAGGTGACACAGAGCTCCTATCAGGCAGAGGAGAGCCACGACATCACGATGGAGTGGACCTTCACCACCACTCAGGGGTCAACAGACTCACTCATCGTCCTCTGTCAAGTCTTCAGAGATGACAGAGTCTCAGTCCTGTACAATCTACGTGAGGGCGTTGAGGTCTCAGAGACTCAGGATAAAGAGTTTTCAGGACGAGTCCAGTGTGACAGAGACGTCCTCAGAGAAGGACGAGTCAGACTTCATGTGTCCAGACTCAGGGTTGAAGACTCAGGACGGTACAAGTGTGAAGTTCTTACTGGACACAGCGGGTTGGGCTCTGACTCATGTCAACTGAACGTCACCGGTGAGTTGAATCAGTTCAGCCACAACACTGGAGATGATGATTGGTTTAACTGAGTCTCGAATGGTTTCTTCTTCAGATCAATCACCACATGTTTTATGTCCTTTACAGCAGAGAGACCTGGACCAGAGAGACCAGAACCAGAGAGACCAGAGAGTAATGGGATGATCAGTTTATATATTGGACTAGGAATCGTAACAGTTGTACTGGTCAGGAAACTGAAACCTCTTTGTCTCTGCATCCTTTCAACTCGTTTGCCCACAGGTCTGCTTTCCTCCGAGTCCACCGTCTGACCTTTGACTTAAGCCTCGTTTCCACCGTCAGTATGGTACGACACGGTACGGATTGGTACGCAGCGCTTCGGCTCCTCCCCAAGGAGGTATACCCCAACCAGAGGGGTTACAAAAACGGTAACGGGTACCATGGGACCAGTAGTATGGTTCCATGGTAGTGGAAAGGCTGAAATAAGCGTACCATCCTGTACTGCCCCCGTACCGCCCCGTACCACCCCGTACCGCCCCGTACCATACCGCATAGTGGAAACGGGGCTTTTCACATCTCTCTTCATGCAAATGGAGGACTTCTTTTGTACGATCTCTTGTACTTTTCAACCATATGTAGTAATCAACAATGGCACTTAGGTTTCTACTGCAATGAATGAAATGAATGAATGTAGATGTTAACGCTGTGCTCATGTTAGGGTGTGGATTTTTCATTATGCGGATGAAATATGAACATTTTGCAAATAAACCTTTATTTTGATATGTGAAGTTGTCTCCAGTCTCCTGTGTGCTAATATTTTATTTTTATAATATTTTATTTAATTAATTAATTAATTAATTAATTATTATAAGTCATACTCCAAAGTTCTCAAAGGAGATTTTGTCCTAAACTGGAAAATGTGAAGAAATGCTTAAAAAGCTGAATCTATAGCTGAATGTCTGAAATGATTAAAAAAGCTGAAGAATTGTCTTGTGTGTGTGATCAAAGAGTCTGTTAATGAGCTCCATCTTTCACCTGTGAGACTGAAACTACAGCTCTCTGTGAGAAACAGGTTTGTCCTATCAGATAAATAGCCTAACACAACTGTGAACAAACACATTTAGGCGTTTATAGAGTAAAAACTGTGACTTTTGAAGGAATACTTCCTGCCTTGGTTTCACTCTTTGCTGTGGTATAAACCTTTGATGTTGACCTGTTTCCACTGTAATTTAAGCATATAGAAAATAGAATAGAATGTAGAATATCCTTTATTGTCATCATACAATGCATGACCAAATTAGCTACCACCCATAAATAGATAAAAACAGAATGTACACAATTTAAATACACATCAGTAGCACTCTTAGACTTCTGGCCTACAGGAGTGTACAAATGCTCAGAGCTCCTTTTCCGTTTGCAAAATCTCACCAATGGAAGTTTGGTGTTTAGTGTAATCTGTGAACAGGAAGGTGGTGCTGGTCCTGATGGAATAGAAGCTATAAGTTTATCTCCACAAGCTAACTATCTACACGGACTCAGGAGCAGGTGTAGATTTTGTATACGAAACGATTGGAACTACTTGAAGCTGTGCACAGTTTACACACAAATACATGCTGCTTATGTTGGGTCCTTCTTTGAGGGACTGAGAGGTCAAAGGTCAGGCTTTTTGTCTAGTGATTGAAAGATTCAAAGGGAAGTCAGCTCTCTGAGTTGAGGAGCAGCGGAGTTTGACCAGTAGGCCTGTTGTTACTGCTGCTGCTACAAACACCAGTCCCAGTACAACATAGAGGGCGATCCATCCCCAACTCTCTGGTCCTGGTCTCTGAGTCTCATGTTCAGCAGCAGCTGCTGTAAAGGACATAAACATGTGGTGATTCATCTGAAAAGTAAACATTTCACTTTTCAGTACAAATACTACACTCACAGATATTATTTTAGGTCTATATATTTTTTAATTTTTGTTTTAAATCAGCTGTAAAATACACTAAAAACTTTTTAACCCAATTTGTTTTCTTCTCTTTGTTACATTGTTAGGCTTCCATATCAATGAAAATTTGGTGTGGGTCCTTGGGCCTTTTTTCGTCAGTATAACCCATTGGCTTCAAATGAACCTTCCCCTTGTCAGCCTTCTGCTCCATCTATGGTGTTCGGGTCGGTTTTGACCAGTGTTTTAAATCAGCTGTAAAAAACAGTAAAACAATTATTTTTCATCCCATTTGTTTCTCATCTCTTGGTTACATTCTTAGGTTTCTTTATCCATGAAAAGGTTGGTTTTACACTCATGATTTCAGTTTGAACTCTCATTATTGTTCTTATCGTTATAACCAGGTCAAAACTGACCCTAACACCACAAACGCCATAGCAGAGCATATTAGAATTTTGTGAAAAATTTAGTTTTATTTTAGTCAAAAAGCCTTGATGTTATAAACTAATTTATGTGGTACTTGTATGCATTTAAAACCTGAAAATGGGTCATTGGTGACCCGAACACCAGAGAAAGGTTAAAAGCTTCCACTAGAAACCTTCACAGATGTGGTCTTACAACATGTGTCCATAAAGGTTCAAATGTGTTGAAGGGCCTGGTCTGTGAGTCTCTGAGACTGGACTGATGTATTCACACCAAACAGCTGGAAAAAAACTCTTTACTGAATTTAACTCACCAGAGACGTTCAGGTGACATTTATCAGAGTCCCTCCCATGGTCAGTCAGGACTTCACATTTGTAAAGTCCTGAGTCTTCAGTCCTGAGTCTGGACACATGAAGTCTGACTCGTCCTTCTCTGAGGTCGTCTCTGTCACACTGGACTCGTCCTGAAAACTGTTCATCCTGACTCTGTTCAACACCCTCAACTAAATGATACAGGACTGATCGTTTCTCGTGATCATCGGTGAACATGTGACAGTAGACGATGAGTGAGTCTGTTGAACCCTGAGTGTTGGTGAAGGTCCACTCCAGTGTGATGTTGTGGTTTTCCTCTGCCTGATAGGAGCTCTGTGTCACCTTCACTACAAATGTTGGTTCTGAGGAGACAGAGGGAAAGTGAGGAGCAGACTAACTGAGGACTTGTATCAGTTTGTAGAGAATAAAGTGAAGGAGTAAACTCACCACAGACACAGGAGGTCAGTGTGAGGAGCAGCAGGAAGCAGCACATCATCTTCTCCCTGTCACAGGAGACAACTACACATCAACTACTACATCTACACTCACACAACCACTACAGTCAGGGGAGTGCAGTTCACAGCTCTCACCACTAGATGGTGCTGATGCTCTGCATTGAATGAGGTCATACCTCTGGATGAATCACAGTCCTTCAGTCTGTGTGTTGACCTGTTGAGTTTCATTCGTCAAATCCAAATAGGAATACATGGTTCTTCTTCGACACTGCAGCAGGTTTCATTGTTGATGTCTGAGACAGAAGAAATCATCAGTGTAAACAACAACAACAACATCTACACTCACTTCTTTCAGTGCCCAAGTGGCCACAATATGTGATTATATTTTTGTGTGATCAATTATTTATTGATGTATGGACCAATTAGCAGTTAGACATAAACATAATTTCTCCAATATATGATTATATTTTGTGAGGGTCTGTGAAGATGAGCTCACTAAGAATCACATTTCTTTACAAATATGTATTCTGATCAAGTAAAAGACAGAAAACATGTGGTAATGAGAAGGTAAAAAAACGAAGAAAGCAGTTTAAATATTGAGAATAAACTTAACCTTTTGAGAATATCAGTCAAATCAGTCGTCTTTCTCAATCACAACATATCTATTATGTATTACCATAGAACAGTGTTTCTCAACTTTTTGCACATCAAGGACCCCTAAATTGACACAAATTAGACCACGGACCCCCATTGGACCAAATTCAGAAGTAGTACACAAATATTTGTTTAGAGACTGAAGAACATTACTTTTTTATACTTAAATATTAGAGAGAAATTTCTGGAAAAAGTGGTCCAATTTCTCCAAAAACATTTAAACATTTCTAGGAAGAAGTGGTAAAAATTCTCCCCAAAAAAAGTAAAAAAAAAAAAAAAAGTAAATTTTTTTTCAAAAAAAGTGTTTGAATTTCTTGGAAAAAATGTTCAAAAATAAAAAAGTATGAATTTTCTAGAAAAAAATGGTAACATTTCTAAAACAAAAAGGAAAACAAAAATCTAGAAAAAGTGGTCAAATTAAAAAGAAAACTTCTAGAAAAAAGTGGTGAAATTTCAATAAATAAATTGGGGACCCCTTCAGATCTCTGAAGGACCCCTAAGGGTCCCTGGACCCCACGTTGAGAACCACTGCCATAGAATACAGTGTTTGTTTGCCATTTAATGATCATAAAAAATAATGCTCAGTAAATGATAAAACAGCATTTCTATGGTAAAATATTTATTTACGCAGTGAAGTCTGGAATTTACCCTGAATATAAGACGTACAATCATCTGCATAGAAATTCCAAAATTTGACTGTGACTCAAAATATCAACATTTCGACAGTTTCTTGATGTTGATGATAAAAAAAAATCTTCATCTGAGCAGTAATTATGTGTCTGGTTCTCTGTCTGAAGTCGATCAATGTTGTTAATATAGATATTAATAAACCATACCATAAGATTAAGACGTGTTTATAAGTCATGAAGTTAATCAAATGTTCTCACCAACAGCAGGAGCTCTTCGTGGGTTTCCCAGCTTCCTTGGTCCTCAGATCTTCAGTTATATAGCTGAAGAACAGGTGAGTGTTGTAGCAACAAGTCACATTCCATTTTACATAAAAAAGAGACCAACAATCACCAACATCATAATAATCACCAACAAAAATAGGCAATACTCCGTGGCTCTCTGCTTGTCCTCTCGAGTTTCCAGGTGTCGTCTTATGGGCTGGGCTCGTTCCATGATCGATAAAAATCTCACTATGTCACTGACACAGATATGAATCTTACCTGACGCACAAACTGCAGTGCATGTGAGGGTGAGCTCCAAAAACAGCTCCAGTGCAAAAACAGATTTATACACATGACATTTCAACCTTTGTCAGAAGTTGTTATCCGGGACCTGTGTACATATTTCCTTCTGTCATGTTTAACATGTGGAATGACAATAAAATGACTTTGACTTTGTTTACAGCAGACCGATAATATCTGTAATTCTCCACAACAGTCAGTTGTGCGTACGAATGTTGTGTTGACTCTCTGAGACTCAGTGTGTTGATCAGCACACCATGATTCACCAGCATCTTCCTCTTGTTTGTGAGCGGCTTCCTGATATGAGCAGTTCGCTGCACTTCTGTTCATGAGTCCAAAGAGAAAGAATTTCTTTATAGCCGGAGCAAAAGTAAAAGTTCATATAAATGATGATGGATCTGTTTCAGCTCTTCACAATAAATAAAATCTAACCTTCTCACCTCCTCACATTACTTCCCTGTGCTAACCTGTCAGACCACTCTCAGTTTCTCTGTGTTTTCTGCAGTATTTTAGTAACACATTAGGAATGTCAATCGAATCCATCAAATATCAGATTATTATTTATAACAACACTGAGGTGAATCTAGGTTCCCCTCATTAGAGACACTTTGTTCTGTAGTTCCCAGCCTAGTTTTTGGGTCACATGTTTTTAGAGACCACAGATTCAGAGTCAGTTCCTCTCTTTTCTACCACAAATCTGATCTGCCTCCAATTGATCATGCACCCTGGCTACTTGGTCAAGGGGAGGTCCCTTTGGTCAAGTGGTTAGTGCGCATGACTCTTACCCAGTAGTCTGGCGTTCGAAGCCTGACCAGGCCCTCTTCACCTTACCACATAATGTTTTAGAAGAAGTTGAATTCAATCACTTGTTTTTATTAGAGGGTCAAAGTGTGACCTGAGTGATGTTGAAACCTGAGCTAACACTGCCTGCCAAACCAGTTTTTATACTCATCTTAATCTTAAAACACCGGCCTAGTTATACAATCAAGAATGTGTGGTTGTGGTGACGGACCGTATGGAAGCAGTCGCTCCCAGCAGTGACTCCTCAGACATGGAAACTCTAGTTGATCCTTTCAGTTCTGTCTGTATGTTCTTCTTTAGTCTTGTCTGATCAGCTGTTTCTGTCAAGAGGAACTGGAATTCCGTGTGACCCGACAGGCGAGGGAACCTCGCTGACATTGGCTGTCACAACAATTTGGTGGAGCTGACTCAAAACAGAAACCGACAAATTTCTATGGAGAAGTGAAATTATTAACAGAGATGATGTGATAATGTGCTGTTTTTTCCAGGCAGTCACTTCACTTCAACAGTCTGGAGCTCCTTGTGTCTCCACCACAGTGAGTATTGATCATTGTTGCATTGATCCTGGTGTAAATTTTTTAACAACATTAATAAATTCCTGTCAGGGATGTAAATGTGGTACAAAAACTCCACGTTTTGATTGTAATACCGGGTTGTTTGAGACTCAGTGAGACTCAGTGTGTTGATGCTGCTTCACTTGGTTTGAGGTTTTTACCTCGACTCTCTGAAGGTTTCAACATTAATATCAGTGCTGTAAAAAAAAACAACACACCCAGATGTTGCTTTTTGAAACGTCAGTGTTAGTTAATTGACTAATTTTATGTCATATTGAATTTTATTCATATTGATTTTCTTTCGACTGAACATCCACTGCTCATCAAAAGCTCCATGTTTGACTTTGATGTGAAACTGTGTGAAAACAACAACAAACAGAATCAGTCAACAAAAACAGCTGATGAGAGACAAATTAAATCAAACACATATGGACTCAGGTAAAACAGATGCATGCAGATATCAGCCCCACGGCTCTGTCCTTCAGGCTTTTGAAACCGTAAGTTACAGCTTCAAGTCAAACTACAACTTTGAGCATTTAACTTTGAACATCCTGTTGCCTGTAAAACACTTAACGGCCTAAAAAAAAAGATCGAACTGGTAAAAAAAAAAAGCTGAATAATTTATATATTTTCATGTCATTTGTGGTCTTTACACTGATGATTTCTTCTGTCTCAGACATCAACAGGGAAACCTGCTGCAGCAGTGTTGAAGAAGGTCCATGTATTCCTATTTGTTTAACTTTGAACATTGATTTATGAAAAAACAAAAAATTTCCAAGATAATTCTTTTCAATTTGTGACTCAGATGAAAGACAACAGAAACTGAAGCAGTGTTGACTGTGATTTATTTGACGAAGAGGTCATGACATCATCCAAGAGGTAGACATTCAGCACAGAGCATCTAGTGGTGAGAGCTGTGAACTGCACTCCCCTGACTGTAGTGGTTGTGTGAGTGTAGATGTAGTAGTTGATGTGTAGTTGTCTCCTGTGACAGGGAGAAGATGATGTGCTGCTTCCTGCTGCTCCTCACACTGACCTCCTGTGTCTGTGGTGAGTTTACTCCTTCACTTTATTCTCTACAAACTGATACAAGTCCTCAGTTAGTCTGCTCCTCACTTTCCCTCTGTCTCCTCAGAACCAACATTTGTAGTGAAGGTGACACAGAGCTCCTATCAGGCAGAGGAGAACCACCACGTCACACTGGAGTGGACCTTCACCACCACTCAGGGGTCAACAGACTCACTCATCGTCTACTGTCGACTCTTCACTGATGAAAAACCATTAGTCCTGTATCATCTACATGAGGGTGATGAGGACTCAGAGGATCAGGATGAACAGTTTTCAGGACGAGTCCAGTGTGACAGAGACGTCCTCAGAGAAGGACGAGTCAGACTTCATGTGTCCAGACTCAGGACTGAAGACTCTGGACTTTACCAGTGTGAGATTCTCAATGAATATGGAGGGAATTCAGCCTCATGTCGACTGAACGTCTCTGGTGAGTAAAGAGGTTCCACCTGTTTGGTGTAAACACATCAGTCCAGTCTCAGAGTCCACTCTCAGAGACTCACAGACCTCTGTCCCTCTGAAAGACCACCAGGTCCTTCAACACATCTCTGAAGACTTCATAGTTATAGTACTGCTATGTTAAAAAAAAATACAGTCAGATTTTGTGTGGAATAATTATGTATTTAATTATGTTCAACTATGCAGGATGTACTAGCGGTATTTTATTTCCTGGTTCAATGAAAAGTTTTGTCTTCAGATGAATCACCACATGTTTATGTTCTTCACAGCAGCTGCTGATCAACCTCAGACTCAGAGACCAACTGAGAGACCAGGACCAGAAAAACCAAAGAGCTGGGGAGTGATTGGACTCTTTATTGGACCGTCATTAACAGTAGTATTAGTAGTAGTAGTAGTAGTAGTATTAGCAATGGTAGTTCAACTGATCAAACTCTGCAGGTCTTCATGTCATAAATCCAGTGATGGGAAAACGAACGTCAAGACAGTGGTGTGAAGATCAGTCAGGAGCTTCTTTCTTTCTTTACCAGACTATGCAACATCTTTTGAATTCATGGTCCTGTTACTGTGGATTAAAAAAAAAAAAAAAAAAGTACAGTATGCATAATATGTCTTTCACAGATAATTCAGAATCAGAATCAGAATCAGAAAACCTTTATTGTCCCCTGCATAAAGCAGTGGAAATTTTTCTTAAAACATGTGCAGATGTGCGCATAAAGAGACATAAAAACACAGACAACAATAATACATAGTGACACAGGCAAGATACAAGTACAATAAAAAAATTTGTACTCTTTCAAAAGTCAAGCCTTATGTATCTTTCAATGACCTGGAGAGTGTCATCCATGCTTTTATATATTGCAAACTCGACAACTGTAACTCCTTATATGTTGGTCTTGATCATAGCTCGCTTCGCCGCCTGCAGCTGGTACAGAATCACCCCTGTTCTGGCCTCCCTCCACTGGCTTCCCATCTGCTTTAGAATTGATTTTAAAGTGTTATTAATTGTTTTTAAAAATTTTAACCGGTCTATCCCCACTATAAAGAACTCACTCATGTCCAATATCCAGCTAGAGCTCCATTGCTGAATGTACCTCAAACAAAATTAAAGACTAAAGGTGATCGAGCTTTCTCAGCAGCTCTGGAATAGCCTGCCACTATTAGACTTGCACATTCAGTGGAGAGGTTCAAGTCTGCCTTAAAGACTTATCATTTTTCCCTGGCCTTTGGATCATGACTGAACCTTCAGTTTAGCTTTGTTTAAATAATCTTGTACTGATGTGCTTTCATGGTTATGTATATGTGTATATATGTATATGTGTGTACATAGCATGTATATATTTCTGTATGTGTATTATTATGTAATTTATTGTCTTTTTTTTCTCTACTTCTGTGCTGTAAAGTACTTTGACTCACCGTAACAGGTCTTTAAAAGGGAACTTGAACTTGATAAACCTTGATTCCTGTGTGTTAATCTTTTAATGTCAGAAGTCAAAGTTCTCAAAGAAAATACTTAGTCCTAAAATATAAACTGTGAAATGTGTGAACGCTGAATTAGACTGTTGAATCAATGTTGAAGTAGCTGAAAAATCTTGAAAACTGTGACTAAAACCCTCCTAAACACTGCAGATCTAGAGTAGAAAGTGTGGATTTTCTATGGAAAAGACTTCAGATCTGGATTCATTCTGACCTCACATTGGGGATCTACTATTTATCGAAATAACGGCAGTTTAGTACTAGTTTTGGTTCTGGTACTGGTTCTGGTACTGGTACTGAATCTCACTGAGTCTACACTGTGTGGGTAGAGGTGATGCACTGTTGTGTCTGGGTTTCCTTCAATTTCAGTAAACACATCCACATTCTATCACTTTCGTTTTTGAGTCGTTTTGCGGCTTCAGCATCTTATCTACAGTAACATGTTAAAACAGCAGCTCAGTTATGTACAGAATGTCTGGTGGGGCTCGAGATTGTTAGGGAGGAATTTGTGTCGATGAAGTAGAAGAAGTACCAGAGTCCTGTCTGTCTTATGCTGAAGGAGTTTATTTAGCCTTGAGTCCACCTCAATTCTAAGAGTCAAACAGTAAAGCTCAAATTCTTCTACTAGAAATGGAACAAGATAGCAAAGGGGAGATGTGTTAGCATCCAACTGGCTACAGTGCATAAACATGAAGATAAGGATTCACACCAGGTAGGAGGTCATCCAGTGACGCAGGGCGTTATCATCTGACTCTACAGCTGAGTCTGTAAGGAACCATGGCCATGGCAGGTTAATTTGGTAATGTGTAGTATAGTAGTAGTAAAGCAGCTGTTTTTCCCAGCAGTCACTTCACTTCACTTCATTTCATTTCGCTTCACTTCACTTCAACAGAGAGGAGCTCCGTGTGTCTCCACCACAGTGAGTATTGATCATTGTTGCATTGATCCTGGTGTAAATGTAGTGTAGACTCAGTTGATGCTGCTTCACTTCTCTGTGGAGACTACTTAGTACTTACTGTCAAAACTAATTCATGTGAATCTGAAACTTCCTATAAAATTAAACACATATGGACACTGGTTAATGGATTCATAATAATTCAACTTCAAACATAATATAAATATAAATAAGGTGAATAGTTTATTGTTTCATGTCGTTTGAACTGATGATTTCATGTGTCTTTGAGGAACTGATCAACACACAGACTGAAGACTGTGATTTATCCAGAGGTATGAAAGACAGAGCATCAGCACCATCTAGTGGTGGGAGCTGTGAACTGCACTCCCCTGACTGTAGTGGTTGTGTGAGTGTAGATGTAGTAGTTGATGTGTTGTTGTCTCCTGTGACAGGGAGAAGATGATGTGCTGCTTCCTGCTGCTCCTCACACTGACCTCCTGTGTCTGTGGTGAGTTTACTCCTTCACTTTATTCTCTACAAACTGATACAAGTCCTCAGTTAGTCTGCTCCTCACTTTCCCTCTGTCTCCTCAGAACCAACATTTGTAGTGAAGGTGACACAGAGCTCCTATCAGGCAGAGGAGAACCACAACATCACACTGGAGTGGACCTTCACTACCGCCACCACTCAGGGTTCATCCAGCTACCCCATCATCTACTGTGAACTGATGACTGATGATCCCAAGGAGCACAAAGTCCTGTATCATCTACGCCAGGGTGTTGAATTTTCTAAGGATAAAGATTTTTCAGGACGAGTCCAGTGTGACAGAGACGTCCTGAGAGAAGGACGAGTCAGACTTCATGTGTCCAGACTCAGGGTTGAAGACTCAGGACTGTACCGATGTTGGGTCAACACTAAGGGCTTTAATGAATGTCACCTGAACGTCTCTGGTGAGTTAATGTTAATAATAATAATTCATTCAACTTGTAAAGTGCTTTTCAAGAACCCAAAGACGCTCACAGAGAAACAAGAACGGTAGTGACAGACGGGGCGACAACGGTTACAAATGATGCCGAGGGCTTGGGAGGAGATTTTGGAGGGAAAAGGGGGCATTGGCTAGGGATAGGGCAGGTTGTAGGCTTGTGAGAAGAGGTACGTTTGAGAGTCGCAAACAGGTTGGGGGAGGGAGCTCCAGAGTCAAGGTTCTGATCTGGACAAGGTTCTGTCGCCGAAGGTTTTGAGTCTGGAAGTTGGTGCGGTCAGGGTGAGAATGGAGGAGGATTGTGAGGATGAGTGGGTGTGGCAAGGTGAAGAGGGCCTATTCCTCCAATTGTTCATGTGCCCTGGCGTGCATGACTCCCCAATCCCCGTCTGGGCCCTCTTTACCTTGTCACATGTTGTTTGATGGGGATCCAGTGGAACCATGGAAACAGGGACATCCCCGGGTGGAAAAGTAGCCAGAGCTGCACTATCAATTAGAGGCATAGTGGGAGGAACCTCAACTGTCAGATATGGGTCCAGTTTCTATTTTGAAATTGATGCATGTTTCAATGTTGTTTGATGGGGGTGCCAGTGGAGTGGAGAGTGGAAAACCAGGGGAAGATGAATGAAGAGGAGTGGCAAGGTGAAGAGGGCAAACTTCATGGCTGAAGTCAGATTTTGTTCATTCTAGCCTATTGAACCCACACATCTCCCGGGTTGAAAAGTATGTTGCTCAGGCCCTAACCACCACACTTGCTGGTGTGTTTGTTGTCAAATGAATGACATCCCAGTTTGGCCAAATGGACCTGAAAATGAAAACACCACCTGGTCAGACCTGGGCGAAGGGACTGGATTATATGTTCATGAATGAACTTAACCTGGTTCAATGAAAAGCATTGTCTTCAAATTAATCACCACATGTTGATGTCCTTTACAGCAGCTGCTGATCAACCTGAGACTTGGAGACCAGGACCTGAAAACTGGGGAAGGATTGGACGCTATATTGGACTGCCATTAGCTGCAGCAGTAGTAGTAGTATTAGCAATGGTAACAGTTCAGCTGATCAAACCTTGCAGGTCTTCGTGTCATAAATCCAGTGATGGGAAAAAGAACGTCCAGACAGTGGTGTGAAGATCAGTCAGGAGATTCCTGTCATATAAAACCTTCATTTTTGTGTGAGAAGTTAATTGATTCCTGTGTGTTAAACTTTAAATGTCAATTTTAGATGTCCTCAAATATAAGCTAAATGTGTGAATGTTGAACGCTGAATCAAATTGTTGAAGTAACGTGGACGTAGCTGAAGAACTGCTGAAACCTGTGATCAAGACCTTCCCAAACACTGCAGGTCTTTGGGTAAATTCTAGTAGAAAGTGTTTATGTCTGACCTGTATTCATTCTGTTGTTTGAACATTAGTTTGGTATCAACCTTTCATGAACTCTGTCTGATTTCCTTTCTCTCCAGTCCTCAGCTAAAGAGGTGCTAACCGATTGAGACACGTCCACTCTAAGGGGGCGTGGCCTTCATGTTCTAAATCAACACCTCCTGAAGACTGGATTTATTTTCTTCTTGACCTCCAGCTGATCAGTACTAACGTCTCTCCGTGTCTTCTGACTAACTCAGCTCTCAGACCTTGTAGCAGCTGGAGGAACAAACTACTGGAGGAGCTGCAGTCACGTGTTTGTGTCACCAGATGGCGCCACTGCTGCTCAACCTGGAGTCTCCTCACAGCTCAACCAGCTCCACGGAGCAGCTGCTCTCTGTCCACGAGGCTCCTTATCTGACCTTTTATTGCTTTACTGAGCCACGTGTGTTGATGGATTACTGTAAATATTTCTTGAGGCTGCGTACGCTGAGGCCTCGGAGAGTGCAATGACTTGTTCTGTTTGTTTTTCTCTTATTGTCTGCAAGGCAGCTACTACCATGCAATTTCCTCTATGGGACAATAAAGTTTATTCTATTCTACTTTGTATTTTGCTGTTATTATCATTTCCTTTGTTGTCGAGTCTTTGAGAAACGTCTGGGCCTGATGTGGACAGATCTACACACAAGAGGCTGATGACAACTTTTGTAAACAAAGGTTTATTTAGAATATTAAAAATTAATATAAAAAAATAAATAATAATGGCACACCCACAGTAACATGGACATAACATTCAAAACCTGAAATGTTGAAGAGAGAGTCTCAGTTTGATGAGTCAAGACCTGACCTGACTTGTGTCTGAAGGTTGTCAGTCATCAGGCCATCAAGGCAAGGCAATTTTATTTGTATAGCCCGTTTATCACAAACAGTTTGTCTGAAAGGGCTTCACATGACATCGTAACAACATCCTCTGTCCTTAGACCCTCACATCGACTGAGGAAAAACTCCATGGAAAACCCTTTTAACAGGGAAAAATGGGAGAAACCTCAGGGTGAGCAACAGAGGAGGGATCCTTCACCCAGGACGGACAGTCGTGCAATAGATGTTGTTACCGACAAGACAATTTACAGTTTATGTAAATTCCGTGATGCAGGCGGCGGCTGGTGCAGAGAGATGGAGCTCCGGTGGATCTGTGGAAACACAGAGAGAGGAGTGCGAGACACCAAGGCCAAACTACAAAGTGCAACAGACAATGACAGTTCAGACAGTTAAGAGCTGAAGTTGAAGACAACTGGACTTCTTTTAGTTCTTGAAGACGTTTCTACAGTGAGAAACAGTGAGACAGTCCCAGGTGTTTAACTCTAACAGTGGAGACGACACCTTGGAACTGAAGAAGCCTTTTGGACGAGAGGGGAAAGGTCCTCAGGAACCACAAGAAGACCAGTTGTCTTCAATATCAGCACTTAGTGAGTTCTGTTGACTTGTTCCGACGGTGAGCGGGTCCAGCTGGTTCTGTTGGTTCTGACCAGGTGCCGCTCCCCTCAGTCTGTTTGTATGAAGACAGTGTGGAAGGTGAAGGGTCAAAGGTCAGACCTTCTGTCTCAGTTCTCTGAGGAACTGAGTTTCTACAGGAGTGAAGTGAGCTTTCATCACTGGATCTCTGACTAGAGGAGCAGCAGAGTTTGACCAGGAGAACTGTTACTGCTACTAACACCGCTCCCAGTCCAATATAGAGGCCAATCCTTCCCCGATTCTCTTGTCCTGGTCTCTCTGGTCCTGGTCTCTCAGTTGGTCTCTGAGTCTCATGTTGATCAGCAGCTGCTGTAAAGAACATCAACATGTGGTGATTCATCTGAGGAGAAAACTTTTCAATTTTTAGTACAATTATTACACTTATAAATGTAACTTCATGTCTATGAAATGTGGACTTAGAGCTTGTGTCTGTAAAAGGTCCATATGTGTTGTAGAAAGTCCTGAAGGACCTGGTGGTCTTTCAGAGGGACAGAGGTCTGTGAGTCTCTGAGAGTGGACTCTGGGACTGGACTGATGTGTTTACACCAAACAGGTGAAAATTCTTTACTGGATTTAACTCACCAGAGACGTTCAGGTGACATACATCAGATCCAGTCCCGTATCCAGTGAGAACTTCACACTGGTACTGTCCGGAGTCTTCAGTCCTGAGTCTGGACACATGAAGTCTGACTCGTCCTTCTCTGAGGACGTCTCTGTCACACTGGACTCGTCCTGAAAACTGTTTATCCTGAGACTCTGAGACCTCATCACCCTCATGTAGATGATACAGGACTAATGGTTTATCATCAGTGAAGAGTCGACAGTAGACGATGTCAGGCTCTGTTGACCCCGGGGTGTTGTTGAAGGTCCACTCCAGTGTGACGTGGTGGTTCTCCTCTGCCTGATAGGAGCTCTGTGTCACCTTCACTACAAATGTTGGTTCTGAGGAGACAGAGGGAAAGTGAGGAGCAGACTAACTGAGGACTTGTATCAGTTTGTAGAGAATAAAGTGAAGGAGTAAACTCACCACAGACACAGGAGGTCAGTGTGAGGAGCAGCAGGAAGCAGCACATCATCTTCTCCCTGTCACAGGAAACAACAGTCAGGACCAGCTGCCTCATCTTCATCTTCATCTTCATCTTCATCTTCATCATCTTCTGCTACAACCTGACCATCAGAGGACAGGACTCTAGACCTCCATGATGGAGCAACAACCAGCTACAGGGACTTTACATTCACACTGAGACAAACTCTGGAGCTGCAGTCACCTGGGTGTGATACTCCATTGAACCTTAAACCGACACATCAACAAACTGTCTCCTAGTGACAATGAAAAGATTAGCCCACATGATCTGGTCATGTCCACTGTCTGCACTGTACACCTGGTTGCACAACACTAGTGTGAAAACATCTTCAAACACAATAGTAGCTTGTTTGAGCTGTAAAATTCAGTTACATTAACATCTCTAATGTTATCATAACAGGTGTTTGGTGAAAACAAAAGCAGAGTGAATGAGTGTCCATCAGCAACTGTCGATTGTCAGCCAGGTGTAAAAAAAACAAAACACCTGACCACCTGTTCTTTGTTCCTCCAGGGTCCTTCCTTTTCCTCATTTACCTGTATCTACATTAAACAAACAGAAAATGGCTGAATATCTGATAATCTTTTCTGAGTGTTGCATTTAAAAATACACATTACACTTCAGCGCCATCTCTCATCGGGCACAAATGGCCAAAACAGGAGTGTAGCATCACTGCTGTTTTAGAAGGCTGCGCTCTGGAACCTTTAGTGTGTTTGCATTACCCTGCCTGGGTAAATAGGAACACCTGTTGTCACGGATGCTGTTCTGGGCAGTTTTCCAGTAAGCAGTCACTCCACTGTGATACTTGTATCACTTGACTTCTTACTTAGAATGTGTATTTGTCAACTGAAACTGACTTCACCGACTATATTTACCTTAGAAAAACTGAACTGATCACAATAGAAGATTAAAACTAAAGTGAAGAGAAGGAAACTGACATTTAACATTAATAGTCAGGGACAGTTTTTCATCAAAGCTCCATGAACAAGTTCTCACAAAATGTTCTCACCAACATCAGGAGCTCGTTGTGGATCTTCCAGCTTTCCAGGTCCTCAGATCAATGAACGGTGATGAACAGTGGACATACATCTTCACAATGACTTATTGAACTACAGGTAGGCCACTTATCTAACTCTGCTTTACCTTGGAATTAATTTGAATAAGATCATGGAATTTTTATCCAGAATAACCAGGAAGTCTCACTCTTCTAGCTCTTGTCTCTCTCTCACAGGTATATGAGCTTTTAGTGGCTAGAATGAGTGTGTGGAGTGAAACAGGCTGTACCAGTCGCCTCATGTTAACAGAGGGGGTGGACCTTTGTTTCCTTAAAGGCAACATTTGAGTTGAGTCCATCTGGTTCATCATCCCTCAGCAGAGCATGTGGTAATCATGATCTGTTTGCATTGTTCAAATAATACGTAAGGGCTGCTGCTCTGTGATTGACAAAATACTTAGTGAATCACCATTGGACTTGTTCGTGCTTGAGCCATTTGGAGGAAGTTTGACGACTAAGAAGTAAAGAAACCTAATGGGATGCTGTTGTAGTGAAGCTGTCCTCTCTATCTGCATCAAACCACTGGTTTCATTTAAAGCCAACCAGTGCTGCCTTCACTGTCCTGCAGAACAACAGCAGCACTGATAGAAACCTTCAGACAGTCTCTACCTGAACCAGATTCTAGTTGAAGTGAAGCAGCATCAACACTGAGTCTCACTGAGTCTACACTACATTTACACCAGGATCAATGCAACAATGATCAATACTCACTGTGGTGGAGACACACGGAGCTGCTGGCTGTTGAAGTGAAGCAGCATCAAGTCTCACTGAGTCTCACTCACTGAGTCTACACTACATGTGTTATCACTGTGTGTGCAGCAGGTGTGTACTTTTGAGGTGCACTGTTGTGTGACCAGTCGCCTCTAACCAGCCAAAAGAATTTGCATCTTCTTCTTGTTTCTGTGCTGCAGCTTCCTGATAAAACACTGCACTTCTGTTTGGGCCCAAAGAGAAAAAATATCTGTTGGTCAAAAGGAAAGTAAATGTTCAAATCAATGATGATCCATCTTGTTCAGCTCTAAAGCTCAGACGATGTCAGACACCATCATCACAGATAAGATCAAACCTTCTCACCTCCTCACATTACCTCCCTGTCCTAACCTGTCAGACAGTGTGTTTTTCTGCAGCATTTCAGTAACACATTGGGAATGTCAATCTAATCAATCAGAGGTTACAGTTCATGATTATTATTTAAAACAGCACTTAATTTACGTTTTACTCATTAGAGACTCTTTGTTCTGCAGCTTCCAACTTTGTTTTTCTGTCTCATGTCTTTGCAGACTGACCACTGACTGATCCTGAGTCAGTTCCTGTCTTTTCAACCATAGAGTGGAGTGAGGCTAGATACAAATCTAATGTGTTGTTTTAGAAGAAGTTGAATTCCATCACTTGTTTTTTATCACAGTGTGACCTGCATGACGTGGAAACCTTGCAAACTTTGGCTACCGAACCAGTTTCTATTCACAGAGTCAATATCTCAACATCTTTCTGCTTCGTGAAACCAAGAATGTTTTGTTATTCTGGGCTGGTAGATGGTGCCAGATAACAGTAGTGCCAGGCTTCACTTCTTGTGTCTCCACCACAGTAAGTTGTGATCATTGATTATTGACTCTTTGAGACTCAGTGTGTTGATGCGTTTTATTCTCCAGGACAGTGAAGGCAGCACTGTTCAGGTTCTAGTTAATTGATCAATATTCATATTGATCTTTATTTGAATGATTCACTAAAACTTTGATGTGCAACTGTGTGAAAATCAAACATCAGTGATGATCAACAGGAACAGTTGATGAGAGAAACTCTGCTCTTTGACTTCCAATATGTATTTGTTTAAAAAGGTGATTATTTTATTGTTTGTGTTTGTCTTTGAGGCATGAACAGATCAACACTCAGACTGAAGGTCTTCTGCCTCATCCAGAGGTGCGACCTCACTCAATACAGAACATCAGCACCATCTAGTGGTCAAACATGCAAACTGCACCTGTAGTTGTCAGTGTAGATGTAGTTGATGTGTGAATGTCTGACAGGGAGAAGATTCTCTACAAACTGATACAAGTCCTCAGTTCGTCTGCTCCTCACTTTCCCTCTGTCTCCTCAGAACCAACATTTGTAGTGAAGGTGACATTTCCAGTCAATTAGCTCAGTGAGTTAGAGGATGGAGGGACAGCCTTCCACTCAGAAACACCGCTGTGCCGGGTCTTTAGATAAAATGGGAATCCCTGCCATTATGTAAATTGGAAGTCCAATGGAACGGTTTCAGAAAGGCGGTGCTTAACCAGAAGCTGATCAGAGATTGTGAGTTCAAGTTCAATTAACACAGAATTGACATTGTTATTCCTGTTGTCTTCATCTTTCGTCTCCTCTTTCTCAGAATTGGCTAAATTTGTCCAAAATTGTCTGGGCTTTAATTATTAGGATTATTTACAGTGTTGTTGAGTCATTGTGAAACTTCTGGCATTGAAAGATTTACACACAAGAGACTGATGACAACTTTGTATGAATATATAAAAAAGGTTTATTCACAATATGGACATATTTTATAAAAAAAAAAAACAATGACACATCCACAGTAACATGAACATAATATTTAATACTTGAAATATTGAAGAGAGAGTTTCAGTTTGATGAGTTGAGCTGATGTTCTGACTTCTGCTCTCCCCACCACAGAAACAAACACTTTTTCCTAGTTGTGATGTTTTCTTTACAAAAATAAAGAAATCAGTGTAGTGGTGATGTACATAATATCTCTGACTGTAATTGCATAATAACTGCAATACAAGGCAACAGAGCAAACTCCTTGTTGTAAATTAACACTGTCTGGCACAACATGTGACGGCAAACGGCTCTTCTATTGGAGCCAGGATTCTTACTCTGCTTCAGCCGTTCTTTAGGGAGAACTGAATCAATAGAATCAGTTCATCAAAAAGACTCATTCAAAATAGTTCAGTGCAGAATGATTCATGATTCAGTCCATGACTCAGACATGAGGCTTGTGTTCACTGTGTGGCACGTTCACATTTGCGAACAAGATAATGGACTTGACAGAGAGCTCGTTTGAAAGGCTGAAAGGTCCTGTTGGTGATTTTGATAAATGATGTCTGCAGATATCCTTGGTGAAGTCGTAGACCATAACCCCCTCCATGGTGTATGATGGCGCCAACTTCACAGGGTTTATTTCTGTTGTCAGTCGTTCTGACAGTGAGCGGGTCCAGCTGGTTCTGTTGGTTCTGACCAGGTGCTGGTCTCCTCGGTCTGAGACAGAGAGGGAGGTGAGGGGTCAAAGGTCAGACTTTCTGTCCCAGTTCTCTGAGGACCAGAGTCTCTACTCCAGTGAACTGAGGTTTCATCACTGGATCTCTGACTAGAGGAGCAGCGACGTTTGACCAGGAGAACTGTTACTGTAGCTGCTGTTACTAGTACCAGTCCCAGTCCAACATAGAGGGCAATCCTTCCCCTGCTCTTTGTTCCTGGTCTCTCTAGTCCTGGTGCCCCAGTTGCTCTCCGAGGCTCAGGTTGAGCAGCAGCTGGAAAGAACATAAACATTTCAAATGTTACACTCATAAATCTGACTTTATGTATATTTTAATAAACACTAGTCACCTACAGAGATGTGGACTGACAGCAAGTGTCGATAAATAATTGAAATGTCTCATAGAGCTGTTATCACGGCTCTAGATGAACTGATTCAACTCACCAGAGACGTTCAGTCGACATTCAGCAGAGTCCCTCCCGTATTCATTGAGGATCTGACACTGGTACCATCCTGAGTCTTCAACCCTGAGTCTGGACACATGAAGTCTGACTCGTCCTTCTCTGAGGACGTCTCTGTCACACTGGACTCGTCCTGAAAACTGTTCATCCTGAGTCTTTGTGTCCTCTACACCCTCATAGAGATGATACAGTTCTTTTGGGGCCTTATCATCAATGAAGAGTCGACAGTAGACACTGAGGAGGTCTAATGACCCCTGAGTGGTGGTGAAGGTCCACTCCAGTGTGACGTGGTGGTTCTCCTCTGCCTGATAGGAGCTCTGTGTCACCTTCACTACAAATGTTGGTTCTGAGGAGACAGAGGGAAAGTGAGGAGCAGACTAACTGAGGACTTGTATCAGTTTGTAGAGAATAAAGTGAAGGAGTAAACTCACCACAGACACAGGAGGTCAGTGTGAGGAGCAGCAGGAAGCAGCACTTCATCTTCTCCCTGTCACAGGAGACAACAACACATCAACTACTACATCTACACTCACACAACCACTACAGTCAGGGGAGAAAATCCTGAAAATCTGGAAGAAAAAAACATGGTGTTTCGAATTCTGAAACAAAAGAGGAGAAGTGGTGTATGTGCTCAACTCACAGTCTGGATGGATATCAGACGCCAGACCAAAAAAAGCAAAATTACAAATGAAAAAGTCAGCACTCTCTATCGCATGTACGTGCAAAGTAGTAGAATTTTTTTCCTGGTTCAGGTAGAAACAGTGACAGCTTATTCAGACTCAAGTTAAGACACTTTTTTTTAGTTTAGTTCACTTTGTTTTACAACAAAACAAAGAAAAAACGGTTACACTTCAGCAACTACATCACTGACTCCATCCATCAGGACCAGGCTGCTTCATCTTCATCATCCAGCTACAACCTGACCATCAGAGGACTGTTCTGAAGTCACTCTAGCAGCCTTGTCTCTGGAATGTAGTTCTGGCTGCATTTGCCTCGAAATATTTCATAACATGGTGGATGTGCAAGTCATAACTTGTCTGTGAGAGTGTATTGTGCCTTGCGAAACTCACATCTATGCTCAGATCTAAAAACAACACCAGCACCAAAAGTCAAAGGTATTGTACCGACTCCTAAAACTATAGGGATTATGGCAATAGGCGACTTTGCCAAAATTAAAAAAAAAAAAAAACAGTCATTAGCGCATGGCATTTGTTTACAACCACTGAACCACCTGAACACAAACCCCCCAATCAGTGACCTGTGCACTTTTGCCTTTTAATTATCATTAAATCATCAAGGCGTGAAAAACATGTTGGAAATTTGACTTAGACACCAAAACGTCGACATTTAGACTTTTTTCTTTCAATCCTATGTTGTTATTATTATCATCAATACGATGATCATGTGTTTAAGTCATGAAGCAAAACATGTTCTCACCAACATCAGGGGCTCGTCCTGGATCTTCCAGCTTCCCTGGTCCTCGGATCTTCGGCTCAGAGAAGAAATGAGTGGGAACAGCAACTCCACTGTTCTACTGTAGGTAATAAAAAAAACGGGGGTGGGCCTCTCAGTCCGTTGAAGCATAACTGCATAACACCGAGCTAAAGTTAGTGGGAGTGTCTGTTGTGAGTTTAGGCTGTCACACCTGCTGCCAAACCCTTTTTTATCCCAAGGTGAAGCCGGTAAAACACCTGTCCGTTATGCAAACAAGACTGTTTGGTGCACCTGCAGATTACAGATAAAAGCTGCCCCTCCCCATTGTCCAGCACCTATTATCTCTTGTACTTTAAAAACATATATGTACACTGAGTTCCTACTTCAATGCAGCTGCTGATGTGTGATGAATAGATGTTGATGTTAACACTGTGCTCATGTCAAAATAAGAGAGACTGTCTCTAAAAGGGATAGTTCAACATTTTGGCAAATCACCCATCACCATAATCCCTATAGTCATAGCAGTAGGTTCATTACCTTTAATTGTCGGTGCAAGCTGTTTTTAGAACAGCGGAGCAGAGCCGTGAGCTGCTCAGAGCTACGCTACGGAGGCTCATGGGATTTCTTGGTTTCCCTCATCAAACTCATCAAATACACAATCCAACAACTCCACAACGCTCTGGTGGACAAGTTGTGACTTGCTGACCTTGCTCATGGTTGGACATTGTCTGAGCTCCTCCCCTAGTCTGTTCTGCAATTTCACTCCACATACTGAAATGCAAAAGGTTTTCAAAGTTGCGCGTGCATACAGATGTTTTAGATTCAGTTCCCCCTTCAGATTATATCCCCCTTCTCTTGGAATAAAACATGCTTGAATATTTACTGCTAGTAGGCCTATGTTATTTGTTTCCCTGTACATGATTTGTGCTGTTTGGACGTGTACCAGATCAGTGAGATGCAGTATTTTTGATTTTGAGATTAAAAAAAAATACTGAGACTCTGACCAGTTCAGCATAGCGGACTTCTGCCTCTGTGACAAGCCGCTGCTCACGGTGGCTCTGCACTTCTCTGAAAATGGAGCGGCGCAAAACTTCTAAACAGGCGTCATTTGGAATTGTACCACAGATAGTAAAGTTACAATGATTTTATCCATCCGGTGGCAAACCTCGGATCGTTTTCTCCCCCAGGTTGCCCGGCTGATTAGATAAGGAGATGGGTTGCTGCCTCAGTGATGAGACGCTGCAGCCGATGCACTTCTCTGAAAATGGAGCAGAGAAAAAAGGAGTTATTTGGATAAACTGACCACAGATTGGGAATTTAAACTGTGACTTTCTCACATGAAAAATTATTCAAATGTAATAAAGTGACATCATTCCTTTATTCGATGTTCACTGTTTACTACAGACTGCGCATGCCTCCGCGGTAAAAAGTTAGTAAACTACAACTGAGAACAGCACTGTGTCAAGCGACAAAGTAAATAAACTAACAATGTTTCTTTGACAGCATTATCATTCAGCAAAATGACAGTTACCCAGACACTAGTTTGGGTGCACCATGCTTGTCTTCTTCCCTATCCAAGCCAAAGCCGCCAAGGATGCACATGCAGTGTCATCTGTCGTCACATCCACAAGACAGCGCAGGAAATTCTGACCCTGAATTGCAGAGCATCATGCAGCACGCAGCCTGTTCAAACCAACATTCTTTTTGGTTTTTAACGCTCCATCACCCAATAGCATCACAAAACTAGCATGTATATTTTTACACAAATCCTGCCCCAAGTTCCTTTAATTATAGATAAGGAAGAACAAACTACTGGAGGAGCTGCAGTCACGTGTTTGTGTCACCAGATGGCGCCACTGCTGCCACGGAGCAGCTTCTCGCTGTCCACTCAGCTCCTTATCTGACCTTTTATTGCTTTGTTGAACCATGTGTAGTGATGTTTTTATTGAGTCTTTGAGAAACTTCTGTATCTGAAATTGACGGACAAGAGACTGAGGAAAACTTTTGTATGTAAGAATGTATCAATAATGGTTACGATATAAGACATCCACAGTAACATAAATGTAGTATTCAACGTCTGAAGCAAACATTGAAGAGAGTCTCTGTTTGATGAGTCAAGAGTTGAGTTGATGTTCTGACTTGTGTCTGAAGGTTGAAGACAAGTGAAGTTGAAGACAACTGGTGTTCTGACAATGAGAGGGTCCATTTGGTTCTGATGAGTCGCCTTTTGAAGGGGACGAAAGGTGAAAGGTCAGACTTTCTGGGCAGTGAAAAGAAGATTCATGGACCAAAGGGAAGTCAATTCACTGAGAAACAGAGTCTCTACTCCAGTGAACTGAGGTTTCATCCCTGGATCTCTGACTAGAGGAGCAGCGACGTTTGACCAGTAGAACTGTTGTTACTGCTGCTGCTACTGCTAATAACAGTCCCAGTCCAATATAGAGGCCAATAATTCCCCAACTTTCTGATCCTGGTCTCTCAGGTCCTGGTCTCTCAGTTGGAGTCCGAGTCTCAGGTTGATCAGTAGCTGCTGTAAAGAACATGAACATGTGACAATTCATCTGAGGAGGAAACTTTGCAGTGAAAAGATCCATGTTTTTAAGTATGAAAATTCGACTCATTAGTGCATGTCTGTTTCTAAACATTTCCAAGTTGTCGGTCTGAGAAGTGAAGCTCACTTCCACGTTCAAAAAACTGCAATCCCCTCAACATGGCGCTGTCCAGGCCGCCATATTTGAGTCTTCAAAATGACTCCCCAAAACCAGTGGGTGACGTAACGGATGCTACGTCCATATTTACCTAGCCAATTTTAGCCCCACTCTGCGGCCGACTTGGAGGCGTGGTTGCCCGCTGAGCAGGGCTCCGCTGGCCACCCAGCAGAGGACAATTGAGGAAATAAATACA
Source organism: Decapterus maruadsi (assembly GCA_030347415.2). Lineage (NCBI taxonomy): Eukaryota > Metazoa > Chordata > Actinopteri > Carangiformes > Carangidae > Decapterus > Decapterus maruadsi. Next base: position 2,924,205 of record CM064898.1, read on the forward strand.
TCTCTAAGAGTAAAAAGGTGAACAATTGGATGTGTTTACATCAAACAGCTGAAACCTCTTTACTCAATTCAACTCACCAGAGACGTTCAGGTAACATTCAGCAGAGTCCCTCCCATATTCATTGAGGATCTGACACTGGTACCGTCCTGAGTCTTCAACCCTGAGTCTGGACACATGAAGTCTGACTCGTCCTTCTCTGAGGACGTCTCTGTCACACTGGACTCGTCCTGAAAACTGTTTATCCTGAGTCTTTGTGTCCTCGACACCTTCATAGAGGTGATACAGTTCTTTTGGGGCCTGATGGTCATCAGTGAAGAGTCGACAGTAGACACTGAGGAGTTCTAATGACCCCGGGGTGTTGGTGAAGGTCCACTCCAGGGTGATGTCCTGGTTCTCCTCTGCCTGATAGGAGCTCTGTGTCACCTTCACTACAAATGTTGGTTCTGAGGAGACAGAGGGAAAGTGAGGAGCAGGCTAACTGAGGACTTGTATCAGTTTGTAGAGAATAAAGTGAAGGAGTAAACTCACCACAGACACAGGAGGTCAGTGTGAGGAGCAGCAGGAAGCAGCACATCATCTTCTCCCTGTCACAGGAGACAACAACACATCAACTACTACATCTACACTCACTCCATCCATCAGGACCAGACTGCTGCATCTTCATCTTCATCTTCATCATCTGCTGCTACAACCTGACCATCAGAGGACCGGACTCCAGACCTCCATGATGGAGCAACAACCAGCTACAGGGACTGAGCCGCAGTCCCCTGCTTCTGACACAAGGGGGCGTCAGAGTTCAATTCTCCACTGAACCTGCGGGGACACACCAACAAACTCTGGTGACAATGAAAAGATTAGCCGACATGCCCGCTGTCTGCACTGTACACCTGTTTGCACAACACTAGTGTGAAAACAACAACAACAAACTGCTCAAACACAATAGTACAGCCTTTTCTGTTTTGATAATAAAACTAAAGTGATGTTTTCAGACCGTTTTATTGGAGCAAAATGACAAACCTGTTGAAAAAGTCTGCAAAAATGGGTTTCAGTAAGTCTGAAAGTCTTGTGATAAATTAAAGCATTGTTATTGGTTCTCTAAGGTCTAAAGTATTACAGCATTAAATGGGATGCATTGTGGTGATGTAACAGGCCAAAAAGTGGTATGTTGCATGGTACAATCAAGTGTTCTCACCAACAACAGGAGCTCGTAGTGGGTTTCCCAGCTTCCCTGGTCCTTACATCTTCACATCTTCAAAACTTCAGTTACAGAGCAGAAGAGCGGGTGAGGCAGGAGTGGAGCTGCAGATTCAACTCACGAATCACGTCTCTCTTCCAGACACAGAACGACACCACTTACCAAACTTTGCTCTAGTTTTGACTGAATTTACTGTAAAATAAAGGAAACAATTTAGTCCAGAGTAGCCAGCTCAGAGAGAGATGCCTGTTCTTATGCAAACAACAGGTTTCGCCTCCCGAGGGTGGAGGGTGGAGACTGTGGTTCAGTCTTTGAGGCCTGTTGTGACATGGCAGAACAAAATAACTATGTTGCATTGATCCTAGGTGTAAATATAATGTAGAGTCTGTGGGACTCAGTGTGTTGATGCTGTTTCACTTCTCTGTCTAGACAAAAGTAGAATCTGGTTGGTTCAGGTGGAGGAGACTTAAACTTGTGTTTATTGGTGGTTTCACCCCAACAGTAGAAACACGCTTAGTTACATAAGATACAGAAGTATGAACGCTGACCGTGAAGGCCCTAAGGACTAACCCTGCACTGTCAAACTAAGTTTTCAGTTTCAGAACAGGTGAGTGGGTGAACATTTTTTTACTTTTATTGTTTGTCTGATATTTTCTGAGCTGACAGTGTTATGTCCACACTGTATAAGCATGAATACTGGGGCACGATGACTGATTTTGGAGAGAAGTCAATTGTATTTCAGTGTTTTTTGATGAGTTCATTGTATATTTGTGTAAAGACCTTTTACACAACAAGGAGGAATCAAGTGCACAACTCAGAGGGGTGGAAAAACACAAGGGATTTATTGCAAAAACACAAGTCCCTCCCACGAAAAGTGATACAAGTAGCCTACAACAAAAACAAGGAGGATTACACTTAACTGAAACTTGATGATTCAGGAAGAGTACTGTGAAAGAAGACAAGACAAGACAAGACAAGAGAAATAATGACCATTTATACATGAGTTGCTATGACGTACGTTCTTTAGCCTGCACAGTCAACACAACATCAGCTTGTGTAGGGTATAGATAACATATTTCTTGTTATTTTCATACAAAATACAAATATTTAACACATTTAAAACTTATTTTACACTCAAGCTCAACTTAGACTAAAACAACAGATGTTGATTGGAATTGAGAAACAGCTGAAGTTATGACGACATGTCAATAAAAGCTGATTCCCATCCCACAAACACACCCAGGTGTTGGGCTTGTGAAACAACAATATCACGTGTAATAACAGTGAGAACATGTGGTCCAATGCAGAAAACCTGCATCAGTTGCATCAAATTGTGTTTTCCTACAAAGGTGAACAGCCATATACTACAGACCTTTCTGTTTCTGTTGCAAAAAAGGTTTTTCAGCAGGCAGAATACCAAGACAAACACCCCCCTTTTTTTTTTTTCTCACAGAATTGCAGGGTGGGTTCAGTTACGTTCTGCAGGTTTGAACAGATCTGTAAGGGTTTATTTTCCCATAAAAAGGAAATGAAGGTGCACCACCTTCTTTTCACAGTTGCTATAACCTTTTTTTTTCCACTTCTGTAGCTGGCACCCGTGGTCAAAAGTTTTGGGAATGACAGAAATATGAATTTTCACAAAGTTTGCCACTTCAGTGTTTTTAGATCGCAGATGTTTTCATGACATACTGAAACTAGTATTTCATATGGTGTTTGGGAGAAGCTGCTCTGTGTTCTTACACTAAATTATGAGTGAGTCGAGTCCACTCCCTTGGGTGAGACGAACCTCCATTGTGGGGATTATTATGCGTTATTCCTTTGTTGCTTAAAGTTTGCTTACACAGAGAAACAAATAATCCCTTTGTTTAATACTGAAATAAAATGTTGACTTTTTATTATTTCAAATTTCTCTCAAAGTGCTGATGATTTTGATGATAATAGTATCAGGAAATAAATAAATGAGATGTTAGGAAATAAAATTATTTATATTTCATTTATCTATCTATCATCCAATTAATTTTATTCAGGACTCATTTCATTAATTGCACCTACCTACCTGCTACTTCTCCGCCCTATCAATAAATAATGTGAACTTACTGTACATAGGAAGGAGAAAATAGCAACAAGGATTTTGATTGCAATTGGCTCATTGACTACATCTTCATTGTCCCAAGGCAGGGAGAATGGGTTTGCAGTCAGGAAGATATGCACAGAGACATTAAAACACAATACACAAATGAACAGCAACATGTTATATAACAGGAAAATTAAAATAACCTTTTGTGAGAATAAAATATGCTTAAAAGTGCTGGTAATACAATATAAATAGATAGGCAGCGTGGAGCATGAAGTGCAGATGCAAGGTAACAACACAAGTTATCTACAGTACTGTTCAGCAACTTAATGGCAGTTAAATTTCTTAGTGCAAAGAACAGGCACCTTCCACCAACGGCCTGAAGGCAACAATGCAAATTCAGACTGATCATCATGTCCTTTGTTTTGGACACATTCAGTTAGAGGAAGCATTCATCACACAATGAGACAAAATCATCTACGACATGGTCCATGACGTAGCTCATCCCCTTCGAGAAGACTCACATGACAGTCCTCCCCAATATGTCTATAGTTGCTATAACTGTTATTAGTGTACAGTATACTGTATATACTAAAGGGGTGAGACAGCATCCTGTAGGACTTCAGCTGATTTGCAAAACAGAAAATGTGTGATAGTGGCATCCATATGCAAATTGTAGGGGATCCACTTCCTCTACCTGCAATAACATTTCATTTCTTTTGGAGTTTCTTACGGTCTTCATGACTAGAGATGTCAGCAGCACCACAGGCCTGAAATGAAGGCTTTTTAAAAAAATCTTTGCAACAGGGACAATAGTGGAATGTTTCCATAACCCTTTGTTGCTGGAGAGATAGTGTAAAAATATGCTGCACGGCTGTTCAGCAGAAGTTGCAAGAACATGGCCACAAATGTTATCAGATCCAGGGCTCTTCTTCTTTTTTCTTTTTTTTTAAGTTTGTTTTTTGACATTTGACTTTTGACATCCAAAGAAAAAGCAGGAGTCATGATTATCAATCTTAAATAGAAAGAGTTTAACTCATCAGCCAACTGCTTAGCAGAATTAAAACAGGCAATTTTCCTGTCAACTTCAGTTAATGTACAGGCACACACACCCCATCCCTGTATTTTGTGTGTTACCTCACTGTCCCGATCAAGCTGAATTGGAGCTCCAATGCCAGTTAGGTCCAGGGCAGCATCAGAATCCAAGGTGGAAAGCCACGTTTCAGTGAAAGCCAAAAGGCAAGCATCCCGATATTCCCGAAACCCAAAGGTGACATGCCCATGTAACTCATCAACTGTATTTCTCAGTGATTGTACGTCGGCGAGAATAATAGAAGGCAGGGGGATGCGGTTGTTATGAAGTTGCCTCCGTAACCGCCTTTCTTTTCTCTTGGCCACCTTCTGGAAGTTGCAATCACAGGATTATTATTCCGTATCTCTGGTCTTATATTGGATATCTGTGTTGAGAAAAGTACAGGATCCAGTGCCTGGTGAGGCAGACTAACTGAGGGCTTCTGTTGGGTCTGACTAGGTGCTGGTCTCCTCAGTCCGCTTGTATGAAGGGAGGTGAAGGGTCGAAGGTCAGATTTTCTGTCTCAGTTCTCTGAGGATCGGAGTCTCTACTCCAGTAAACTGAGGTTTCATCATTGGATCTCTGACTAGAGGAGCAGCGACGTTTGACCAGTAGAACTGTTGTTACTGTTGCTACTGTTGCTACTAACACCGGTCCCAGTCCAACATAGAGGTCGATCCTTCCCCGATTCTCTTGTCCTGGTGTTTCTGGTCCTGGTCTCTCAGTTGGTCTCTGAGTCTCATGTTGATCAGCAGCTGCTGTAAAGAACATAAACATGTGGTGATTCATCTGAGGAGGAAACTTTTCACTTTTTAATTATTACACTTATGAATGTAACTTCATGTCTATGAAATGTGGACTTAGAGCTTGTGTCTGTAAAAGGTTCATATGTGTTGTAGAAAGTCCTGAAGGACCAGGTGGTCTTTCAGAGGGACAGAGGTCTGTGAGTCTCTGAGAGTGGACTCTGGGACTGGACTGATGTGTTCACACAAAACAGCTGGAAACTCTTTATTCAGGATCAACTCACCAGAGACGTTCAGGTGACATGTAGCTGAGCCACCTCCAATTTCAGTGAGAACTTCACACTGGTAAAGTCCTGAGTCTTCAACCCTGAGTCTGGACACATGAAGTCTGACTCGTCCTTCTCTGAGGACGTCTCTGTCACACTGGACTCGTCCTGAAAACTGTTTATCCTGAATAGCAGAGTTCTCAACACCCTCATAGAGATGATACAGGACTTTTGGCTCCTGGTCATCAGTGAAGAGTCGACAGTAGACGATGAGAGGCTCCACTGAACCCTGAGTGGTGAAGGTCCACTCCAGTGTGACGTGGTGGTTCTCCTCTGCCTGATAGGAGCTCTGTGTCACCTTCACTACAAATGTTGGTTCTGAGGAGACAGAGGGAAAGTGAGGAGCAGACTAACTGAGGACTTGTATCAGTTTGTAGAGAATAAAGTGAAGGAGTAAACTCACCACAGACACAGGAGGTCAGTGTGAGGAGCAGCAGGAAGCAGCACTTCATCTTCTCCCTGTCACAGGAGACAACAGTCAGGACCAGCTGCCTCATCTTCATCTTCAGTGTGAAAACAACAAACTGCTGTTCAAACACAATAGTACAGTTTTTTTTTTCTGTTTTGATAATAAAAATACTTGTTTGAGCTGCAAAATTCAGTTAGATTAACATCTCTAATGTGATCATAACAGGTGTTTAGTGAAAACAAAAGCAGAGTGAATGAGTGTCCATCAGCAACTGTCGATTGTCAGCCAGGTGTAAAAAAACAAAAAACAAAACACCTGACCACCTCATCAACAACTACATCTACACTCACACAACCACTACAGTCAGGGGAGTGCAGTTCACAGCTTTCACCACTAGATGGTGGTGGTGCTCCGTCTTGGATGATGTCATACCTCTGGATGAATCAAAGGAACTTCAGTCTCTGTTGATCTGTTTGGCTTCAAAACCACAATAAACAATGCAAAACTAACTAAAACTAAAGTGAAATAAAAAAGCAATCTGAATAAACTAAACACAATTCAAAACTGCAGCAAAGGGCACGACAGGGTATTTGAACTCAGTCAGCCATGATTAATGATGGTTTATAGCTCACTTCGTAGCGCACCCAGTCATATTGTTTATCTTGCTCCTGTGTGGGATCGAATCCCTCCGTTAACATTGAAACTTGGAACTTTTCCAATCATTTTAATACGCGATTAACGCAGTGACATTTGAACCACTGTAGTTTGGGGAAACAGAGAAGCTGCTTCTCTCCAACGTGATCACGCAGACAGGTGTGTGTGTTGTTACCGCGGTGCTCCCATCCCCCGGATATTTCTGCAGCTGGATTGACATGATCCTTGAAACTCATGGACTGAGGAGTCATCCTGCTGCGCTCTGCACGTCACACCGACCATCGTGCATTTGTAGGAGGACGTTGCTGCTGTTGTTGTGGTTGTGCTCGATGTAAAGCTGCCGCTTCAACTAGTGATTTATATATATATATATATATATATATATCTGTCCAGTCCGGTCCCTTTTTTTTTGTCCCAGTCTGCCACTGGGCCGGGCTGACCAACCTGAACCATCATGCTGGTTCTGGCTGAAAATACATACACGATTATTTGGGATTACCTCAGGCTCCATGCTGAACCTGCACGTATCTGTCACCTGGTTCCGCAAGGAAAAACGTTATGATGCAAATAGCCTACAGTGTCAACATTGTGCACAGATGCAGGTGCCAACTGACAACAGTCATTGTCAGTAAGCTAGGACATCAGACTACCTGTCCTTTTGAACTCTCATTATTATAACCAGATCAAAATTGACCCTAGCACCTTCATAATTTTCACCAGAGCATTTTAGAATTTTGTGAAAAAAAAGTTTTTGTTTTATGTTGTTTAAATAGAGTTTCCTGACAAAGTCAAAAAGCCTTGATGCTATAAGGCTGACTGGCTCAATGAGGAGGACTTGGTGGGAGACTCATAATTAATATAGTGTTTTAAATGTTATAGAGAAGTACTTGTTATATATTTATTATTTGCGATTGTTTTTATTTACTGTATTTTATCTGTGAAGCACTTTGTGATTTTTATCTGTGAAAAGTGCTATATAAATAAAGTTTACTTACTTACTTACTTGTTAAAGCTTGTTGTGAATGAACAGAGATCAACAGAACTGACTGAGAAGTTTCTCTTTCTATCAGTCACCGTCTCAGCAAACATTAGAGGTTTATCTTGGAAATAAAACCATGCTTGTTTGTTCGGTTAACCACAGCAACATGTGAGCGTTTTCCTTTAAATTATTATTAAATACTTTTTCATTGAACGTTAGATACAGGTAGAAATTCAACTTCAACATCAAAACGTGGACAATTGGACTTTTTCCCTTCACGTTCATGACAACAGATCTTCATCCTTGAAGATGAATGTGTCTGGTTCTCTGTCTAAAGTCGATCGACGCTAAAAAATATTCTCACCAGCATCAGGAGCTCCAGCTGCCCTCGTCCTCCGATCTGTGGCTCAGAGAAGAAGAAGTGTGTGAACAGCAACTCCGCTCGACTGTTCTACTGTATAATCAGAACAAAAAAAGGATGGAAAGCGAGTGAGTAGGGCAAGGCAGGGCTCCCTCTCAAGGAAAGAACACATACCTCTACATTTGAATCTTTGAATAAATTAGAAAGAATAACTACTTGCAAGTCCAGAAAAGCCAGGATATCTCACCCTACTACTCCTCATTCTCTCACACACAGGTATGACTCTCACTGCGCATATGGACAACCCCCTCTCTCTCTCTCTCTCACACACACACACACACACACACACACACACACACACACACACACACACACACACACACACACACACACACACACACACACACACACACACACACACACAGACAGTTGAGAGTCGTTGCACCTGTTGCTGATCTGTTACTCATTCAACAACTGTTAGTTGCTCATTTACCACCGGGGGAGGGGACACAGGATCTTATGGATATTCTGTTATGTTCTGTTGGTGTGGCAGTTATGGATCAGAGAATGGATTTATTAGCAAACTGAGGTATGAAATAGTGGCAAAATTGTGTTCACTATTTGTTGTTATGTATGAAATAGTGGTAAAATTGTGTTCACTATTTGTTGTTATATAGTTAGAGGATGTTCTGTTTGATGAATAACAGAGTAAATGTTGTGAGGGGGTTTGTGCTGGGTGAGACGTCCACGGACAAAAGTACTACCATATGTTCTATGATATCTTATCTTAGGCTGTCTGTACTTTAACTAGTTTAACACGGTGTAAGTTATGATGAATCACTTAAATTAAGCTTTTACATGTTTTGTGAGTAACGACTAATTGATTTCTTTGTGTTCTGTGTGGGCGGAACGGACACCTTTTTTATTTTACTCCATAAATAAATATTATTTAAGATATTTAAGACATTTAAAATACAAACATACACATAGCTCCTCATCCACACTCATGTTTATCACCTCTTTTGTCTCCTTTATGTTGGCATAGCATGCAGCTGCCGGGTCCCCTTTGTTTGGATTATTTCCATTTTGTCCATATTAGGAGGAGGAACATGGCTCCCCAGATGGCACCTTCTGCATTATAAAAGATTACCTCCCTTGATAAAGTGGAACAAGGTATGTGGACCTCAATTTCTGGGCTATTACCTTTCATCCTTGGGATTTCTGGATTTATTTTATTTAAATTTTCCTTACTAGCAATCTAAATCTGCCTAATTTTCAATGGTTTCCAATGGGAGTTAACTTTCCATGAGCATTGTTTGTCCAACCTGTAGCAACAGTAACCATGGAGGGCGGGACTTGACAAAGGGTCAATTGCAAACATTATCTATGTTTTTTGTTCTTGTTGTTGTTGTTGTTGTTGAATGGGGATTGATGGTTTTGTAATGTGTTGTGAAATTGTTGTGAAATATTTCACTCGTGTTTTTAGTCTAATCTCCTTTTTTCTTTTCTGTATTTCCTTTCTGTAGATTTCATGGTGCTACATGTTTCATTCTTTATCACTGTAAAACAGAGAATAAGATGTGTAGTTGTCTCCTGTGACAGGGAGAAGATGATGTGCTGCTTCCTGCTGCTCCTCACACTGACCTCCTGTGTCTGTGGTGAGTTTACTCCTTCACTTTATTCTCTACAAACTGATACAAGTCCTCAGTTAGTCTGCTCCTCACTTTCCCTCTGTCTCCTCAGAACCAACATTTGTAGTGAAGGTGACACAGAGCTCCTATCAGGCAGAGGAGAACCACCACGTCACACTGGAGTGGACCTTCAACACTCAGGGGTCAACAGAGCCGTACGTCGTCTACTGTCGACTCTTGACTGATGATAAACCGTTAATCCTGTATCATCTACATGAAGGTGTTGAGGTCTCAGAGTCTCAGGATGAAGAGTTTTCAGGACGAGTCCAGTGTGACAGAGACGTCCTCAGAGAAGGACGAGTCAGACTTCATGTGTCCAGACTCAGGACTGAAGACTCAGGATGGTACCAGTGTGAAGTTCTCACTGGATATGGTGAAGGCTCAGCCTCATGTCGACTGAACGTCTCTGGTGAGTTAAGTCCAGTAAAGAGTTTCCAGCTGTTTGGTGTAAACACACCAGTCCAGTCCCAGAGTCTCTGTCACTCTCAGAGACTCACAGACCTCTGTCCCTCTGAAAGACCACCAGGTCCTTCAGGACTTTCTACAACACATTTGAACCATTTACAGACACAAGCTCTAAGTCCACATCTCTAAATGTGACTGGTGTTTAAAAATAGACGTGAAGTTACATTTATGAGTGTAATATTTGTTCTGAAAAGTGAAAAGTTTCCTCCTCAGATGAATCACCACATGTTTATGTTCTTCACAGCAGCTGCTGATCAACATGAGACACAGAGACCAACTGAGAGACCAGGACCAAGGAATCGGGAACGGATCGCTCTCTATGTTGGACTGATGTTAACAACAGTAACAGTTCTCCTGGTCAAACTCTGCTGCTCCTCTAGTCATAGATCCAGTGATGAAAGCTCAGTTCACTGGAGCAGAGACTCTGGTCCTCAGAGAACTGAGACAGAAAGTCTGACCTTTGACCCCTCACCTTCCTCAAAGGAGGATTAATCAGAACCAACTGGACCTGCTCACCGTCGGAACAAGTCAACAGAAGTCAATGAGCTCTGATAATGAAGGCAACTGGTTCCTAAAGACATTTTGCCTCTCTTCAGTTCAAACCCTAAACGTCTTCAAGAAGCAAAAGTCCAGTTTCTGACCTGGATGACTGACAACCTTCAGACACAATTCAGAGAACACCGGCTCAGGTTTACATTATTATGTTCATGTTAATGTGGATGTTTCATTGTTTTAATAAAATATGTCCATGTTGTAAATAAACCTTTGATACATTCTTACATACAAAAGTTGTCCTCAGTCTCTTGTCGGTTGATCTCAGACACAGAAGGTTCTCAAAGAAAAAACCCACATCCATCATCCCACATGGTTCAATAAAGCAATAAAAGGTCAGATAAGGAGCCTCGTGGACAGAGAGCAGCTGCTCCGTGGAGCTGGTTGAGCTGTGAGGAGACTCCAGGTTGAGCAGCAGTGGCGCCATCTGGTGACACAAACACGTGACTGCAGCTCCTCCAGTAGTTTGTTCCTCCAGCTGCTACAAGGTCTGAGAGCTGAGTTAGTGAAGACACATAGAGACGTTAGTACTGATCAGCTGGAAGCCAAGAAGGAAACAGATCCAGTATCAGGAGGTGTTGAGTTAGAACATGAAGGCCACGCCCCCTTAGAGTGGACGTGTCTCTATCGGTTAGCACCTCTTTAGCTGAGGACTGGAGAGAAAGGAAACCAGACAGAGTTCATGAAAGGTTGAAACCAACGATTACTTCAACAATCTGATTCAGCGTTCAACATTCACACATTTACCAGTTTATACCTTATATTTTAGGACAAAGTCTTTTCTTTGTGATCTTTGGGGTCTGACATTAAAAGATTAACACACAGGAATCAAACAACTTCTCGTACAAAAATAAAGGTTTATTCTTGAAAGACACATTTTTTACATGTAATGAGAAATCCACAGTAACATGTTGGATAGTCTGATGAAGAAAGAGAGAAGCTCCTGACTGATCTTCACACCACTGTCTGGACGTTCTTTTTCACTGGATCACTGGGTTTATGATGTGAAGACCTGCAAGGTTTGATCTGTTGAACTGCTACCATTACTAATCCTACTGTTAATGACACTCCAATGTAGAGTCCAATATTTCCCCAGCTTTCTGGATTCTCTGGTCCTGGTCTCTCAGTTGGTCTCTGAGTCTCAGGTTGATCAGCAGCTGCTGTAAAGGACATGAACATGTGGTGATTCATCTGAAGAAGAAACTTTTCATTGAACCAGGAAATAAAATACCCCTGGTACGTCCTGCAGTGATGAACATAATTTAACACATAATTATTCCACACAAAATCTGAAAATCTGAATTTTTAACATAGCAGTACTATAACTATGAAAGTAACTATGAATTGTGGGTAATCCCCTTAGGTAAAGTCTTCACAGATGTGTTGAAGGACCTGGTGGTCTTTCAGAGGGACAGAGGTCTGTGAGTCTCTGAGAATGGACTCTGGGACTGGACTGATGTGTTTACACCAAACAGCTGGAAACTTTTTATTGGATTCAACTCACCAGAGACGTTCAGTCGACATTCATCAGATCCACTCCCATATTCATTGAGGATCTGACACTGGTACCATCCTGAGTCCTCAGTCCTGAGTCTGGACACATGAAGTCTGACTCGTCCTTCTCTGAGGACGTCTCTGTCACACTGGACTCGTCCTGAAAACTGTTCATCCTGAGTCTTTGTGTCCTCAACACCTTCATAGAGATGATACAGGTCTTTTGGCTCCTTGTGTTCATCAGTGAAGAGTCGACAGTAGACACTGAGGAGGTCTAATGACCCCTGAGTGTTGTTGAAGGTCCACTCCAGTGTGATGTTGTGGTTCTCCTCTGCCTGATAGGAGCTCTGTGTCACCTTCACTACAAATGTTGGTTCTGAGGAGACAGAGGGAAAGTGAGGAGCAGACTAACTGAGGACTTGTATCAGTTTGTAGAGAATAAAGTGAAGGAGTAAACTCACCACAGACACAGGAGGTCAGTGTGAGGAGCAGCAGGAAGCAGCACATCATCTTCTCCCTGTCACAGGAGACAACTACACATCAACTACTACATCTACACTCACACAACCACTACAGTCAGGGGAGTGCAGTTCACAGCTCTCACCACTAGATGGTGGTGGTCTCCTCTGGATGAATCAATCTTTCATGTGTTGACCTGTTATGATCACGTTCCTCAAAGACAAACAGTGTCAGTCACACTGCAGCAGGTTTCTCTCTTGGTTTCTGAAGCAGAAGAAACCATCGATGTAAACAACACAAACAACATGTCTAGCTCTCTTTTTGATCCTTTCGTCAGATCCATATTCACTCACCTGCACCTTTTAAACAGTTCATGGTGTGGTTTTGTACACAGCAGCCTTGTGTAAAAACTCTGAATAATTTACTGCCTTCAACAACACAAACATGAAAACAATGAACTCTTAAAGAGGAAATGAAACAGTCAGCCAAATGAACTGTATCCATTTGGCTTTCATTTCCTCTTTAAGAGTTTTTACGCCAGTTGAGTAATGATCCACCTGCTGATGTGTGGAGACTAAACCTGAACCTGAAGTGTCTAAAGAAACACTGTCACTGTTTCTACAGTTGGAGTGAAACCATTATTAAACTGCTGTATAAACACAGTGTGACCTGATCAACTCTATCAGTGACGAATCGATCAGTTTTCATGAAGGTTCAGAAGCAGCAGATTTTCCTTCATCAGTCTCTCACCAGCTGTTTCTGTTGATCATCACTGATGTTTGATTTCAACAGTTACACATCAAAGTTAAACATGAAGCTGTTGATGAGCAGTGGATGTGATTCTCACTGTTCAGTCAAATAAATGTGCATCGTCCGCATCAAATAAACAATAAATGAAATGAAATGAATGAAGATCAATACGATATCAGTCAATTAATATGTCATAAAACCACTAGTTTCATCATTTATCTTGATTCTCTTTTTAAAGCCCACCTTCACTGTCCTGCAGAACAACAGGAGCAGCACTGATAGAAACCTTCAGAGAGTCTCTACCTGAACCAAGTGAAGCAGCATCAACACACTGAGTCTCACTGAGTCTACACTACATTTACACCAGGATCAATGCAACAATGATCAATACTCACTGTGGTGGAGACACACGGAGCTCCAGCTTAATGCCACCTGACAGCATAACCAAACTGTCTTTGATTTCCCAGAAACTTTACTGGCAGAAAATAGAGGAACTGATCTGTGGCTAAACTACCAGACATTTGTGGACATTGCAGAAGTCTGCTGACTTGTGATTCTGATAGCTGAAAAAGACTGATCATCATTCACATGATATACTCCGTCTTGTAAAAGGCCGATACAAAATGAAGAACTAAATACGTGTAAATCATGTTGTTTGCTGTTTTAACTGACACACTTCCCACACAGGTACACACCCACTGAAGGATGTTGTATTTACTGTGTTAAAGACTCAACAACAACGTTTCAGACTCTACCATGCTATGTCAGATAATGGATTCCCACCTGTTGATAATAAGGGATTGTTTCGTAGGGGAATTCCTCTGGTGCTTAACTGGCTACAGTATGTTTTTCACAATAGAGGAACTGACTGATCTGTAAAACTCTCTGCAAAACTCTGGTAAGGGACTCTAATAAGGGAAGTTAACTGACCCCACTGAAATGCAGCAGTGATGTGATGTGATGGTGTCATTTTGTGACAGCTGATAAAGATCGATGATCATTTATCTGACCTTTTCCCTGTTATAAACAGAAACTCTTTCTATTTGGGCTCAAAGTGAAGTTCAGTGTTTTACCAGCAGCAGCTCAGAAACAAGAGGAGGAACTAGATACATGTAAATGTATGTAAATCATCCACTGCACACACAGAAGTAAAGGATGCTGTGGTTACTGTATCAAAGACTCAACAACCACATCCATCATCCCACATGGTTCAATAAAGCAATAAAAGGTCAGATAAGGAGCCTCGTGGACAGAGAGAAGCTGCTGTGAGGAGACTCCAGGTTGAGCAGCAGTGGCGCCATCTGGTGACACAAACACGTGACTGCAGCTCCTCCAGTAGTTTGTTCCTCCAGCTGCTACAAGGTCTGAGAGCTGAGTCAGTCAGAAGACACGGAGAGACGTTAGTACTGATCAGCTGGAAGTCAAGAAGGACATAGATCCAGTATTCAGGAGGTGTTGAGTTAGAACCTGAAGGCCACGCCCCCTTAGAGTGGACGTGTCTCAATCGGTTAGCACCTCTTTAGCTGAGGACTGGAGAGAAAGGAAACCAGACAGAGTTCATGAAAGGTAACTAATCTTCAAACTGCAGAATGAATCCAGATCAGAAATAAACACTTTCTACTCTAGAAACTCCTCAAAGACCTGCAGTGTTTGGGAAGGTCTTGATCACAGGTTTCAGCAGTTCTTCAGCTACTTCCACGTTACTTCAACAATTAGATTCAGTGTTCAACATTCACACATTTACCAGTTTATACCTTATATTTGAGGACAAAGTTTGGTGTCAACCTTTCATGAACTCTGTCTGATTTCCTTTCTCGTGGCCTTCATGTTTTAACTCAACACCTCCTGAATACACTGGGGCGGTTTGCAGCCGAGTGTGAAGCAGCTGGGATGAGAATCAGCACCTCTAAGTCCGAGGCCATGGTTCTCAACCGGAAAAAGGTGGCATGCACCCTCCAGGTCGGGGGAGAGATCCTGCCTCAGGTGGAGGAGTTCAAGTATCTCGGGGTCTTGTTCACAAGTGAGGGAAGGATGGAGCGCAAGATCGACAGGTGGATCGGTTCAGCGGCTGCAGTAATGCGGTCATTGTATCGGTCCGTCGGTGTGAAGAGGGAGCTAAGCTGAAAGGCGAAGCTCTCAATTTACCAGTCGGTCTACGTTCCCACCCTCACCAATGGTCATGAACTCTAGGTAGTGACCGAAAGAGAGGAGGAGCTCGGAGTAGAACCTCTGCTCCTCCACATCGAGACGAGCCAGCTGAGGTGGCTCAGGCACCTGTATAGGATGCCCCCTGGACGCCTCCCTCATGAGGTGTTCCGGGCATGTCCCACTGGGAGGAGGCCCCGGGGAAGACCCAGGACACGCTGGAGTGACTACATTGCTCGGCTGGCCTGGGAACGGCTCGGGGTGCCCCCGGAAGAGCTGGAGGAAGTGTCAGCGGAGAGGGAAGTTTGGGGATCCCTGCTCCGACTGCTGCCCCCGCGACCCGGCCCCGAAGAAGCGGAAGATAATGGATGGATGGATGGACCTCCTGAATACTGGATTATTTTCTCCTTGACCTCCAGCTGATCAGTACTAACGTCTCTCCGTGTCTTCTGACTGACTCAGCTCTCAGACCTTGTAGCAGCTGGAAGAACAAACTACTGGAGGAGCTGCAGTCACGTGTTTGTGTCACCAGATGGCGCCACTGCTGCTCAACCTGGAGTCTCCTCACAGCTCAACCAGCTCCACGGAGCAGCTGCTCTCTGACCATGAGGCTCCTTATCTGACCTTTTATTGCTTTATTGAACCATGTGTGTTGATGGATGTTGTTGAATCTTTGAGAAACCTTTGGGTCTGAGATTTACCAACAAGCGACTGAGGACAACTTTTTCTATGTAAGAATTGATTGATTTTGATTTCATTCGTCCATTCCACAAAACATAAACATATACACAAACAAGTCAAAAACTCATGATGAATTAACTTATGCAGGGTGCAAGTAGGTTGTATCAATAAAGGTTTATTTACAATATGTATAAAAACAATGACACATCCACAGTAACATATTGCACAATATTCAACACCTGAAGCAAAAGCTGAAGAGAGAGTCTCTGCTTTATGAGTCAAGAGTTGTTCTGACTTGTGTCTGAAGGTTCTCAGTCTCAGTCAGAGCTGAAGTTGAAGGTAAATAAAGAAATAAAACTGAGAATCCCAGGTGCTTATCAAGGGGAACAATGCAAGTCCGCTCGTTTTTCTGCTGTTTTGGTAACGCTCCTCTCACCCATGTGCATCTGTTTACTGTCTGTTTAATTAAGGTAAAAGATATAGCCATGGGAGAAATCCTGGGTGTTTAACCCTATCAGTGGAGATGACACCTTAGAGGTCAGAACTGAAGAAGCCTTTTGGACGAGAGAGGAAAGGTCTTCAGGAACCAAAATAAGTCCAGTTGCCTTCATTATCAGCATTCATTGACTTCTGTTGACTTGTTCTGACAGTGAGCAGGTCCAGTTGGTTCTGATGGGTCCTCCTTTGAGGAAGTTGAGGGGTCAAAGGTCAGACTTTCTGTGCAGTGAAAAGCAGAGGGGGGGGTCTCTTCTCTGAGGAACTGAGTTTCTACAGGTTTCATCACTGGATCTATGAGTTGAGAAGCAGCAGAATTTGACCAGTAGAAATGTTGTTACTGCTGCTGCTACTACTAACACCAGTCCCAGTCCAACATAGAGGCCGATCCTTCCTCGATGCTCTGGTCCTGGTCTCTGTGATCCAGGTGTTTCAGGTCCTGGTCTCTGAGTCTCATGTTGATCAGCAGCTGCTGTAAAGGACATGAACATGTGGTGATTCATCTGAGGAGGAAATGTTCACTTTTCAGAACAAATATTACACTAAATCTTATTTTATATCTGTTTTTAAAAACTTGTGGACTGACAGTAAGTGTCTATAAATAGTTCAAATGTGTTTAGAGGACGTTCTGACAGAGCTGTTATCATGGCTCTAGATGAACTGAGTCAACTCACCAATGACATTCAGTCGACATTCATCAGAGCTCCTCCCATGTTCATTGATGACCTGACACCGGTACCATCCTGAGTCTTCAGTCCTGAGTCTGGACACATGAAGTCTGACTCGTCCTTCTCTGAGGACGTCTCTGTCACACTGGACTCGTCCTGAAAACTCTTCATCCTGAGACTCTGAGACCTCAACTCCATCACGTTGATGATACAGGACTAATGGTTTATCATCAGTGAAGAGTTCACAAAAGACAATGAGTGAGTCTGGTGAACCCTGAGTGTTGAAGGTCCACTCCATCGTGATGTCCTGGTTCTCCTCTGCCTGATAGGAGCTCTGTGTCACCTTCACTACAAATGTTGGTTCTGAGGAGACAGAGGGAAAGTGAGGAGCAGACTAACTGAGGACTTGTATCAGTTTGTAGAGAATAAAGTGAAGGAGTAAACTCACCACAGACACAGGAGGTCAGTGTGAGGAGCAGCAGGAAGCAGCACATCATCTTCTCCCTGTCACAGGAGACAACTACACATCAACTACTACATCTACACTCACTTCTTCCATCAGACAAACTGCTGGGATCTTCATCTTCAGTCATCTGCTTCTCAACCTACATCAGAGGACAGACAGAGTTCAATGATGGAGCATCCAATTTGTTTCTCATCTTTTGGTTACATGTTCAGTTTGAACTCTCTTTATTTTTCTTATCGTTATAACCAAGTTAAAACTGACACCACAAATTTCATAATTTTAACCTCTTATTAAAGTTTGTAATGGGGAGCTAAAGTGATGTTTTCAGACCGTTTCCTTGGAGCAAAATGGCAAACCTGTTGAAAAAGTTTGTGCATCCAGTGGTTTCAGCCATGGCTTCCTGAAAGTCTTTTTAAATTAGAGCATTTTAGAATTTTATGAAAAAAAATGTTTTTGTTTAATTTTGTTTAAATAGAGTTTCCTGGCAAAGTCAAAAAGCCTTGATGCTAAAAATCAAATAAATTAGGAAAATGAGAAAAAAGAATGAAGAGAGAAGAATAAACAAACAGATATTGATTGAACAGTGATCTATAGCAGCTATTCTCAACTAGTCTCACTCTGGGACCCACATTTTCCCATAGAATTCAAACCAAGATTATATTTTTTTAGTCTTTAAAAACTCATTTTGCTCTTTATTCAGTAAAGTGTATTTCAGAGCACATGAATGAAACGGAGGACCATGACAACTGCATGCACAGAATATCAAACTGCACAAACTGGAGACCAACAAAACGATATATTTGACTTCTAATGCATCTCTGCATTCATTTCATAGTATTATAGTATTATTTTATAGAGTTTAAAATGTTAGAACTTGTTACAGCTTGTTGTGAATGAACAGAGATCAGCAGATAGTCAGTCATGTGTCGAGGACCAGAACTGACTGAGTCTCAGCAGAGGTAATCTATCTAGAATATCAGTCACCGTCTCAGCAAACAAAATGAAGCCATGCTTGTTTATTCGGTTAACCGTGACATGTGGGTGTTTTCCTTTAAATTATCATTAAATCTTTTTCATTAAACGTTAGAAACAGGTAGAAATTCAACTTCAACATCAAAGCGTCAACATTTGGACTTTTTTCCTTCATGTTCATAATAACAGATCTTCACCCTTAAAGATGAATGTGTCTGGTTCTCTGTCTAAAGTCGATCGGTGTTATTATCAGTACATAAATCAATACCATGATGATGCGTTTAATGAAGCTAAAAAATGTTCTCACCAGCATCGGGAGCTCGTTGTGGATCCTCCAGAAGAAGTGTGGGTAGACAGTGACTCCACTGAATAATCAGAACAAAAACACAATGGAAAGCCAGTGTGTGAGGTGCAGTTCCCTCTTGCAGCTACAGACTGACGTTAAACTCTGCTCTACTTTTAAATGAATTACAATAACTAGTCCAGAACAACCAGGATATCTCACCCTACTCCTCACTCTCTCACACACAGATCTTACTGCACATGTAGACCTTTATTAATTATTGCCCAATATCAATTCTCCCCTGCTTCTCATTGATTTGTTGGTGGTTTCTGTTTGTTTTTTTACTAGATTTTCAACCTTTATTTAACCAGGCAAGCAAATTTTTAAAAAAAAGCACTTGAATTTATTATTTTCAACTTGCCTAGATAAAAATCTCCAAACACTAAATGAAAACAATTATACAATAGGCATTTTCAATAAATATTGATATTGATCTTTATTAGACTGAATAGAGAGAATTCATTTATGCATTTCTTTACATTTTGTGATATTCTAAAATGGTGGAGGCTTCTCATAAACTTCTTCTTTTGCCCCTCACTGCACTGGTTGTCTTTGAGAACTTTGTGAAATAACCTTTTTTCTTATTCAACCTAAAACTAATAAAAGGAACACATCATATAAAACAACGTTAATCATTGAATAAACATAAAAAAAAAATGGCAAATTTAAATGAATCTTGAATTACCTATTTTATTTTGCAATGATTAAATTAACCAAAACAAGAACTTTGAATTTTCCTGAGGGATTTTTAGCTTCAGCGTGTTTAGACATAGAGGAACACGAGGTGTTTGCATTTTCTGTGGCGGCTCCTAAAGTGTGGAATGAGCAATATGAGAATGAGAAGAGATGTCCCCCAACTTAACTACTTTTAAATCATGTCTTAAAAATGAATTTTATTCTGTGGCTTTTAACTCAGCATGAGAGTTGTGTGATCTCTCTCTTGTTTATTATTATTATTACTAATCTTCATTAAATTTTCTTAATACTTTGGGCTCTATGTCTTGTATGCAAGTCACTGTGTAGCACTATGGTAAACTGTTATGTTTTGGAAATGTGCTATAAATAAAGTGGATTGGATCCATTTATACTTGTGTTTAATTGATTCAATATTATTCTTAATAAAATCCTCTCTACCTGCCGTCTCAGCAGTCATGACTTTCTCATGGCTCATGTCTGGATCAGGAGTCTGTGCTGTTCATCACTTTCACCAATAAGAGAAACCGTTGTGATGTGATCACTAAATGGGCCACTCCTTCCCGGTCCTTTTATGACTTGGTTTTCCCACATGAGTTTTTCACAGCACACACCACACACAAGTTTGGGGAACGACACAAAGTTTGCTGTTTCGGTGTTTTTGGATCTTCTCCTCAGATGTTTTCATGACATTTACTGAAGTGAACTGAAATCATTTTATTGTCCTGACTTGAAACTTTTGACATTCTTTCATTGGATGTTGAGAGAACAACTTTAGACTGATTTTCAATTCAACTCTTTATTTATGACACAGCTGCGTTCCATAGTAAAAAAACAGTAAGAAATTAGTGAGAACATACAACATACAAAACAGACAAATTTCCCAGTATCACATATGCACATACAGGCTAAGACTGTTCCAATGCCTCCAAAGCCTTTTTTTGAACCTGAAATGGAGAAGGATTTACCAGTGGAAATGAATGGCTTTGGCTGACTTAGACATTCTTCAGAATACAGCTGAACATCAGTTCCTGAGTCTGAAACATCAGAAAATCAATTTGCACTCACAAACATTTGGCTTTCTGACCTTCTTCTTCTCTAGGCACATTAAGAAACTTTATTCAGGCCATCAATGAAACCTTGAGTCTCTGCATGGAGCTTTTTGATATGATGATGTACAAGTGGGCAGTATACATTGGGGTGCAGAAAGTTTTAAAAAGAGTTATCTTAACAGGCTGCGAGCACATACTAAATTTTCTCTTCAGCATGTTAGCCTGTGCATACATCATCTGACTGACTGAGAATCAGACAATCAGTTTAGATCAACAACATCTATTCTCTTGGAAATTGTGCTACTGCAGCTACGTGTACTTAATCATTTGCAAAGATGTATTTGCAATTTGATGAATACAGTTCTGTTGTGAACAAATACCAAGTAGTTTGTCTGCGTTGTTTTGAGAATTACAGCAGTTTAGGCAATGAGCCAAGTTGAGACTGAGTGGCACGTGTCAAGACAGTGAAATGACACTCACTAAACAAGTTCACACTCAACATGACTGACTGAACTGAACTGGTGTGCTCTAGTGCTTTATTAGGAAGGATCATCAGCTCATAAACAACTGCTCTGTTCCAGAACTGGTGAAGTCTGTTGGCTGCTGTTCAACTTGGTCACATCACCTCTAAAGTGCACACCTACTGCACACTGTAGTGGCAAATGTGAATATTCCTTTGTTTCATTTACTTGAGACATCTCCACCCCCTGCTTTCCCACCAAGGTATCAGATCTCCTTTTGCTTACTACCCATTTGTGTATTTTGACTATTTTTGAGACACCTACCTCTCACCTTTTTCCTGATATACTCAAATCCTTTTGTATTTTAAATTGTGTTGATTAGACCTCTTAATCACACTCCAGGATGTCACTACTGATACCTGTGAAGACATCCTGGAGTTTCATGCACAAAAACCCACTTTTTGTAGAAAAATTAAGGTGATAAAAATACACCCAACGGATTATTTTTTAATTTTGGTTCTGTATAAAAAGTTTTTGATTTCCCCATTGTTTGTCTTTTCTTTTTACCATCATCTGCTCTGGATGAAACATGACCTTCCTTGAGCAAGAATAAAATATTCCCGGCCAAGTCTCTTTTCAATATTCACCAACAGCAAATTCTAGAATTTCCAACTCAACACACAGTAATGACTGTTTCTAATAATCATTTTATTGTATTTTCAAACTGTGAAACTGTTTTACTAAAATAGTAATACACTTATTTTATTCTTTATTAAAAAAGAGTGTTTCATATTTAACTTTATCTCTTTTTGTCATTTATGCATTTCTTTACATTTTGTGATATTCTAAAATTACCCATTGGTGGAGGCTTCTCATAAACTTCTTCTTTTGCCCCTCACTGCACTGTGCGTTATCTGTCTTTGAGATTTGTGAATAACCTTCTTCTTCTTCTTCTTCTTCTTCTGAAAGGAACACACACACATCACCACAGAACGTTCCAATTATGTTTAAACATAAAATGGCAAATAAATGAATCTTGAATTACCTATTTTATTTTAAGCAAACAAAAGCTTGAGGGATTTTTAGCTTCAGCGTGTTTAGACATAGAGGAACACGAGGTGTTTGCATTTTTTCTAAGTTTAAAGTTTAATGAAAAATAGGAGAATGAGAAGAATGGACATATCCAACTTAAATATTTTAAATCATGTCTTAAAAATGAATTTTATTCTGTGGCTTTTAACTCAGCATGAGAGTTGTGTGATCTCTCTCTTGTTTATTATTATTATTACTAATCTTCATTAAATTTTCTTAATACACAATGGGAAAAAACTCTTCAGTGGATCTTGAAACATACAGGTCACTGTCAGGAGACCTATGGTAAACTGTTATGTTTTGAAAGAGCTATAAATAAAGTGGAACAGAACAAACAGAGTTTAATTGATTCAATATTATTCTTAATAAAATCCTCTTGTGAGGTCTCAGCAGTTTTGACTTTCAAACTGAGCTCATTTTTGGAAAGTGAGTCTTTGCTTTCATCACTTTCACCAATAAGAGAAACCGTTGTGATTATCATTAGATTGCCACTGGTTAAGTTTGCCTGGTAATTTAAGGGTTAGGGTACACACAATACATTATGAGTACAAATGAGTGTCCTCACTAAGATACAACTACAAGGACTGTTGAGAGCCATTGCAGCTGTGGTTCATCTGTTATCACTAATTCAACAAACATTCTCACTGACCATCTGTTGTTTTGCAGGCAGTACAGTTGATATTGTAGCTTCCTGTGTGATCAGGGACACAAAGAGACTCACGTTGTGGATATTCTAACGTGTTATATTCTGTTGGTGTGGCAGTTATGGATCAGAGAATGGATTTATAAGCAAACTGAGGTATGAAATACGAAAAAAAAAAAACTTTTCTCACATATTATGTTTCCTGGACTGCAAATGTTAAGGAGGTGTGATATGAATCTGGCTGAGGAATATTTGTGTATGTATTGACAATGACTGGCCTAGCTTTGGGATGTGTGTAACTCACTTCTGACAATCTCCTGTTCCATAGTTAGGGGTGTGACATTCGTTAATTGTTGATATATAATCCTATTTGTGTACCGTACAGAGAAGTAATTTCATTTCATTTCATTTATTGTTTATTTGTGACGGGACTTTGCATATTAATGAACATTATAAATGTAAATACACCAGATTTAGTCTGTTAATTTTTATCTTGTCCCACGCCTGATTGTAACATATCAACAATTGTACTCCTCCATTAATAGACAACATTAGAGTATTTGTCAAATACCTTTCACAATACCACAATACAATATCACAATATCACATTACAGATTTATACCTTTTGTCCATTAGGTTGCTGCAGTCTGGTTTAAGTTTGTTTTGTTATTATTAGGAGGAAGATGGTTAAGATCCATTAAGGTGCCTTCTGATTATAAAACTATCTTTGCTTACATAAAATCATCTGTAATAAAGTGCTAAATTTGAAAGTGTCAGAGGTAAAGTGCCTATAATTTTGGTAAAAAGAAAAGAATATACTAAAAAACAGAATAAACAAAAACTGCAGGAGCACACAGGGCAGACACATGCTGTGCGTCCACGTCTCACAACAGGGACACCTAAAATGAGCCATATAGTGCCTTAATGTTGGCAGACTTGGTTGTTAATAAGCCATGTTTCAAGACCAAGATTTATTTCGAATGATCCATTTGATATTTCCCATGAGAAAAAAATATGGCCAACTGGTAAAAACCTGTTTCATGAAGAGCAATCATGGATTTATCGTAAAACCAACAGAAAATGTGTTTTCCTAAACTGAACGCTCTACCATTGATGTATACATCCATCCACGTGCTCAACGGACCACCGTCTCACACAAAAAATACGTCACCAACTGGGGACGGAGGTGACAGTCACCATTTAATGACCTGTAGATGAGACAGGAACTTTTAAGTAGTTGGAAGTTCTCGAATGTCAAGAGCTGATATTTTTTCAAAATTGGGCAGAGATGGAAGGATTAAATGAGTCCTTTATTATTCATATAAATATCTAAAAAGCTAATCAAGTCCAGGGAAGATTAATTTAAAATACTAGAGAGGGATGGCTGTGTGGGTTCTGTGTGGCCTGTGGCTGGGCTTCACTGTCACCAGGCTGGCAGGCTGGATCCGGCTGGTGGACTGGTGCACTGGCTCAGTGTGGCTGTACTACCACTGCTGACACCACATGCTGTGCTGCTGATAACTGCTGCACGCCACTGTGTGTTTGCACGGTCCGACCCACCAGCCTAACACAACTCCAGCCCACGTCACACACCACACTGTCACAGAGACGTTTCATTCTTCATTCTTTATCACTGTAAAACAGAGAATAAGATGTGTCATTGTCAGGAAGATGTTTCACCTCTTAGCCTTCTGTGTGTCTCTCTCTTTTTAATCCATTTAGTTTTTTCAGTTTGCTTTTATAAATTTCAGTTTAATTTTAGTTAGTAAGGAGCACTGTAGTGTTGAAGTCCAACAAATCAACACTGAAGCGCTTGTGATTCATCCAGAGGTATGACATCATCCAAGACGGAGCATCAGCACCATCTAGTGGTGGAAGCTGTGAACTGCACTCCCCTGACTGTAGTGGTTGTGTGAGTGTAGATGTAGTAGTTGATGTGTTGTTGTCTCCTGTGACAAAGAGAAGATGATGTGCTGCTTCCTGCTGCTCCTCACACTGACCTCCTGTGTCTGTGGTGAGTTTACTCCTTCACTTTATTCTCTACAAACTGATACAAGTCCTCAGTTAGTCTGCTCCTCACTTTCCCTCTGTCTCCTCAGAACCAACATTTGTAGTGAAGGTGACACAGAGCTCCTATCAGGCAGAGGAGAACCACCACGTCACACTGGAGTGGACCTTCACCAACACTCAGGGGTCAACAGAGCCTGACATCGTCTACTGTCGACTCTTCACTGATGAAAAACCATTAGTCCTGTATCATCTACATGAAGGTGTTGAGGTCTCAGAGTCTCAGGATAAAGAGTTTTCAGGACGAGTCCAGTGTGACAGAGACGTCCTCAGAGAAGGACGAGTCAGACTTCATGTGTCCAGACTCAGGACTGAAGACTTAGGACTTTACCAGTGTGAAGTTCTCAATGAACATGGGAGTGGCTCAGCTACATGTCACCTGAACGTCTCTGGTGAGTTGAGCTGAGTGAAGAGTTTCCAGCTGTTTGGTGTAAACCATAATAATAATAATAATAATTCATTCATTTTATATAGCGCTTTTAAGACGCTGTACATATACAAGTATAATCAGAGGTGTATAGTAATGAAGTAGATGTACTTCGTTACACTACTTTAGTTTTTTGGGGGATTTGTACTTTATTGGAGTTCTTTTTTTAATCAGAACTTTTACTTTTACTTCATTACATTTAAAAGTAAAAATATATACTTTTATTTCACATAACTCTACTTACGAGAGGTGGGTTCTGGGTGGGATTAGTGGAATTGGTGCAGAGGTAGATTTGGATATCGTCGGCATAAAAATGGAAGTCAAGTTTAAAGTTACGGATGATGTGGCCAAGAGGGAGCAGGTAACAGATGAAGAGGAGGGGGCCAAGGACAGAGCCTTGGGGGACGCCTTGTGTGACAGGGGAGAGGGGCGAAGTGGGTCCGGAGAGGGAGATGAAATGTTGTCTGTCAGTGAGATATGAGGTGAGCCAGTCCAGTGCGGTGCCCTCAACACCCAGCTGGCGCAGCCTTTGGAGGAGAATGGAGTGGCTGACCGTCTCGAAGGCTGCGCTGAGGTCCAGGAGCAGCAGGATGTTGAGGGCAGTCTGCGGAGATGAGAAGGTCATTGATGACTTTAACCAGGGCAGTTTCGGGGCTGTGGAGGGGGCGGAAACCAAATTGGAAAGGATCGTAGAGACTGACACGCTAGAGGGTTTTTGACAGAAATGGAAGGTTGGAGATGGGGCGGTAGTCGAACAGGATTGTTGGGTCGAGGGAGGGTTTTTTAAGAATGGGAGTGACGGAGGCAAGTTTAAAGATGGAGGGAACATAGCCAAGGGACAGAGACTGTAAAAAGAATGGCTGTAGCACCCGTGACGTCACCCATTGGTTTGGGGGAGTCTGTTTTGTTTCGCTACTACGGGGGTTTGAATTGCGCAATGTTGGATTTGACTTGCCATATTTGGAGAGCTGCGGCCGTTGGCCGGCCGAGAACCCGCCCTCTGGCCTCGTAGCAGTGGTCTCCGGACCTGTCGCTCAACGTTTCCACGCCCTAATTGGCCAGAATGTTAAACTTAAAGGAGCTTTATCGCAAAATCCGTGGCCACTAGATGGCGGAGCATCAGATATAAACAATCAGTTGTCACAGAGAGAGCAGCCTCATTTGGTGATAAGAAGTTTTGTAGTGTTGGACGTGAGGAGAAAAAACATGAACCCCCCCCTCCTCCTCCTCCTCACTGTGCGATTGGGGAAAGGATAGAAAAAAAACTCCCCTAGTCGAAGCAGCAGCTCTACGTTGCGCACAACCAGTGCGTGCAGACCACAGTGGACGGCTCTTCAGTCCATGAGTTTCATGTCTCAGACCGGATCATGTCAATCCAGCTACAGAAATACGCGGGGGACGGGAACGTCGCCGTAACGTAGTAGCCTACACACAGACGCATACACATGAGAAGCAGCCTCTCTGTTTTCCAAAACTACAGGGCGGCTCGCGTTAATGTGCTGTTAAAATCATTTTTGCGAGAGGACAACTGAAGAAAGACACAGGGGCATGGAGAGAAGTGTTGTACCAAGCGATTCAGTGACTGTTAGCAGCCTAGCACAGCTACATTACAATTTACTATTGCATTTTCCCGATTCGGAGGTCGGTTTTCCCTGTTCCGAGTGCAATTGAACGCAGCAAGCGCCGGGCCGGCTTGGATCATAACAATAACAGATTATGCATTTGCCCCACGGAAACTACACTGGCGGCTATTTTTTTGGTAAATTTAATTATGGCTCCCCCCGACCCATCTTTTGCATATTTCAGCTTATTTTATGCCCTTACTGCTGTATTTGCGATAATGCACCTTTAACAGTAAAATGGTAGAGTTTTAAAAAAAATTCACCCCCCTCAGAGTGTGTGCGGGGGTAGAAACTATCAGTTGAGACCAAAAAACTACATGGTACCAGGGTGTGATCTGTAAAGTCGGCTATTTTAACATGGCAGTCAATGGAGAGTTGCTCCCTTCTGGAGCCAGCCCCCAGAGGAAGAAGAGGGAATTGCAGTTTTTTGAACGCGGAAGTGAGCTTCACTTCTCAGACCGACAACTGCCCCCTTGGTGTAAATATGTCAGTCCAGTCCCAGAGTCCATTCTCAGAGACTCACAGACCTCTGTCCCTCTGAAAGACCACCAGGTCCTTCAGGACTTTCTACAACACGTTTCAACCTTGCTCTAAGTCCACATCTCTAAATGTGACTAGTGTTTAAAAAAAGACATGAAGTTACATTTATGAGTGTAATATTTGTTCTGAAAAGTGAAAAGTTTCCTCCTCAGATGAATCACCACATGTTTATGTTCTTCACAGCAGCTGATGACCATCATGAGACTCAGAAACCAACTGAACGACCAGAGAATCGGGGGCGGATCGCTCTCTATGTTGTCCTGGGACTGTTATTAGCAGCAGCAGCAGCAGTAACAACAGTTCTCCTGGTCAAACTCCGCTGCTCCTCTAGATCCAGTGATGAAACCTCAGTTCACTGGAGTGGAGACTCTGGTCCTCAGAGAACTGAGACAGAAAGTCTGACCTTTGACCCTTCACCTTCCTCAAAGGAGGACCCATCAGAACCAACTGGACCCTCTCACTGTCTGAACAAGTCAACAGAAGTAAATGAGCTCTGATAATGAAGGCAACTGTCACATTCACCATACAATAATTGCGTGCACTTAAAGGTGCATTATCGCAAATACAGCAGTAAAGGCATAAAATAAGCTGAAATATGCAAAAGATGGGTCGGGGGGAGCCATAATTAAATTTACCAAAAAAATAGCCACCAGTGTAGTTTCCGTGGGGCAAATGCATGATCTGTTATTGTTGTGATCCAAGCCGTCCCGGCGCTTGCTGCGTTCAATTGCACTCGGAACAGGAAAAACCGACCTCCGAATCGGAAAAATGCAATAGTAATTAATTGCATGTTTTTTCTCCTCACGTCCAACACTACAAAACTTCTTCTCACCAAAAGAGGCTGTTCTCTCTGTGACAACTGATTGCAGTTGTTTATATCTGATGCTCCGCCATCTAGTGGCCGCGGATTTTGCGATAAAGCTCCTTTAAAGCACAGTGTTTAGTTCAGTCAGATGGGATGTTATTGTTGATGTCTGTATTCAGAATGGCAAGTCAAGACGAATATGAAAAAATCCTGCTGCAAATGAGCTCTGGCCTGTTCTGGCTTGTTCTGTTAGTCACCCCCCCCCCACACACACACACACACACACACAAATACACACCTCACTCACTCATCTTGCAAAATCCCCTCTTCCCTGGGCCAATCCTGCTTTCAAGATACCTGAGACTCTTGGAAAACGACAACAGAGAGATGGGACACACACGAGTTGGGAACGTTACATGTGTATTTCCTTCATTTCCAGTGCATAGTTTACCAGCGGAACAAGGTCATACTAAGGCGTAGCCTACTGAAGGTAAATGTTATGTTTGTGATAGATACGGACTGATTTACTACTGTTATGATGACTATAAATGTTAACCGTGATGAGCGATTAGCTCGTGCTAACACGCTAGTAGTGATTTCGCACATGTTTGAATAACCTCAGATAACTTCTAGCTGTCAAAACATGTTTTTTTTTTTTATTTAACCTTTATTTAACCAGGCGAAAAATCATTAAGAACAGGTTCTTATTTGCAATGATGGCCTGACAAAAAGCACAAGCTTCTTGAGGGGAGAGGGGGAGAGGGCTGTGAAAAAAAGTACAAGTTAAAAACAGTGGCAAAATGTTCACAAGTCTTAACAGGTGTGACACTCCCTTGCTGAGCAGCAGCAGCGTAAAGCCCCGGTATGCAATTTATTTAGCTTTTTATTAACAAAAATCAAATATTGCTTTGCGTATTTCACTGAAGTGGAATCACCCCCGCATACAAACGAAAGCTTTCTCGTACCGAGGCGGCCTCGGTACTGGGGCTTTAAGTTTTTGGTATTAACTGTCGTCTTGCACGATGTCCCGCCAATAGAGCCAATCAAAAGTGAAGACTGTCTATTTGGATGTGGTGAGTTTATTTTTGTTATTTCCAAGTCATAAAACCTCAGGAGAGTGAGGATAAGTTTACTCCATTGTTCCTGAAGGAAAGGAAAGGAAAGGGTCTGCACGTTTCTCCACCACAGTAAGTTTTGATCATTTCATTGATCCTGTGATTTCTTCATGTCATTGGCATCGGCTCCAAACTGTACACCAGCTGTGCATGTTACTGTATAGAACTGCTTCACGTTGCTCCAGCTTCTCTTTGCATCACTGCCCAGTTCAAATACCTGTGTTCCCTGTGCTGCATGCCATTCCCCCTCTGTCTGCTTCCCATTTCCTGACTCTCTGTACTGTCCTATCAATTAAAACACAGTCAAGCACCACATGCACCTATACTGTCATTTTGAAAATGTTGTCAGTTGTGTTTAGTTTATTCAGATTGCTTTTTTAGATTTCACTTTAGTTTTACTTGGTTTTGCATTGTTTATTGTGGTTTTGAAACCAAACAGATCAACTGACTGAAGTTCCTTTGATTTATCCAGAGGTATGACATCATCCAAGACGGAGCATCAGCACCATCTAGTGGTGAGAGCTGTGAACTGCACTCCCCTGACTGTAGTGGTTGTGTGAGTGTAGATGTAGTAGTTGATGTGTAGTTGTCTCCTGTGACAGGGAGAAGATGATGTGCTGCTTCCTGCTGCTCCTCACACTGACCTCCTGTGTCTGTGGTGAGTTTACTCCTTCACTTTATTCTCTACAAACTGATACAAGTCCTCAGTTAGTCTGCTCCTCACTTTCCCTCTGTCTCCTCAGAACCAACATTTGTAGTGAAGGTGACACAGAGCTCCTATCAGGCAGAGGAGAACCACCACGTCACACTGGAGTGGACCTTCAACAACACTCAGGGTTCAACAGAGCCTGACGTCGTCTACTGT
Source organism: Decapterus maruadsi (assembly GCA_030347415.2). Lineage (NCBI taxonomy): Eukaryota > Metazoa > Chordata > Actinopteri > Carangiformes > Carangidae > Decapterus > Decapterus maruadsi. The sequence continues at coordinate 2,954,581 of CM064898.1, forward strand.
GAAGTGACCACTGATCACAGCATCTCAGTCCTGTATCATCTATCTGAGGGCGTTGAGGTCTCAGAGTCTCAGGATGAACAGTTTTCAGGACGAGTCCAGTGTGACAGAGACGTCCTCAGAGAAGGACGAGTCAGACTCAATGTGTCCAGACTCAGGACTGAAGACTCAGGATGGTACTGGTGTGAAGTTCTCAATGAACACAAGAGGAGCTCTGACACCTGTCACCTGAACGTCTCTGGTGAGTCTATCTGAGTGAAGGGTTTCCAGCTGTTTTAGTCCAGTCTGAAAGACCACTGGGTTCTTCAGAGTTTTCTACAACACATTTGAACCTGTATGGACACATGTTGTAAGACCTGAGGGGATTATGTGCCAGTGTTAAATGCAGGGTTACCATGGTTGCTTGTGGAAGTGTTTAGAAATAGACACACGTCAACAAGTGTAATATTTGTTCTGAAAAGTGAAAAGTTTCCTCTTCAGATGAATCACCACATGTTTATGTTCTTTACAGCAGCTGCTGATCAACATGAGACTCAGAGACCAACTGAGAGACCAGGACCAGAGAGACCAGAAGTAGAGAATCGGGGAAGGATCGGCCTCTATGTTGGACTGGGACTGGTGTTAGTAGTAGCAGCAGCAGTAACAATAGTTCTCCTGGTCAAACGTCGCTGCTCCACAACTCATAGATCCAGTGATGAAACCTCACTTCACTGGAGCAGAAACTCAACAGACTTCCCTCTGGTCCATGAATCTGCTTTTCACTGCACAGACAGTCTGACCTTTGACCCCTCACCTCCCTCAAAGAGGAACCAATGATTCATCAGAACCAACTGAATCCTCTTATCAGAACAAGCCAACAGAACTCATTAAGTGCTGATATTGAAGGTATCTGGACTTCTCATGGTTCCTGAGGTCTTCGTGTAGTGCATCCAAATGGTGTCACCACATTTATGTAAGGCAGGGCTATTCAACTATATTTTTGAGGGGCCAATTTTGTTGGAGGGCTGTGGCCCAGGAGCCGGTCATTAGGATTACTGGTGGTACTGAATACTGCTAAATCCTCCTCACGTCACAGTTCTTATTACTTTAATTCAAAGGTAATTCATTACATTACTAGTTACAGTAGGGTACTAATTACACCATCCCCCCCCCCCCAAAAAAAAAATGGCTATAAAAAAAACATCTTGTGGGACAGTGGAGCAGGTCGACACTGTGGAGCCCAGGACTGGTGCTTCAGTTTGGGAGAGAGAAGAGAGACTGGGCTAAGACTGGACGGGAGCGGGGGAGCGGAGGTGGGGTGTGGGTGTGGGTGTGGGTGTGGGTGTGGGTGTGGGTGGGTGAGAGGGGCGGACAAACATTGAAAGCAACCTGTTTACATTTCTGGCCAGACTCTCTCTGGTCTGCTGTCGGCAGTGTGTTGTGAATGGTTTGTTTAGGGGCGTCAAACATTTCTTTTGCCATACAGTATATTGGGCTGCTACTTGAAAATGTCCATTATCAGAAATGAATGGACCACACGGAGGCCTGAACCTGAGGTGACGGCTTAAATGTTACTTGATACAAATGTGACAGTTGAGGTTCCTGTCACTATGCCTCCAATTGATCATGCGCCCTGGGGTTCCAGGGTGCCATTCCGAAGGGCCGCCACTCCGAACGTTTACTTTAATTTGTCGGAATGCCGACCCCTAATTATTCATGGAAAAAGGGTGCCATTCCGAACCTGAAAAAAAGTGGAATCTAGCAAATGCGTTGTTAGCATAGAGGTTAGAGCATCTGATTTTGATGCGGTGGACCAGGGTTCGACTCCCGGGCGAGACACATACACAGTGATTTTATTGGCCTCTACCTAATCTTTTTACTAAACTTAACCAACTCCTTTCTACATTGTCTAAACCCAACCAAAGCACAGAGCAAGGACATTTATTTTCAGCAGGAGCGCCGCGGCTGCATCAGACTCGCACCTGAGTGAAGGGTGAAACTTTGGAGGTGGAGGGGGAGGGGCCGCGGCGCGTTGTGTCAAGCCGGGCAGGAAGTCAAACCACGAGAGAATCCGGTCAATTTTCAAAATAAAACACATTCGGAACGGCGGCCCCTCGGGAAGTTCGTAATGACGGACCTTTGGGAATTTTCGGGCTGGCAGACCGTCGGAATGGCGGTCTCCCCCCGCGCCCTGGATACTTGACCAAGAAGATGTCCCTTTGGCCGACTGGTAAGTGCACATGACTCTTACTCGGGAGTTATGGGTTCATTCCTTGCCCGGGACCTCTTCACCTTGCCACACAAAGTTTTTCAGAGGGCCAGTGCACTTCTTACTGCTTGTGTGTTTACAGACTCCGGTGCTATTATGCACTGAAAAAAACAGTTGTTATGGTCCGAGTGTCCGTTGCGGTGGTTACCAACAAGCTTTTGAGCCAGCGCAGTAATATAACGTATCAGGCAATTTTAAGATTAAGATATACTTTATTTGTCCTTGACGGAAACTTGTCTTGGGCATGAGTGCTGACACCGGAACACCATTATTGGTGTCTAGGCTACACAAGAAAGAGCACTCTGTCTTCATTGTTGCTGCATTATATGTTCCATAAGCTGTGTATTCCAACAATTTGAATGTGTTTTGTGATGTTTATATGATGTGAACCCGTCGCGGGTAGGCGTGTATTTGTGAAGTGACAGGTAAAATAGCCTCGTAAACCAGCCTCCCCCGGAAATGCATTTCATTTCATTTCACAGAGGGAGTCTGGCCTCATCCCCGTTGAAACCGTTTCGCCAGAAATCGGCCATCTACCGAGCGGCGTCGCCGCTGTGATTGACACAGCACGTTGGCCAGAAAACATCAGGGCCTGAAAACATCACTACATGGACTGGACTCACCTACAACAAACATGGCAGAGCGTCAAACAGCAGCGTAAAAACAGCAGTAAGGGAAGTTCTAAATGAAATACCATCAATTACCGAACTTAAACTAGAGCAAGAGTCGGCGCTTGTTGAGTTTCTTGGAGGAAAAGACGTTATCGCTGTTCTTCTTCGGTCCCTGATTGGCTCGGTAGGCGCAGTGTGTCGGCGAAACGGTTACAACGGACATGAGGCCAGACTCTCCCTGTGAAATGAAATGAAATGCATTTCCGGGGGAGGCTGGTTTACGAGGCTAGAAGTAAAACGCACTTGCCCAAAAAGACGTGCTAACCAACTTGCCAAGCGGTTGTCAACCTGTTGGCAAAGCAGTTAGCATCGTCGCCTCCGTTGTGGGAGGTCGTGGATTCGATCCTCACACAGGGCAGGTCCGAACCAGAGCGGTTAATATAACATGTAACATATAACATAGATATGTTATATCTATCGCTCTGGTCCAAACCAAACATGGGTCACACATGTAAGCTATTTTTAATGTGTGCACATGTAGGAACATATGAAAGGAGTGTTTGTTTTTTTAAGAAATTGTATATGTGAGTTCATATCAACATGAAGACTATTGCCTTTCTTTTCGCATTTTTAAATGTAGCCTATTATATGTTTATTTATTAATTTATATACTTTTTTTACCTTTGGGGAGTGGGTGGGTGGGGTTGAGGTGGTGTTTTTTTTTTTACCTTTGGGGAGTGGGTGGGTGGGGTTGAGGTGGGGTTTTTTGTTCAGAAAAAAGTCTATAAAATGCTTTTAAAAAATGTGAACGTGATTTCTTTGTATAATTCACTGAAATCTGGTGCTATGTCATTGTATTTCTGTCCATTTTTTATAGTTTCCACACTGTCATGGTGTCAGAAGGTATCAAAATGCCAGTGGTGAAAAGAGGAGAGAAAGTAACACCAGTCAAAGCTCTCTGCATCTTGTGTGGCAGTTGCGCTGCAGTATTTACAAAAAGCTTTTATTTTGGGTTCCAGGGTGCCATTCCGAAGGGTCGCCACTCCGAACCCGCATCGCTTACGGCAGCATTCAATGGGAGTGGATGCAAGTTCCGCTGGTTAGGCTGTTTACATCCCTCAAATCCGCAATTTTTTTTTCCACAGATAGCGTCAGATGGCGACTCAAACATGCATATAAGTTTTTTTTACTTGAAGCAAGTCAAGAGTCAATATTTCTGTGTTTATGACACAAACGGTAGCTTTCTGACTGCCCCTGAATGCACCGAGCACGGCAACAGGGTCTCGTGCAAGACTCGAGGAGACACCCCAGTCCAACAAATCAACACACATGACTGAAGGACTGTGATTTATCCAGAGGTATGACCTCACTCAATACAGAGCACCACCACCATCTAGTGGTGAGAGCTGTGAACTGCACTCCCCTGACTGTAGTGGTTGTGTGAGTGTAGATGTAGTAGTTGATGTGTAGTTGTCTCCTGTGACAGGGAGAAGATGATGTGCTGCTTCCTGCTGCTCCTCACACTGACCTCCTGTGTCTGTGGTGAGTTTACTCCTTCACTTTGTTCTCTACAAACTGATACAAGTCCTCAGTTAGTCTGTCTCCTGGTCCTGGCAGTGTGATTGATGCATGAAAAGCATGTGTTTAGTTTCCTTCATGAAAAACATCAAAAACAAAAAAGGACTCGAGTCCTTGGACCCAGCACCTGGCTGCACCACTGGATGTGCACGAGCCTTTTTTTGCTCATCCTTTATGAAAAACATGACTTTACTATGAAATTGATTGTGATGCTATTTTTTTTTTTTTACATTACTACACAATTAATTGTTATTTCTTGGCATTATCATGTAATTAGCAGCCTGTAAATTAAAGAGTTCAAACATGTCAAACAAATTAAGGCTCTCCGTTTGTTCCTTTGTCTGTAAATAACCTTAACAAGTTGAAGAATAAAAAGAACAAAACCATAATCAGACATATTCCAAAAGGAGTGACAAGAAGCTGTTTTCCACCAACCATGTATAACTCAATCACGTTTCGTCTCACTTCCTTAATTGCCCTTCATTTCGTTGTTAGGGAAAGAAAGAAATTAAAAATAAAAAAGAAAGTACTCATTTGTCGTTCAGACAGTCGTGGTAGAAGGTCAGACAGCAGTGAGACATGTTCAGTCAGTAGACGTCACGTCCAGGTGAGTCACGATTACAGGTCGTGGTTATTTCTATGAGATGCAGTCAGTCAGAATGATAATGATCACTGACATCACTGACAAAAGTGGCATCCAGATTCTACTGATTAACACTCAATGTCAACATTTCTTTATTTGTGTGTGCGTGCAATCGGTGTGTTTGTATGGTCAATTGAGTGATGACTGTTGTGCTGCAGCTTCCTCCTGCACTTCTGTCTCAGTCCAAAGTTTCAGTTTCCATTTGAAAATTGTGTTTACTTCAGTAGCTTCATTTTAAACTTATTTATTAAATTAAAGTACTTACTTATTTAGTCCATTTGAAACCCTGTTTAGCTGGGCTACTCTTTTTACTCTAATTTATGACGTTTATGTGATGACATTTATGACACATTTCACTGTTATAGCATAAGTGTTATCATCCCACAGATATGGGCTAGTAGGGCCTATACTGAGAGAAGTCTCATGGTCACTGCAAGATGTTCCTGCCATCACTGTATAAGACTTAGTCACACCAGACGCAGCGCTATCGTGTTGAGCTTATACAGCTTCATGTCGTCGATTTCGTTAATCTATTCAGTAATTATCAATCACACATCTGGACATCTGTCTGAGCATGTGGAGTTTACAGTAGCTCATACAAACAAAACGATTGTTTATTTTACTGTGTCAGATATGGTGGCTGGTGAACTCCTCTGACCTCCTCTGCATGAACGTGCAGATGCTCTTGTAGTGAACTTGTCTGAGTCACAGACATAAAAAAGGTCTGAATGCCCCCCCCCCCCCCCCGTCACACTTGTAGTTGAAACTTCTGAGACTTCTCCCGGCACAGATCCTGCTGACGATGCTGGTCTGATTGATGCGACGAGAGTCGTCGCGTGCGGGATGAGGGTGTGTGCTTCCATTATTAGACTCGACATTCAGGTTGCCAACTCTCATGAAGTGTGATCTGTGATCTGCATGCTGTCACGTCCTGTCTCACACTGCCACGCCACTCAAACAACTCTTATGCCAAAAATAAAGGCTTGTTTTTCTTCGGTCACATTTTTACTCGCTGTTGTCCCGTGGTTCACATATGAAGAAGATGAAAAATGAAAGAAAACAACTAAATAATCTTTCCAAAGAAGCTGACTTATTGTAAGCATGTTTACTTTTCATAGACTGCGTCTGTGTTTTATAATGAGCATTGTTTTATATCCTACTGGCCTTTATTAAGTTTTTTTTCAAGTGTAAAATATTGAGGGTTTCTATCACAATTGTGTGTTACCAGTTGCCACTTCAGTATTTTGTGACTAGTAGGTCTAGTTTTTGTTGCAGCAGGGTTTTGCAGACAAAACTGGGCATGGCCAAAACCTGTGACTGCGTACGTGCAAACCTGAGTGTACACCATGCGTGCGTGTAACCGCTGTTCTAACCTGGCCCTCTGCATTGTGTTTTCTCATGGCCTGTTCAAGGTGGGGTTTGAACCATTGTCCCTTTGCACGGCAGGTGACGATGCTAACCGCTTGTTGGTTAGCCCGTTGTAGTGGCCTTTCTCTTACACTTCTAAAAAGAAAGTCCCTTCCTCGGTGGTTGATGACACGATGTTGACGCGTGCATATGCGTGGAATTTAAACCAGTCCAAAACGGTTTTCATCAAAACTTCAATTTCATTTATTGTCACAAAAATAACTTAAAACTCACGCCATGTCACGGTAAAGAAAACGTGTGCTTCCATTAACCACACCTGTGGCTTGTTCCACATCAAACAAATAACCCCCTGACCTGTGGGGAACCTACGTCACTTCCCTTTTCCCCCGGAAGTGACTCAACGTAAACCAACAAAATAAAACACAAACTAAACATCAAAATAAAAGGGCAAAATGGCTCTTACACCCGTCCTTTTTGGGTGAGTGAGTGCACATCCAGATCTAATGCTCATGCTTCATGCCACCCCACCATAAGCCAAAATCCCCAGTCAGAAATATCGGGACACGGGGCGGTGTTTAGCTCGGTTGATGGAACACCCGTCCCATGTGTTGAGACTATAGACCTCGCTGCAGGCGGCCCCGGATCGAATCCCGCGTCGGACGGCCCTATGCTGCATGTCATTCCCCCATCTCTGCCTCCCATTTCCTGCCATGTCTCAACTGTCCTGTCAAATAAAAGCATAAAAAAGCCAAAAAAATAACCTTAAAGGTGTACAGAAAAGAAAACTGAATTTGAGCCCACTCTGGGTCATAAAATTAGTGTAAAAACTCATCTAAGAGACGTTGTAGGCCAAACTTTGTGCAAAATTCTATTTTTGAGTAAATCCGGGATGAAAGTTTGTATATTTTTTTTCGCATTGGACAATGCAGGCGCACGGATTGTACGTCAGCCTGCTCACGATTCAAAAGCCACTGATATTGGATCTGTCATCCGTCATTCAAACGTCTAAACACGCACACACACACGGAGCTCGGACTCGCCCCAAGCTTCGAATATCCCGCCCACTCGGTAACGACCAATCAAATCCGTTAAATTTACTCGGGTAAAGTCGTGTTGCAGCTCGGCACAACTCAGCGCGACAAACGGAACAAACAGCCATTTCCGTACACCTTTAAAAAAAAAAAAAAAAAAGAAATATCGGGACACACCCCTGAAACACATGGAGGGTGTGACAATTTGTTTGATGATCTGAGACATTTAAGTGTGACAAAAAAAAAAAAAGAATTCAAGAAGGTGAGAAATACTTCACTATGAACTATACTCACAGTGCTGATTTGTTTTGTTACATGAGGCATATTGCTCACTTGTTTTTTCTATTTTCTTTGTTATAATTTTTATTTTTTTCATATATTTATATTAATGTCTTTGTTTCTGTACTATTGAATGTATCTTTGACATTGTTAGACCCAAAGAAGAATAGCTGCGACTATGCCGCAGCTAATGGGGACCCGTAGGATAAACAAACTATGTCACCTGAAGTTAACCTGGCACAGGCCACAGGAAACAAAAGTTCAAGGAACCGTAAAGTCAATACAGTACTTATCCCAGATCTTAACAGGTATGTAAACAAGCAAGTTTTGGTTATGCTGGAGGAGGGGCTAAATAATGGTAAAATCCAGCGTGTTCTTGTTTTCCCAGCAGTGAGTTTACCGGCCTGAGAACAGACAGGAGCTCCATGTGTCTCCACCACAGTAAGTAGTGATCATTGTCGCATTGATGCTAATGGTTTGTCAGGCAGATGCCATTCGCTAATTGATTAATATTCATATTGATCTGTATTTGACTAAACAGTGAGAATCACACGTTCACTAGTCATGTAAATCTCATGTTTGACTTGCTGTGTATAACATCAGTAATGACCAACACAAACAGCTGGTGAGAGAAACTCTGATCATGAATGATTAATGCAGGCATGGACGATGGAGAGCATCTCCTTCTTGATGTGGACATAGTGTCCCTACATCAGTCAGGTTGGGATCTGGATCAGAAGGCAACAGGCTGGCCGTCCTATATTGCTGAATCATAAAACTTGAGTACTGGGGGTTTCGTGTAACTCCTTGAGCTTGTCAAAAGTCTTTTTGTTGCGCTGGCTGCCATGTAAACGTCTGGAGCCTGGAGCCATCAGCTGTAATCAGGTGACCTGCATAAAGCACAGCTGATTGGTGGATATGAAACTTTCAAATTAAGATGTGTGGCTTTTTATAAGCATGGGCTGAGTGCTTTGTTCTTGTACACTGTTGACACTTGTGAGTCTACCCCTTGAACTATTCTTATCTGTTTTTGTGACATTTTGGATTGCATGGGAATTGATATGGCTTGAACCAATGTCAGATCTTCAACAGACTTTCTTGGACTCAATTTCCTGTATAGCATCAACTGGGAGCATACCTACAGTATGTTCCCCGGGTCCTTTGTTCCCCGATCAGGGAATCTAGGACCCTCTTTTTGAAAAAGGGGTCCCATGTTCCCTGTTTTTACCAAAAAAAGGTCCTATGTTCCCCGGTTGCAATATACTTGGGAATATAGGACCCTTTCTCTAAAAAAGGGACTCTATCTATCTGGCCTCTCTAGCCTCTACCTGGTCTTTTTTTACTAAACTTAACCAACTCCTTTCTTCATTGCCTAAACCCAACCAATGGGACAATTCCACTTCTCACTCAAAAATAGGCAAAAATATGCCAAGTCACAACTCCACTTCCAGGTATGGGTACAAAAATTGTATGTTCCCCGGGTCCTTTTGGGGAAAAGTGCAGAACATAGAACCCTTTTTCTAACAAAGACTCTTATGTTCCCCTGTCTGGACACAGTGGGGAACATAGGATCCTTTTGGGGAAAAGGGTCCTATGTTCCCCAGTCGCATACAAAGTGGGGACCTGGGCAACATAGGGATGATCCCGCATCAATCAACATGTCGTGTGACTCAGTATACCTACCTACTCATCAGTAGTAGCCTCAGATCCTTCACAAAGTCACAAAGCTCAGTTGCACCTCTCCTTTCCTCCGCTTGAAACAATGTCTGGCTCCTTTTAACCTTTGTTGGTCTTATGTGACTTGTGCCCAAGACTTTAGCCAGATCTTCTTTTTCACCCTCCACCCAACGGTACATTACAGAACCTACTCCATCTCCATGCCATGCTCCTTTGTCTTACTCTCACCACAGTCTGGTCTTGTGTTGTTTTGATATTCTGTGTTTATTGGTTCTTAGCTGCAGTAGTGTTTTTGATTTTGCAGTTTGTTACTGACATATTGAACTTTGTTTCTTGAGTCATGCATTTGGCAAGCTCAGTAACGTAGAACTGTTTTCATTTTTCAACAGCAAGAGAGAAACCTGCTTCAGTGTACAGTGTCTTTGTCTTTGAAGAATGAAGTCACAACAGATCAACACACAGACTGAAGGTCTTGTGATTCTTCCAGAGGTATGACAACCTTTATTTATTCTCGAGAGACATTGAAGTTACCCCCATTTTCAATGCCGTCAAGTTGACATGCCATTAAAGATATTGACAGTGATTACACACAACAATATACATTTAACAAGAAAGACAGTCATCTGAAAAAATAGGCTATCCACCTTATTTTCGAACGTGGAAGTTTTTTTTCACTGGTTGGGAGGGAGTTGGTTAAGTTTAGTAAAAAAGACCGGGAAGAGACTGAACAGGCTAGATAGATAGAGAGATTCCAGATAAGTATCCCTACCATTACCTTCCACCCACAGCTGCTTAGTATATTTGTTATGTAGTCCCATTTCTTTATGTTGAAAGTCTTGTCGGAATAGCAGTATGTCCAAATGGTGGTATGTCGGAATGACTGCATGTAACTGATAGTGTCTCCTGTGACAGGGAGAAGATGATGTGCTGCTTCCTGCTGCTCCTCACACTGACCTCCTGTGTCTGTGGTGAGTTTACTCCTTCACTTTATTCTCTACAAACTGATACAAGTCCTCAGTTAGTCTGCTCCTCACTTTCCCTCTGTCTCCTCAGAACCAACATTTGTAGTGAAGGTGACACAGAGCTCCTATCAGGCAGAGGAGAACCACAACATCACACTGGAGTGGACCTTCACCAACACTCAGGGGTCAACAGACTCACTCATCGTCTACTGTCGACTCTTCACTGATGAAAAACCGTTAATCCTGTATCATCTAAATGAGGGTGTTGAGGTCTCAGAGTCTCAGGATGAACAGTTTTCAGGACGAGTCCAGTGTGACAGAGACGTCCTCAGAGAAGGACGAGTCAGACTTCATGTGTCCAGACTCAGGACTGAAGACTCAGGACTTTACCAGTGTGAAGTTCTTACTGGATATGGTGAAGGCTCAGCTACATGTCACCTGAACGTCTCTGGTGAGTAAAGAGTTTCCAGCTGTTTGGTGTAAACACATCAGTCCAGTCCCAGAGTCCACTCTCAGAGACTCACAGACCTCTGTCCCTCTGAAAGACCACCAGGTCCTTCAACACATTTGAACCTTTATGGACACATGTTGAAAGACCACATCTGTGAAGACTTAACCTGAGGGGATTACCCACAATTCATAGTTACTCATAGTTATACTACTGCTATGTTAAAAAAAAATACAGTTGAATTTAGCATGGAGTAATTATGTATTTAATTATGTTCATCTATGCAGGACGTACTAGAAGTGTTTTATTTCCTGGTTCAATGAAAAGTTTCCTTCTCAGATGAATCACCACATGTTCATGTCCTTTACAGCAGCTGCTGCTCAACCTGAGACTCAGAGACCGACTGAGAGACCAGGACCAGAGAGACCAGGTCCAAAGAATTGCTGGGGAAGGATTGGACTGTCATTAGCAATAGTAGTAGTAGTAGTAGTAGCAATACTAACAGTTCAACTTTGTAGGTCTTCATGTCATAATCCAGTGATGGGAAAAAGAACGTCAAGACAGGGAAGGGAAGGACCTGCATGTTTCTCCATCACAGTAAGTTTTGATCATTTCATTGATCCTGTGATTTCTTCATGTCATTGTCAACATCAACCTGTGCTCCAGATGTTACCCTAACACCAGCTGTGCGCTTCATGTTGCTCCAGCTTCTCTCTCCATCAATCACTGCCCAGTTCACATACCCGTGTTCCCTGTGCTGCATGTCATTCCCCCTCTGTCTGCTTCCCATTTCCTGACTCTCTGTACTGCCCCCTCCCCCCACGTGCACCATACTGCACACGAAGATAACTGTAATTTTGAACTTTTTTAAATTTCTCTTTAGTTTTAGTTAGTTTTGCATTGTTTATTGTGGTTTTGAAGCCAAACAGATCAACTGACTGGAGTTCCTTTGATTCATCCAGAGGTATGACATCACTCAAGAGACGGAGCACCACCACCATCTAGTGGTGAGAGCTGTGAACTGCACTCCCCTGACTGTAGTGGTTGTGTGAGTGTAGATGTAGTAGTTGATGTGTAGTTGTCTCCTGTGACAGGGAGAAGATGATGTGCTGCTTCCTGCTGCTCCTCACACTGACCTCCTGTGTCTGTGGTGAGTTTACTCCTTCACTTTATTCTCTACAAACTGATACAAGTCCTCAGTTAGTCTGCTCCTCACTTTCCCTCTGTCTCCTCAGAACCAACATTTGTAGTGAAGGTGACACAGAGCTCCTATCAGGCAGAGGAGAACCACCACGTCACACTGGAGTGGACCTTCAACAACACTCAGGGTTCATCCAGCTACCCCATCATCTACTGTGAACTGACCACTGATGACAGAGAATCAGTCCTGAGGGTGCTGAGATCTCAGAGACTCAGGATGAACAGTTTTCAGGACGAGTCCAGAACGGAGTGGAAGGTGCGGGGGCTACCTCCTCTACTAGGCCTCCCAGTAAGCCCTAATATAGCTACAAATGTGTTGGACAGAAACAATTACTGTATTAATTCAGCCGTCTGAAATACCGTGGCTTAACGTTAGACAATTCAATTCAAAAGTACTTTATTATTCCGTTGCGGCTCGTTAATGTCTCTGTTAACTCAAGCTAGTTATTGTTCGAAACAGAGAGGGAAGACAGAGAGGAACTGATGCATTTGGTAATCGACTCCAGGGGTCAGGACTTCAGCATTAGTAGGAAACAGCTGGAGGAATGGGTGAGTTGTGTTTTGGTCTTGTTTCAATAGAAACCAGGCAAAGCTAGCAGGTGTTTGATGTCTTATATTATGGGCTGGGAACCTAGTTGTACTACTGATGAAGTTTGGTGCTGTTCTGAGCATTATTTGTGGCTATGAGCGGCCTTTTGGATGGCGGTTGACCCGTGGCTACAAAGACAGCAGTATTTTGCTGTCTGGCTGTCTTTGCTGAAGTCGCTACAACTAAGAGAAGTTGCGGTCGTCAAACTCGATCTCTGGAGAGTCTTACTCAGTGTCAAGGTGCGTTAGACCATGGGTTTAACTTATGCAGTCGTGGGTTTAACTTATCTTGTACAGAGTCGACAATTTAACGAGCTTTTACAACAAACATATGCCTCAACAAGCTAAATGTGGCAGTTAAGCTTCATCAGCTGGTGTTAGTCGACAGTAATTCATTGGGCAAATGTTACAATTGTTGTTTCTGGTAAATGCACAACAACCATTTGAGACAACACAACCCTGTTGAAGTTTGCACACTTAAGTTCCTACTGCACTGAAGCTAGTGATATTCATCACTAGTGAGTCACTTTAAATGTAAATATTATGATCGCATTACTATGGATTTTTTTTGTCATATGTAAATTAATGTTTGTTTATACATGTGTAGTATATTTTAATATCAGACTCAGAGAAGTTAGCCCATGCTAGTCCTGCCTAGCATGGCTAAGTAGTCTATTATAGGTGCGTTTCCATCAGCTGTTTAGATGCGCATCTAGTTGTATCGCATCGTAAAATGATGATGGAAACGCCGTGATTCGAATTAAAATCCCCTGATTCGCACAAACTGAAATACGCTCGCTATGGCCGGGTTTTGGTTGATTCGAATGGGATGGAAACAGCTGGATGCGAATTAAGTGTGACGTAGTGCACTTTCACCCCGTCTGCTCCGTGTTTGCAGTTCATTCACAAGACAACATCAGGGTTTCCGCACCGCCACGGCAAAATAAACCCCCCCACACACCTTCATAATGATGTTACTGCACAGTTCTTCATAGTTCCTCCTCAGCAAAAACTAAACTTATCAATCAGCGCATCCAGCGTTTAGCACAAGTCACAACTACGACTTTGTAGCGTTCCAGGTAACCTAGGTAACCCGTAGCTCGTGTTTTCACCGTCCTGTTGCCTGTGAAAGTCACTATAACGGCCTCTCGTAACTTCCGACCCATGAACTCGTACCAGATCGAACTGGTATGACTTCACAGGAAGGAAAAACACAAAGTACGAGTTTCATTGAACGCACCATGAGTTAGCAGCCCCCGCCCTCGTCAGGCATCTATTGGTCCTCGTGCTACGTGACCACATTCACGCGCACCCCTTGGCTGCACACACAGCCCTTCATGCCGTTCTCTCTCCTCATTGGATAACACTTGTATCCCACAAGGAAAGTTTTCTCCTGGTTTACAGCAGAGCAGAGTGACGGAGAGACCAAACACTCTATGGAAGTGATGCTGACGGAAAATAGGACTATTTAGGACTTATATTAACAAAAACATTCCACTGATATCTGCTTTAATAAAGACTGTGCCGGGTCGCGACTCCCTCTCCCTCCCTCTCTCTCTCACACACACACGGACAGGTCACATTATGACGGTAATAAACATATGCGCTGGGGGGGGGGGGTGCAAAGTCCGTAGATGGAAACACACACGATTCGAATTTCTTTTAATGCGCATTTCCCAGTAATTCGAATCACTTTAGATGGAAACATGACTTATGTCACATTCTTTATTCTATTTATTCTTAATCTTTTTTTACGAGTTTGCATCCTGACTCTGCACTGTCATTTCCGTTGTACATGCATGTATAATGACAGTAAAGTATCTTAATCGTAGTTTGACAGCACTATTTGTGTGTCCCTTGACCATGAATGTTTTTTAATCTGTTTGGATAAATACGTCTCTAACTCCAGCTACAGCCTGTGTCAGAATCTGAAACTGATAAAAACCCTGTAGCCGTTCTGTTGTGCCGAGAAAATAATTTCCCCTCGATCTCTGGTTGCCATGGAACACCAAGATGTTTGGGGCAATATCTTCTTGGCCAGGCCTTGTTGGATAAGAGATTTGTTTAACCTCAAGCAATCTGGCTGGTAAAATGAAGGTAAATACAGTAAATAAATAAATAAAATGACCCGTTGCTCCGTGTGTCTTTGACTTCTCCAGAGCTCCATGCAGAGGGAGAGGTAATTTACCTGTAGGCAAATTACCCTCTAACTAATGGTTTTTATTTTATAGGTCTTGATATTAAGAATTACAATCACATTCATGGATACAATAAGCAAAAATTATTTATTTTAAACAATTATTTAAAAAGAATGTGAACTTAGAGCAAAGTGTTTAGTTGCTATACTTTTGTGTCAGTTAGATGGGATGTTATAACAGCAAGTCAAGATGAATATGAAAAATGCTGCAAATGAGCTCTGGCCTGTTTTGGCTTGTTCTGCAAGTCATGCTTCACTTCACTTCACTTCACTTCGTCCACTTTCTCTCTCTTTCTCTTTCCCACACACACAGACACACACACTCACACTCACACACATCATGTCCACAGGACAGCACCCCCATTGGTGGACCAGAAGCAACTCCCGGTGTGGACATGCTCCTATTCTTACATATTTTAAAGGAATTAGAAAGAATTAAACATGCTCAGTTAAAAGCCTGATCAAAAAGGTGAGTCTTGAGCCTCTTTTTAAAAACATCAACAGTCTCTACGGCCCTCAGGGTCAGGCTGTTCCACAATCGGGAGCCACAACTAGAAAATTTCTTCTCGGGAAATTTTGAAAGGGCACTGGGAGCTACTGCCGTTAGTACCATCTCTGTCAACATGGGAATCAAACCCACGATCTTAAGGTCAAGACAGAGCGGGTCAGACACCTGTGTGTGTTAGAGTGTGGGAGAGGAGTGCGCGCTGACGCGCACATTTTATGTTACCTGTGTGTTTTTAGCGTGTGTGTGTGTGTGTGTGTGTGTGTGTGTGTGTGTGTGTGTGTGTGTGTGTGTGTGTGTGTGTGTGTCTATAACTGTAATGACATGAAGCTGGTTCTAGAGTCTGTGTGTGTGAGTGAGCTGAATCCTGTATCAGTCTGATTTAGCTGTGTGTCTGTGTTTACAAACATCTTAACGAGCTCCAGGTGGATTGTTTATGGAGTTAACGACCCTGGCCTGAGGATCAGAGGTTACCATGACAACTTGAGCTGGTTGCCAATGACGATAGGGGCCCTCAGGCTGAGGCAGACAGAAACGTGGAAAAAACTGATTTTCTGCCTCTGCACTGGTCTCACAATTAGGCTTATTCTGACAAAACGGTAACTCCTATCAGAACAAGACACGGATCAACGGTGCCCTAAGGCCTTCCTGAAAATTTTGGTACGATTTGGTGTTTCTACAGTAAATATTTTGGCGACACGGGCAGTTTTAAAACATCGGTCCATTCTGCTCCTCTCAGAAAATTTTTGTATTGGAGTCAATGAGGAGGAGAGACAGACATGGTCGCACTCAGAGGCTGCTAATTCAAATTCTGTAAGTCTCTCTGATATTTTGAACACATTGTGGGAGAAAAATTTTGTGTCTACAGTGTAAATTGTGTCCAAGAGGAGTGTGGAAAGAGAAAGAATCAGGAGTTTTTCTGGGCTCTCCCCCCACTCTAGCTGATGACATCACGCACTCTAGCACGAACATTCCGTGCAATACACACCCATTATAATCTCATAATTTCTCCAAAAATGATCATGGTCATTGATCAGGGATTGATAAAAAACTATACAACCTATCAAAACGAGGAGTAATACACCAATACACAAGACTTGTGTCTACTATTTAAAGTTTAAACGGAGTCTCTAGGTGAAAGTATGCCTGAGCAGTAGACAACAGTTGGCAGTATGAAAAATTTGTTATTGAGTTATAAAGATTTATTAGGGCACCAGGCATCGCCCAGGCACTATTGT
Source organism: Decapterus maruadsi (assembly GCA_030347415.2). Classification (NCBI taxonomy): domain Eukaryota; kingdom Metazoa; phylum Chordata; class Actinopteri; order Carangiformes; family Carangidae; genus Decapterus; species Decapterus maruadsi. The sequence goes on from CM064898.1 coordinate 2,971,151, forward strand.
TATTCTGTGGATTTTTTCCTAGTTAGGGGGGCCATCACCCAGGGCACTGGTCCGTCAGCTATTCATAGCTGACGGACCAGTGCCCTGGGCGATGCCTGGTGCCCTAATAAATCTTTATAACTCAATAACAAAACTGTGACAAGGACACTGATCGGATCATTCACAATCATTACAGACCTGGGACTTGTTCCCATAAATGTTTATGGGAGAACACATTCTGTAACTGTGGTATGGGCGGCCGCATTTAGAGTTAACCCCATTCTTATTGATCCAGTTCTACTGTAGATTCACAGGTCACATATTGATCCAGTATTGTAACTTATTGATCCAGTATTGTAACTGTCCTCTTCTTAATCCAGTTGTACGTTCCAACAACAAGGTGTCAACAACAGTCCTTCAGTGTGAAGGACAGAGACACTGGACAAAGACATGTGATGAATGAAGTGAGTCTTCATCATGGACCTGAACCGTCCACAGCTCAGCTCAGTGAGACATGAACCAGCTGCTGCTGCTGCTCACTAAGTCAACCAGGAAACAAACCTGATACAGCTGATTCTACTTATACACAGAGAAATGTTCATCAGCCTCAGTCTGTTGATGGAGTTTACGTTAGAGCCACTGAAAATGATTGTGTCATTTATAAGTCTTTTAGATTATAATTGTTGAACCTTTTGTAATAAAGTTATGATGTTGATGATTACAGTGTGAAGTATCCACACAGACAGAGCTGATGAATAAAGTGTGATGTTATTCTCTCTCTCACACACACACACACACACACACATACACACACACTGTTAAATTAGCTACTTTATTAGGCTGCGTTTTATATTGCCTATTACAACTCGATGACGGTGTTATAAAACCTCAGATTCAGAAACGCTTCAGTCAGGGGTGTGTTCTTTCAGTTTTATGACACTTCACTGCGAAACCTCGAGGTGAAGTGAAATTGCAGCAGAGTAGCGTCAGTCGTCTACCTGGAGGCTACTCAGATCAACTTTAACCACTCACTCAAAGTCACAAGTTAATTCATAATAATAGTCAGTGAGTCTCAGCAGCTTCCTCTGTTCCAGCAGCAGCAGCAGGTAAGAAGTTTGTTCCTGTAGTTTTATTAACCTCAGTCTGTTTGTTCTTTTCAATCTGTTTCCTCCTGTGAAGCTCAAAGTGTTGAACCTTAATATCAGACGTCATTTGAAGAGTCTTCAGGTGTTTCCTACATTTTTTTAGTCTCTAGTAGCTTCATGATTGGTCCATAGTGAACTAAGAGACGTTCATAGTCTCATGTTGGGGACAGGTAGTGGACTGAACAGTGAACTCTGAGATGATCACTTCAATGGTTTGTTCAATATGAGCTGTTGATGTTGTGTTACTGCTTTGATCTGATCTGACTCTACTGCTCTGATTTTATGAGGTTGTGGAGAAAAGCACAGCATGACCGTTGATCTGTGTTATCTGTTTTATTGCAAGTTGCAGAGAGCTTATCAGCCCAGCCAAGACGAACCCTTCATGAAAATAAGGAGCAGGCTATTGTAACGCTGACTTTCTTAGCGTCACCTCGATCCGTGGGTTGTAGATAAGGAACAGCACGGGAACTCCGGGTGAAGTCAAAGACGATGGTTTATTTTCCAACCAGACCAAAACACAACTGCTCCTACTCTCCACTGCTCCTCAACTGACCTAAAACACGAACATTCTATCTCTAAGGGCAACCAGATTATTCCACCTTACAACATTCTAATATGACACCACTTACTTATAATAAAAATAAAATTCATCTTACACTATCATATCTTTACAGCAACAAAATCAGATAGACAGGAAAGCAAAATGAGAATGGAGTGGAGGGTGGAAAAGACAAGATGAGAACATGACACAGGTGGAAGAACAAGTGGAAAATATATAAAACCTGTGGATATACTGTAGATTAGTGTGTTTCTCCACTCTTTTCCTGGACTTGTTGCTGCAGATCAGACTCTGATGTTTGGACCTGAAGGAGACCCAAAATCTAAATACACAGGTTCAGGTTTACATACACAGGTTTGTTGTTGTATTGATCTGCATTTGATTGGATGAATCCACCGATCTCACATTTGTCTGATGGTTCTGTTGGTGCCCTGTCCTGATGGAAGAAGTGAGTGTAGATGTAGTAGTTGATGTGTAGTTGTCTCCTGTGACAGGGAGAAGATGATGTGCTGCTTCCTGCTGCTCCTCACACTGACCTCCTGTGTCTGTGGTGAGTTTACTCCTTCACTTTATTCTCTACAAACTGATACAAGTCCTCAGTTAGTCTGCTCCTCACTTTCCCTCTGTCTCCTCAGAACCAACATTTGTAGTGAAGGTGACACAGAGCTCCTATCAGGCAGAGGAGAACCACAACATCACACTGGAGTGGACCTTCAACACTCAGGGGTCAACAGAGCCTCTAATCGTCTACTGTGAAACCAACGCGAATGACAGAGCCTCAGTCCTGTATCATCTATCTGAGGGTATCGAGGTCTCAGAGTCTCATGATAACCAGTTTTCAGGACGAGTCCAGTGTGACAGAGACGTCCTCAGAGAAGGACGAGTCAGACTTCATGTGTCCAGACTCAGGACTGAAGACTCAGGACTTTACTGGTGTCAGGTCCTCACTGGATATGGGAGTGGATCTGATGAATGTCACCTGATCGTCACTGGTGAGTCTATCTGAGTGAGTTTTCATCTGTTTGGTGTGAACACATCAGTCCACAGAGTTTTCTACAACACATTTGAACCTGTATGGACACATGTTGTAAGACCACACCTCTGAAGACTTTACCTGAGGGGATTACCCACAGTTCATAGTGTGCCAGTGTTAAATGCAGGGTTACCATGGTTGCTTGTGGAAGTGTTTAGAAATAGATACACGACAATAGGTATTTGTTCTGAAAAATGAAAAGTTTCCTCCTCAGATGAATCATCACATGTTTATGTTCTTTACAGCAGCTGCTGCTCAACATGAGATTCTGAGACCAACTGAGAGACCAGGACCAGAGAGTTGGGGAAGAACTGGCCTCTTTGTTGTCCTGGGACTGTTATTAGCAGCAATAACAACAACAGTTCTACTGGTCAAACTCCTCTGCTCCTCAACCGATAGATCCAGTGATGAAACCTCAGTTCACTGCCAACTGCATGGACCCTCTTGAGTAACTAGAAGTCAATAAGTGCTGTTACCTGTGTGTTTTGTGTTTGTGTGTGTCTGTAACTGTAATCACATGAAGTTACCTGTGTGTGTTAGTGAGAGAGGAGTGAGCGCTTATGTGCGCATTTGTATGTTACCACTGTGTTTTTTGTTGTTGTTGTTTTTTATTTTACATAGTGCAATACAAGTGAGAAACACAACAAAACAGAGACAAAAGAAAACAAATATACGTAACAGCACAGGGCGAAATGTTAAATGCTAATATGTCAAAGTATGCAGTGATGACCAATCAATCGAAGTAACAAAGAAACAAACAAGACAAAATAAAACAAACAAACAAACAAAAAATGTAAAAGTAAATAACAGAGTTTCATTAACAAATGAACGAAGGTGTTTTGTTTAAGTGTGTGTGTGTGTGTGTGTGTGTGTGTGTGTGTGTGTGTGTGTGTGTGTGTGTGTGTGTGTGTGTGTGTGTGTGTGTGTGTGTGTGTGTGTGTTCTTGTACATGCTACGTTGTGAGGACCGTGTTTTTAACCAACAGAGTGAGGACATTTTGGCCGGTCCTCACTTTTTCAAGGGGCTTTTTGAGGACTAAGACTTGGGTTAAGAGAGAGAGAGAGACCAGGAGAGAGGGACCAGGTCTGAAGAGTAACAGAGGGATTAGTTCACATGGTTCAGGTCTGCTGCTCCTGAAGTTTTTTCATACATTTTAGCATCAGACACTCAACAACAATTTAAACAACAATAACAACAACACCCTTCATCAACACTGGAGCTTTCACATAATTCAATATACAAATAACATGTGAGATAAATGAATGACTTTATTAACATTTAATAACAGACCAGAACCAGGAGTGAATTTAACTAACATGTGGAAGCCTTTCATCAGTTTCTATCTTTTGAACCAGTGTGGGAACCTGAGAGTCTGGAAACTCAGAGCAGCTCTGAGTGAATTTACAGCTGACATCAGATCAGATTGAATTTCATTCATCTATCAAACTTGTATCTGATTTTATTTCTATTTACAGCTCAGCTAAAGGAGCTGCGTCCCTGGGTGGGCTCGAACCACCAACCTTTCGGTTAACAGCCGAACGCGCTAACCGATTGCGCCACAGAGACATGTCCACCCTGCGGTCAGACCTTATCTAACAGCTGGAGGGGGAAAAAACTACGTCATGAGCTGCAGTCACGTGTTTCTGTCACTAGATGGCGCCAGAGCCAAACCGTTTCCTGTGTCACCTTCTCTACAAATGTTGAAGAGACAAGGCTCTTTATTTAATCATAGTGGTATTTAGCATCAAGTAAAATAAAAAAAAACAATGCATCAGTTTGTGTTTCTACTTGTACTGTCATCGCAACTGCAATATTCAGAGAATAAGTGTTGAACCTTATACCAGGGGAAATGAAAGCAATGACAACAGACATGGAGACAGCCTGTCTGTGTCTGTGTGTTGATCTGATCTGCTCCATTTCTCAGGGACAGTGAAGGTCAAACTGGTACAAGTTTCTGTCCCGGTGCCTGAGACAGAAGAAACCACATTACTGTCCATGAGTCCAGAGAGAAGTAGTTTCTTGTACGATATCGTTTGATGTCAAACTCAAAAGTCAACTTTTACATCCCAAAATGCCAAGTTTATTCTCATAGATATGATACAACACATACTCCATGGTCTTAATACGTGCAGGTTCTTCCATCCATCAGGTCTGACATGTAAATATTGGTTCAGGTGTGACAGGACTAAAGGAAGAGGTGACATGTTTTTTTGTCATTTATTTATTTTAGGAAGACAGTGCACATAGTGAACATTAATAAATGTAAAGGTGTCAGTGTTTGCCAAAGGCTCATTTCCAACTGTAGTCCTCCATGTGTTCACTTCCTTTTTCTCTCTGACCTCACATCAACCTGAGAGTCCAGGTCAGAGGGAAGGTTTTTCAGATGGTGTCAGACGGCACCTCCTCACGTTACTTTGCTCTACCAACATGTCAGGCCAGTGACAGGTCTGCTCTTTGTTTTCTGCAGCTCTGAAAATCTCAATCTCATTAGAGATTAAGGTTCATGTTTATAATCTATAGGTGAAATCAACCAGTTTCAGTCTCACTCAAAGAGTTTTCAACCTTGAATTCAATCATTTTTCAATCATTTTACTTGAGTCTGTGTGTGTGATGAGTTAGGCTTAGCCGGCCTCAGCTGTCAAATCAGTTTCTGGAACGTAATGATAACATAAACAGCAGTTCAGTTATGTATACAAGAGCATGAGGTGGAGCTAATGACAGTTTGACAGTTTCTTCTACCAGCATTGACTTGACTGACCTGAGACCAGACCGGAGCTCCGTGTGTCTCCACCACAGTGAGTATTAATCATTGTTGCATTGATCCTGGTGTAAATGTAGTGTAGACTCAGTGTGTTGATGCTGCTTCACTTCAAGTAGAATGTGTTTGGTTCAGGTAGAGACTGCTCTGAAGGTTATCTATCTATCTATCTATTCTTTGTTTGGTTGATTATTTCTTAGTGTCTCCTGTGACGGGGAGAAGATGATGCACTGCTTCCTGCTTCTCCTCACACTGACCTCCGGTGGTGAGTTTACTCCTTCTTAGTCTTTTTGACGAAAATACTTATTAGTTTTTGTCAATTTTAGTCATTTTTATATGTGATAGTTTTTGTCTAGTTTCAGTCGATGAAAACTCAACAAGGTTTTTAGTCTAAAAAAAAGTCTTTTAACAAATTAATTAAATAAGAGAATGGTTTTAAACATAATGTTTCCACCCAATTTTTGCTGGATTATATTAAAATACGTCCATATATCTTCTCGTGAGTGACGGCAGTGTTGAGCAGAATATGCACTGCATGGCGTTACGGCTGTGCGATACTGCAAAATTTGGTATCGATCCAATACCAAGTAAATACAGGGCCAGTGTTGCCGATACCGATACCTTATCTACATGCATCATCTATATGCAAATTTGAATAAAAACTTAAATTTTCATGATTATTTAACAATTTTGTAAGTTTTCCTTTAATTAATCATGTCAATGATGATAATAAAACACAGAACAAAGTTGTCTTATTCTATTAATCAGTCTGCTAAATTACTGTGATGACCATTTACACAGAAAAATAACATTAAAAAACGGCTCCTCATCCGCTTTGCCATCATGTAGCCACAGCAGTGCGCTGCTTGCCTCACAGTGAATGAGGGAGGGGCTTATTGAGCATGAGTGAAGTGAGAGAAGAGTGGTGTTGTATGGCCAGTCTGTCACTTTGTACAGAAGAGAAACCGAAACTTAGGAATCGCTCCCAACACACAGCGTGTGACGTTAGTATCGATACTGTCGATATGTTAAATCGATCCATCGTGACTACACAAGGATGGGATGCAGTGGCCTTGCAGATGCTGGTTGACAGATTACACGCACAATAAGCAGAAATGTTATGCATGTTGAACGTCTGACCATCCACCCGTCAACGCTGTGGAGCCGTTGCACCGCGCCGACCCGAGCTGATTGCACTCTACTACTCTGATCACAAGCACCGGGCGCCGGGCGCACCGCGGCTCATCTCAGCAGCATTGTTCTGTTGTTGATGGAGCCGTTGCTTAATCGTGCGAAGTTTAGAGTAATGACAATCCACAATATGAAAATTGGTGGCAATCGCAACACGACCACTAACATTTACGTCTGTTCTCATTTCGTCAACGAAAACTCACGCAGGTCTCGTCATGTTTTCGTCATCAGAGAGCCATGTAGGCAATATCTCGTCACCATCTTGTTATCGTCATGAAAAAAAGGGGCGTCAATGAAAATATTTCGTCATCGTTAACGAAAACAACACTGACTCCTTTACGTTATGCTCCTCACTTTCCCTCTGTCTCCTCAGAACCAACATTTGTAGTGAAGGTGACACAGAGCTCCTATCAGGCAGAGGAGAACCACAACATCACACTGGAGTGGACCTTCACCACCAAAACCCAGGGTTCATCAGAGCCTTTCTTTGTTTTCTGTGAAATGTTCACTAATGGCACAGTCTCAGCCCTGTATCATCTACTTGAGGGTGATGAATACTCTGAGCATAACCAGTTTTCAGGACGAGTCCAGTGTGACAGAGACGTCCTCAGAGAAGGACGAGTCAGACTTCATGTGTCCAGACTCAGGACTTTAGACTCAGGATGGTACCAGTGTTGGGTCAATACCAAATATGGCAGGAGCTCTGATGGATGTCAACTGAATGTGACTGGTGAGTTGAGTCACTTCACCCCATTCACTTTATCTCAGAGATCAAAACTCTACCTGTGGAATGTCAATGTTCGTCATTGACATAATTGCCTTTTTGTCTTTTTGTGTTGTCTATTATTATGTGTAGTGTGTACTGTTATTGAACTGTTTTTATGTTTATGGGGGTTACACCCCACCTTTCCGAAATTAGACTTCCATTCATCGTATAGCGGGGTTTTCTATTTTTTCTGAAGACTGTGGGAACATAGGCATGGACCCGGTTTAACAGCAGGGGAAAGGGGGGGGCAGGGGGCGATGCAGGTGACAGTTAAATGTAGGCTCTGGCTCCTAAAACCACTGAAAATCAGACCAAGCTATCCATTGAACCAATGACACCTCTAAGATGGTGTCTCCCAGAGACTTGGACTCTTAGAAGACAGTGAGGCAGCGAAGATAAGAAACTATGTAGACCTTATGGACCTGGCAAGAACAACACCTGAAGGGGCTGGCCTCAGGCTTGGTGTCACAGGAAATGCAGGAGTGTCTTTACCATAAAGAAAATGTCAGATGCCATATTTTCGACCCCGAACCAGCGCATCTGGCACAGCTCATTGAGAACTCTACTCTGTAACATTATCTTTATTTTTATTTTATTATAAAACTCATCACTTACCCTGTTTGACTGTGTCGGTTGTACAGCAACCTCTGAATCAGACTCAGAATCAGAAACATCTCCTGTTTCACTCACTTTCTTCTTCTTACCAACTCATGCAGGAAGGGAACATGGAGAGATGCTTTAATATTCACTTTACAACCATGATCCACAGAGAAAATCTGTCACTAGAGAAGCTGGAAGCAGAAAATATTCATTGTAGATGATGATTGGTTTAACTCAGTCTCTTCAACTACCTCATGTTTATGTCCTTTACAGCAGAGAAACCTGGACCAGAGAGATCAGGAGCAGGGACCCCAGCACCAGGGACGAACAGAGGGTTCGGTTTACATGTTGGACCAGGACCAGCAGGCCTATTGGCAGCAGCACTTCTACTGGTCAAACTCTGCTGCTATTGAAGTCGCTGTTAAGAGACTGAACCTTTATTCATTGGTGTAAAGGTCAAAGTTCAGGACCAAACTTCTCTCTGTCTCTGAGTCCAGAGTGCCTGATCTTTGACCTTTCACTTTTCTCTTCTTGCAAATAGACACAGAGTGATGGAACAAGTCCTGACCTGAGGAAGTTTGCTGCTGCAATCAGCCTCTTTCCTGTTGGCAGTTTTCACAGTCCCCTCGGAGAAAGGAAACCACAACAGGAACCACAGATATTTCAATTTGACTGTAAAAATATTAGGCCATTTGCTCAAATAACTGCCGACTGACTACGGCAAAAGTTTTATCTATCATGCTTCACCCACCATCATCAGTGGGCTAGTGAGGCTAACGCCTAACGCAACAACAAAAGGAATGTTCCCTGTCTTTTTTCTATGTTTTCTGTAATTTGGAGAAGGTCTGTGTCATTTCATTCTGACCTGATTGAAATTCCTGTAGCCATGTTCAACAGGTGTTCAGAAATGGCCGTTTGTCCTGATCGTGCCTCCTTCTAAGACTTTCCAAGAGTTGCCGCATGAGTTTACCCAAGTAAGGAAAACAAATTAGATTGGTCGTTATTGAGCATGTAAGATATTCAGTGTTTGGGTTGAGACCGAGCTCAGTGTATACTGTACGTGTGTGTGAGTGTGTGTGCGCGAGTGTGTTTAGCTAACGTAGCTAACTGTTAGCTAGTAGGCTTGCTACGTTATACAGTAGCTTGCTAACTTCCACAGATTGGAATGGCATTGATATGACCTTGATAAGGAAAGTTATAAGGGACATTGTTGAACCGTTAACTCATGTAACCTGTCATTCAGATTGGGTACCTTCCCTAGTTCCATGAAGATTGCTAAAGTAAATCCAATATAATAATAATAATAGGCTATGTAACAGGAGTCAAGCAGCATTATACAAACTACAGGCCAATTTTATTATTTCACAAACAGTTTGTCTCTAAGGGCTTCACATATCATAATAACAACATCCTCTGTCCTTAGACCCTCACATCCACTGAGGAAAACCTCCATGGAAAACCCTTTAACGGGGAAAAGTCAGAGAAACCTCCGGGTGACCGTCCCTCACCCAGGACGGACAGACGTGCAATAGATGTTGTTACAGACAAGACAGTTTACAGTTTATGACACAGAATGTGGGAAATGTGCAAAGAGTTAATGAAGGCCTCTGGTGAGGGGGTGGGGGGGTGGGGGTTGGCCAGCTCAATGGGGAGGACCGGGTGGTGGACTGGTCCATGGAAAGGGAGGGCAGGCCGGTCCAGCAGCAGGGGTGGGGGGGGGTGCAGGTGGCAGAGAGATGGAGCTCCGGTGGATCTGTGGAAACACAGAGAGAGGAGTGCGAGACACCAAGGCCAAACTACAAAGTGCAACAGAAAATGACAGTTCAAAAATATACTGAGAAGAGGAGAGGGGGGAGGGAGGGGAGGAGAGGAGGGGGAGTAATATTCGTTCTAATATTAACTATCTTTCGGTAAAGAATGTTAGGAAATCGTTGCTGCTAAGGGCCGGAGGGATGGACGGCTCAACGACACTATGGTTCTTGGTCAGCCTGGCTACAATGTTGAAGAGGAACCTGGGGTTGTTCTTATTCTTTTCTATTAAAGATGAATAGTAGTTGCTTCTAGTATTATGGAGTTCTTTTTTATATATTAATAAACTATCCCTCCAGGCTTGACAGTCTTCCTCATGTTGGCTGGAGTGTGTTTTCCTTTCCAGTCCGATGGCTCATTTCTCTACCCATTCTTCAGCGTTAAGGTTATGTCTACTGTAAGGTTAAGGGTTAGGGCTACTTAAGTCGGAGAAAAGGGAGGTCGGACTAAAGGACGCAAAAATAAAGAAATGTACTGTATGGTCGGAGAAATGGGTAGTCGGACAGACGTCGTGCGCCCGTCACCATTAGCTTTGCTGCTGCCATTGGCTGTCCCTGTCAGCTGCGGCCACTGATGCGACGTGCAAAATGTAGGGTTAGGGGAAATATTTAGGGCTAGGGGGAGATTTGGGCCTTAAATCTAGAAACAGCAGTGTCAGGAGGTGCAGGAGGACGGTAGCTACACCACAGCAAGTAGGAGTGGTTTTTCTGCTTTGCAGTCTGGGCAAGAGAGGCTGACAGTAAGGCTTTCAAATGTATTATATGAACTATTAAGATACAATTGGATAGTTTTATTGAAAAGAGTAATTTACTCACTGATAGTCAATATGGTTTTAGAAGCAACAAATGTAGCCTACTTCAATAGCACCAATTCAATAGAAAATAAACAATATTCAGTTGGAGTTTTTGTAGGCCTCAAGAAAGCTTTTGACATGATTAACCATTCGGTTAAAGAACATGGAGCGATATGGCGGTAGAGGGGTGGGGTTTAACTGGATACTGTTCAATTATTTATTTCTTCTTTTTTTTTGGCTACACTTAATAATTGTTGGACACGACACAGAGAAACCATGAAGAGCTCTGATGGATATAATGGAATATTGAATTAAAGTAGTAGGCATTTATAAGCTATAGCTTCAGCCTGCACCTTTTTGATCTATTTATGAGTTGAATGAATGATAGCTTCATGGAAGGTTGACTGATTGTGATTGATTCTCAACTGTAAACAATTTTGTGTAAAAGTTCGAATTACCCTGTTTACTGTTATTGTTTCTCATACATGGACATTAGCGTTTAACCTCTTTCCTTTTCATTTCATTTACTCTTTGGCAAGTCCATTATATTACCAAAGTGTGTAATATTTACTGTTAAAGGTCAGAGTGATAATAAGTCAATGTATGGTTGTGATTGCAGCAATAAGTATAGCGATTTGTCCAAGGCAAATGTTACTGCGTGAACAATACATTGATTAATTGTTATTAATAAACATGTATTCATACATGATGTCAGTTGTGTGTAACTCTTTCAGCATCAGACTCAGAAGTTTATCTCAAAAACTCAACAATGATGTAAACAACAATATTAACAACCTCCATCAACACTAGAGCTTTCGTATGGTTCAATAACATTTGTGATGAATGACTTTATAAAAAATGATGGTAACACTTGAAGACTACATCTATAGTGCATTATGAGCGCATTCATAGTGAATTATAATGCTCATTATAATCAATCATAATGCATTATGACTGCATTCATAAACACATATAAAGCTTCATGATGCACTATATCAACAGTTATAAATAGAGCTTATAATGAGTGATAAATCAAAGTGTCTTATGAGTGCTCTTGACTGGTTATAAACTACAGGCTGACTGATGAGGCTTATAATACATTACAACTACTCATACCCCTCTATACACACACCAACGGTAAAGCGTGGTTTCAACCTGTAGGGGGCAATCCACCTGCATATTTTGTCCACAAAATGTATATGTCTAAGATTTACAGATTTGGAGCTCATTCAATGACCAACACTACTAAATACGTAGATATAAGGAGTGTTGGTGATTGATTGAACTCCAAATCTGTGAATCTTAAAAATATACATTTTGTGGACAAAATATGCACGTGGATCGCCCCCTACAGGTTGAAATCGAGCTTTACTGTTACATTCCTAATCTTAGTGTAATTCTCTTATGTGTTAATGAATGCAGTCATAATGCATTATGATTGATCTGTATGATCTGTATGATCTGTAGTTCTTTTGTTGTTGTTTTCTTGTATGTTTATGCATGAATCTTGTTATGTCTACATGTTTATTTTAAATTGGCTTTTAACACCTGCCAGGAGGACTACGGTGTGACATTAGCCATTGGCTAAAACTGGCACTTTTACATTTTTTATGTTCATCAAAGTGCACTGTCCTCTTTTAAATAAACGAATAAATAAAATAAAATAAATGATTGATTATAATGAGCATTATAATTCACTATGAATGCGCTCATAATGCCCTATAGATGTAGTCTTCATAGAAAGTGTTACCGTCTGTTAACCAATAACATCAGGGATAACACTGTGGAAAACTTTCACCAGTAAAGTTTCCATCTCTTGAATCAGTGTGGGAATCTGCTGAACCTGAGTCCAGAGACTCAGAGCAACCTTTTGATTAACAGCCAAACGCACTTAATTGTGCCACAGAGACATGTTCATGCTCAGGGGGTGTGGCCTCACAGTTCATCCCAGACATGGGATCTCTGACATCGCACTGAAACCTAAAACTCTCAGACCTTCTAGTCGGCAGGAGGAGAAAAACATAGGGCTGCATGTCACGTGTTTCTGTCACGAGATGGCGCCAGAGCTGAACTGTTTCCTGTGTCACCTTCTCGACAAATGTTGTTGACACGATACGTTTGTGTGTCAGAGACCATGAAGTGATTTGATGTCTACAAACTAATAACTTGATGATAAGGAAGAAATGAGAAAATAATTATAATCAGAATCATCGTATCATAAGTAAAATAAAAAACTAAGGCATCAGTTTGTGTTCCCACTTTTATTGTCATCACTCTAAACAGCAGTCACTACAATATAAAACATAAATATACTGAAAACAAACACTTCAGTCAGAAGATGTTGAACCTTAATGAAATGAAAAACAATGACAACAGACATGGAGACGGTCTGCCTGTCTCTTGGTCTGATCTGCTCCAGTGACGTGCGGTGAGGTTTGTGGTTAGGAAGGCACTGACTTTATTTACAGTCGTAATTCTAATAAAATAGCATGATGAAGGGGTCTGCCGCCTCCCAATGCAAGTCCACAAATGTAGTAAAAATCAGCAGCTTTTAATAATCCCACAACAAATCCAGCTGCTGAACCCGCTCCACTATCATGCGTACTCAGGGACAGTGAAGGTCAAACTGGTACAAGTTTCTGTCCCGATGCCTGAGACAGAAGAAACCACATTACTGTCATGAGTCCAGAGAGAAGGAGTTTCTTGTACGATGTTGTTTGATGTCAAACTCAAAAGTCAACTTTTACATCCCAAAATGCCAAGTTTATTCTCATAGATATGATACAACATGGTCTTAATACGTGCAGGTTCTTCCATCCATCAGGTCTGACATGTAAATACTGGTTCAGGTGTGACAGGACTAAACAAAGAGGTGACATGTTTTTTTTGTCATTTATTTATTTTAGGAAGACAGTGCACATTAGTGAACATTAATAAATGTAAAGGTGTCAGTGTTTGCCAAAGGCTCATTTCCAACTGTAGTCCTCCATGTGTTCACTTTCTTTTTCTCTCTGACCTCACATCAACCTGAGAGTCCAGGTCAGAGGTAAGGTTTTTCAGATGGTGTCAGACGGCACCTCCTCACGTTACTTTGCTGTACCAACATGTCAGGCCAGTGACAGGTCTGCTCTTTGTTTTCTGCAGCTCTGAAAATCTCAATCTCATTAGAGATTATAGTTCATGTTTATAATCTGTAGGTGAAATCAACCAGTTTCAGTCTCACTCAAAGAGTTTTCAACCTTGAATTCAATCATTTTTCAATCATTTTACTTCAGTCTGTGTGTGTGTGTGTGACCTGAGTGATGAGGTACAGTAGCCTTATTCTGGAACGTAATGATAACATAAACAGCAGCTCAGTTATGTATACAAGAGCATGAGGTGGGGCTAAATTTGAAGCTTTTACAGCAGTCACTTCACCTCACTGACCTCAGAGACGACCGGAGCTTCATGTGCTACCACAGTGAGTATTGATCATTGTTGCATTGATCCTGGTGTAAATGTAGTGTAGACTCAGTGAGACTCAGTGTTGATGCTGCTTCACTTCAAGTAGAATCTGGTTGGTTCAGGTGGACTTTAGACTTTAGACCTTTATTGTCCCGGAAATTCTTTTTCACATGACCACTTCTTCACTTTTCATTTCAAACACAGAAAAATTACAACACATTTTTACACACACATTGACAGTGAAGGCAGCACTGGTTGTGGTTAAAAAGAGTAATGAACCAATTTTGTGTCAATGAATTAATAGATTAATGTTCAGGTTGGTCTTTGTTTGGTTGATTGATTCTTGGTGTGTTGTTGTCTCCTGTGACAGGGAGAAGATGAAGTGCTGCTTCTTGCTGCTCCTCACATAGTCCCAGTCACAAAGGTTCTCATGAATGATGATCAATCTTTTTCCGCTCTTACCACCTTTTACCTAAACTTTACCTTTACCTCTTCTTCTGCTGTGTTTTCTGCAGCATTGACAGCAGGCGGGGAGGGCCAATGCATTCTATCACTTTTGTTTTTGATAGTGTCACAACATCCAACAAGGTAACTTTGGCTGGCTGCCAAACCACTTTCTATTCAGAAGGTCTCCATATGTGATCGACCACAGTATGTAGTGATCAGACGACAAATAGAATCTGAAGGAAACTCTGATTGATCATTACAGTAATAGGCTGATAGAGTTGATCGGGTCAGACTGTGTTTATACAGCAGTTTATTGATGGTTTCACTTTCAACAGTAGAAACAGTGGCAGTGTTTCTTCAACATCATAATCACTTCAACATGACACAGACTGGAGATTCATGAATTCACTTTATTGTCAAAACTGATTCATGTGACTCTGACACTTCCTCTAAAATCAAACACATATGGACTCTGGTAAAATGATGCAAAATAATAGTATTCAACTTCCTATATCTTTTTGTTATTTATGTAAAAATCTTGCGTTCTGTCTTAGACACCGAAGTGAAACCTGCTGCAGTGTGACACACAATGTTTTTCTTTGTCTTTGATGAATGTAGCTCAACAGATTAACACACAGACTGAAGACTTACTGCCACTGCATTACTGCCATCTAGTGGTGAAAGCTACGAACTGCACCCACTATTAAAACATTATTGTATTTGTACTAGGGAACATCTAAGTATGGGAAAACGGATGAAAATTAGCCAAAATCCGGCTTCTTTAGGATTCTATGTGTTTTGTTCATGAGCTTGTATTGTCCCCAAATAAAATTGAATTGAATCGACCTGACTGTAGTGGTTGTGTGAGTGTAGATGTAGTAGTTGATGTGTTGTTGTCTCCTGTGACAGGGAGAAGATGATGTGCTGCTTCCTGCTGCTCCTCACACTGACCTCCTGTGTCTGTGGTGAGTTTACTCCTTCACTTTATTCTCTACAAACTGATACAAGTCCTCAGTTAGTCTGCTCCTCACTTTCCCTCTGTCTCCTCAGAACCAACATTTGTAGTGAAGGTGACACAGAGCTCCTATCAGGCAGAGGAGAACCACCACGTCACACTGGAGTGGACCTTCAACAACACTCAGGGGTCAACACCAACAGAGCCCGTCTTTATCTGCTGTTCTCTGTTCACTGGTCAGACATTCTCAGTCCTGTATCTCCTACACAGTGGTGCTCAGTCTGAGGATAAACAGTTTTCAGGACGAGTCCAGTGTGACAGAGACGTCCTCAGAGAAGGACGAGTCAGACTTCATGTGTCCAGACTCAGGACTGAAGACTCAGGATGGTACCAGTGTCGGATCATCACAAAAAATGGGCATAATGGCTCTGACAGATGTCGACTGGACGTCACTGGTGAGTTAAATCAGTTCAGCTAACAACTCTGTCAGATTCTCCTCTTAAAGGTCCAGTGTATAATTGTCAAGGTTTATTGTCAAAATCTGAATATACCCATGATTATAGTGTATAATCGCTATAAAATAAAATCTGTTTGGTTTTAGCCTCATAATCCCTCTCTTATATAAGGGTCTTGCTTTGAGAGTGTCACCATCTTATGCAGCCATGTTTGTACGGAATGGAAAAATCCAGCCAAGAGTTTCACGTTCATAAATGAACAATACAATTATTTATTGGATAAATAACAGAATTGGAATGCTAGATGTCACTGTGTTCCCCTCATTTTACACACTGGACCTTTAAAGCTAGAAAAATATACCAACAACGCCAGACTATAGCAAGGTGAAGAGAACTCAGGCAGGGATTGAACCCACACCTCCTGGGTAAGAGTCATGCAGGCTTACCAGTCAGCCATACCCCTAGCCAAGTAGCCAGGGCACATGATAAATTGGAGGCGTAGTGACAGGAACCTGAACTGTCACATTAGAATAGTAACAGGCTAAACACAGGAATCCATCCAACAGCGTCTGAGATGTTTGAACCTCCATTGCCATAGAGTCATTAGACTAGATCAGACCGTCCATCAGGATTACCCAGAGTTCCACTGTCTCCCTCCAACATCCACACCCTAAACATTCACAGAAAAAAATCTGTAATTAGAGAATCTATAGGCAGCAGAAAATATTCACTGTAGATCATTACTGGTTTAATTCATTAATCACCACATGTTCATGTCCTTCACAGCAGCTGAAGATCAACCTGAGCCTCGGAGCCCCACTGAGAGACCAGGACCAGAAGGTAACAGGAGGATCAGCCTTCAAGTGGCACTGGGTCTGATCATAGCAGGACCAGCAGCACTTGTACTGGTTGCTCTTGTTCTTCTCCTGAATTCGTGCCTGAATACACTGGCAAGATACTGAACCTCTGTTGGTAAAAGTTCAGGACCAAACTTCTTCCTGTCTCTGCTTCCTTTCACTTTGGACCTTTCAGCTCTCTCTTCAGCATTCCTCTCTATACTCACCACCCTCTTCAGCAACCTCTTCCTCTCCTAAAACCTCTTTAATATGATCTTTTGCACTTTTTAACCTTCGTCTTGTGTCAGCTTTCTGCTACCATCTCTTGTGTTTGGGTCAGTTTTCACCCAAGTCTTAAATCAGCTGTAAAATGCACTCAGAATACACGCTTAAAACCTTCTTTTTTTTTTCATCCAATTCTTCTCTTGGTTACATTGTTAGGCTTCCTATCCATGAAAATGGGTAGGAAAATTGCTACTTTACTTCATTGGTGCTCTAAAGGTTACAATCAGGCAGCGGGACTGGCAATGAAAACTACCTTAAAAAAAAAAAAGAAAACTCAGGTGCACTTACTTATTTTCACAGTATTTCATTATTGTACATTATTGTCCCTTGTCAAATAAATTAAACTGAAATGTTGATTATTGCATCTTTGGTGTAGGCCCCTGGGCCTTTTTTTTGTCAGTATACCGCTTGGCTTCAATTTTAACCTTCCTCTTGTCAGCTTTCTTCTACCATCTCTTGTGTTAGCGTCGGTTTTGACCCGAGTCTTAATCCGTAAAGGTATAATCCATTAGAATTCCCCCCATCTACCTGCGGTTGCATAATCTGAATGTATTCTTGATGCTGCATTCAGGTGAAACGGGGCATACGTCAGACAGAGAACAGACGCTGCATGGAACAGGATAAACAAGTCTTTGTGTAAACAAGTGGTTCCTCCAGCATCAGGCTAAACCATATGTTGTCATGGTGATGTGGTGGTTGTTTTACCGTCTTTCTCTGGTGGAGTAAAATTACATCCGGTTGGTTTTGCCGCCGCCGGCCGTCTGTCTGACTGCACCTGAATGCAACACCAGAGCCTCCGTCCTTCCTCACACTACACAGTAGAGACAGTTTTAAGAGGCTGAGCCGACAGCTCCGCTCAGTTTCCGTGGTTACGGTCATGATGCAACATGGCCGCCTCGGTTCGGTGCGTCGCCCACTGATGTGTTTGTATCGACTTGTAATGACTCGTTCTAACGTATGAGAAAGCTTTCATTCGTAGCAGGTGTGATTCACCTTCAGTGAAATACGGATTTATAAAAGACATGTTTGATTTTTGCTGATAAAAAGACAAATAAGTTACACACTGGGGCTGTAAAACCTTTGTTTTGTTGTTTGTGAATCAGTCAAGTTTCCATATTTGGAATCAGTGTGGGAACCTGAGTGTTTGGAAACTCCCAGCAGCTCCCAGTGATATATCAAGATGATATCTGCTCAGATTTAGACTGAATGACCTTTAGACAGTTTTGTGTTGATCTGATCTGCTCCATTTCTCAGGGACACAGAACAACAGTGAAGGTCAAACTGGTACAAGTTTTTGTTCTGGTTCTTCTTCTGGAGACAGAAGGAACCACATTACTGTCCATGAGTCCAGAGAGAAAGAGTTTCTTGTACGATGTTGTTTGATGTCAAACTCAAAAGTCAACTTTTACATCCCAAAATGTCAAGTTTATTCTCATTGAACATGATGAAACAAATTTCCAGTGATACTTGCAGATGCATTAGGTGCAGGTTCTTCCATCCATGGCCGACATGTAAATACAGGTACAGGTTGGACAGGACTGAACAAGGAGGAGGTGATGTCTGTGTGTTCACTTTCTTTTTCTCTCTGACCTATATATATATATATATGTTTTTTTTGTATATTTTTTGGGCATTTATGCCTTTATGGATAGTACAGTTGAGACAGACAGGAAACAGGGAGACAGAGAGAGGGGGAATGACACGCAGTAAATGGTGCAGAGCCTGTCCTCTGTTGTCAGATCACTGATGATGACAAAAAAATATTCCTCTATCATCTACGAGAGGGTGTTGTGGTCTCAGAGACTCAGAATGAATTGTTTTCAGGACGAGTCCATTTTGACAGAGACGTCCTCAGAGAAGGACGAGTCAGACTTCATGTGTCCAGACTCAGGACTGAAGACTTAGGATGGTACCAATGTCTTGTTGTCACCAGAGATGGTAAAGGCGCTGACATGTGTCGACTGAACATCACTGGTGAGTTGAATCACTTCAGCCACAGCCATGCTAACAAGTATGCATGTTTGCTTCAAGCTGAATGCTGACGAATTAATTCAACAACCATGATCCACAGAGAAAATCTGTAACTTAAGACATTGGAAGTAGAAAATATTCATTGTAGATGATGATTAGGATAACTCAGTCTCTCAGCAGGAGAACGGTTTCCTCTTCAGATCAATCACCACATGTTTATGTCCTTTACAGCAGAGACACCAGGACCAGGGACTAACAGAGGGATCAGTTTACATGTTGGACCAGGACCAATATTAGCAGCAGCACTTCTCCTGGTCAAACTGTGCAGCTCCTGAAGTCACTGTTATTAAGACAACAAACGTCTCTTCATTGGTGTAGAGGTCAAAGTTCAGGACCAAAGTCTCTTGACCTCCTCCTCTGTCACACTTTTCAATGTATCAATTAACACTGACTGAGTTTCCAATGACGTTTCTACTGTTGATGGATGTTTCTGACTGAATGAAGATGTAAATATCATGTTAATGTTTCTGTAGTGATATATTATATAAAAATAAACCTGTATTTACACATGAGAAGTTGTCGTCACTGTCCCGTTGTCCCGTGTGACTTCAGACTCAGAGCCTCTCACAGTTTGTCCTCAGCATCAACAACAGCTTTCACACGGTTCAATATGTAAATCAAATGTAAAACTAAGTCTGTAGTGGAGAAACTGGAGAATAAACCTTTTACAGACTCAGACTCACTTTAGGTGTCAGTGTGTGTGTGAAATTAAAGGCCATATGAAGAGATGTGACAGTCTAAAGTACAGTAAGGCATGTCTCTGTGGCGCAATCGGTTAGCGCGTTCGGCTGTTAACCGAAAGGTTGGTGGTTCGAGCCCACCCAGGGACGCAGCTCCTTTAGCTGAGCTGTAAATAGAAATAACATCACATACAGGTTTGATAGATAAGCACCGACGTTGAAGAATGAAATTCAACCTGATCTGAAGTCAGCTGTAATATCACTCAGAACTGATCTGAGTTTCCAGACTCTCAGGTTCCCACACTGGTTTGAGAGATAGAAACTTCATTAATGAAAGGTTTCCACACGTCTTGATGTTATTCGTTAAATTCACTTCTGGTTCTGTTCTGTCTGTTATTAAACTTTAATAAAGTCATTCATTTATTTGTTATTTGTATATTGAATTATGTGAAAGCTCCAGTGTTGATGGAAGGAGAGAGAGGGAGTAGATACAGTAAAGCTGAGTACTGTCCTGTCTGAATGGACGAGTTTCTACAGTGTCAGGACAAAGGAGCGAAAACAGCGTGCTTGTACTTTATGTAATAGGGTTAGGGTTTGGTAAAAATACTTGGTAAAAATACTTGGTAAAAATACTTTTACCAAACAAGTGAAACATTAGGCTATAGCAACGTATCATCTTTTACTGTAGAAAACAGTGCAGTTGCTGTCAACATCCAGCAGGCGTCACTGTTGACTCGTCAGAGAAAAGAAAGGTAAGGATGAATCAAACAGACCAGTTCACACAGGTTTTGAAGCTGTAACTTACTTCAATCAACATATTGTGGCCACAACTGATGATCTGCAGAGTTTCATTCAATTTTCTAGTATATTTGGGGTTTTTTTATGACTTTAATTGATAGGATAGTTGAGAGAGTCATGAAATTGGGAGGCAGAGAGAGAAGCAATGACATGAAAATGTAGTATTTGTATCTTTTGTGACATTATTATTTTTCAATATTTCTGTTACAATTTCTGTATTTTTTTTCTGCAGCCATTTCTACAAATGTATTTCCTAGATTTAGTTTGTATTGTATTTATTGCGTTTCTATTTTCTAACAATTTATTTCTTTTTTTTTCAATTTTACTTACTTTTATTTTTATTTTATTGGAGAGGAGGAGAGGAGAGCACAAAGTCATAACATGTTCGGTCGCTCGTCAAATCTTATTAATCTGAATAATATTATCGGTCAGAGTTTTCTATGAGAATGGAAAAATGATGAGTTTTTAACCCTGTTGGGTTTCTCTTACATTTTAATCATCAAATTATTAATGGCATTTTAACTTAGACAAAGAAATGTGCAAACGTTCCAGAAAGGTAATTCATTTGATCTATTTTTATTTATTTATTTTTTATTATAGGCTACGAACACTAGATGGCGGTAGCGAGCCCCGGTCATCAGTGGTCGACCATCATTGAGCCCCAGCGAAGAGAGGAACCGGAATCAGCTCTTATAAATAGAGCCGCTCGGCCTGGATCCCCGTTACACCGACCTGTCCCGGTCTGCAGAGCAGCAACCAGCCGTGTCCCAGTCTTTATTCCCCCGGTGAGCCTCAGCCATGGCCAGCAGCAGGAAGAGAGGCCTCCAGGCCGATAACGGGGAGGCGGAGGACGGAGCTCCCTCCACCCCGAAGCAGCAGCTGCAGCCGCCGCCGCCGCAGCAGAGACACGTCGCCGCGCTGGTCCTGGCCCGCGGCGGCAGTAAAGGCATCCCGCTGAAGAACATCAAGATGCTGGCCGGGGTCCCGCTCATCGGCTGGGTGCTGCGGGCCGCCGCCAACTGCCAGCGGTTCCACAGGTATATGATCAATAATCAATACTATCGATAGGTAGACTTTCCCTTCCTGTTTTTATTATCATGCCATTTGACTCCAGATGTTTTACAACCCGTAAAAGTCAACAGAGAACCATAAAACTGATAAGAGGAGCTGGTGATAGAGTCTGTGTAGTTTGTTTTAGTTTTCTAAACACCTCCAGGCAGATTTGTAGGAACTTTAAAGGAGGACAGGGTCTAAAGGTCACGAGGAAGCAGTCTGTATCATTTACTGTGATGACTGTTTTATATGAGGTGGAGTTCACTTTGATAATCAAACACATGTGGTCGCAACAATGTAATATTCCATCCGGGTTTGCACTTTGACAATTATATTTATCATTTTCAGACTTTTCATTGGACAAGTGATTCTTTTGTGGGATCTGAGTTTGTAATGAGCTCCTTACTGGTGTTACTTAGCCTACTCTAAGACCAGCCACATCTGCAGTGACATAATGTTTTACTCATTGATAAGCACCAGCTGTATTTATAAACTACATACTTGCATTATAAGTGAAGAACTCAGTCGTTGTAATGCTTAATAATATGTATTTATTTTTAAGTGTTAGGGTTAGAGTTATGTGAATCTGTCTGATGACTGATGTTTTTGAATGAGATGAGTGGATTTATTTATCAGCGTCAGTCAAGTTAAATAAAAGTCAAAAGGAAACAAGAAATGAGGAAACCATAGTGATGACGCCAGCTGATGAATCTTCTCCGCAGCATCTGGGTGTCGACCGACCACGACGAGATCGAGAAGGTGGCCAAGGCCTGGGGGGCGCAGGTCCACCGCCGCAGCCCCGAGGTCTCCAAGGACTCGTCCTCGTCTCTGGAGACCATCCAGGAGTTTGTGAGCCTGAGGCCAGGTCAGCAAAGTTTTTATTTTTTGTGTGTCTTGCCTCACTCCCGAGTCCATGACCAGCAGATAGACACCATCCTTTCAACTGTGTGTGCAGTAACAAGGGAGATACGGGCAGAGCCGGCGCACCGCTAATTAGCTTAGCTCAAACACTGGAAGTGTATGGGTAGTGTTAGCCTTAGCTTAGCTCAAACACTGGAAGTGTATGGGTAGTGTTAGCCTGCCTCCACCTAAAGTTATCAGAGAAACTCTTCAGCAACTCTAAACGGAAACCGGCGGCCAATCTTCGTCTCAGAGCTGACTAAACTCTCCGGTAAGGCATCTTGACCGGTCAAACGCCGCTAACGGGACGAGATTGGTTTATTTTGGTTCAAGCAAAGACGGTTTATTTTGGTTCAAGCTAGCTACATCAAGGGTAGGTTAGCTTCCTGTTTCAAAGTAAAAGCACAAATTCTATCATCACAGTTTTCTGTATGTAAAGGGCAACGGGTGTTTTATTTTGTGAAAGTAACCAGAATTGTGTTGGTCACAACGGCTAGCTTGAGTAGCGCCAAATTCGTCCCGAACAAAATAGTAAACAGCTGGTATTTAGACAAATTAACGACACACTGCTGATCTAAACGCCTACTTTCTCACTTAAACATGATCAGATATATTTACAGAGTTTAGAGCTAAAATGAAATTATTTCAGCTCGGGTAGGAGGCAGGCTACCACTACCCATAGACTTCCAGCATTTGAGCTAAGCTAATTAGCGGTGCGCCAACTCTGCCCGTATCTCCCTTGTTACTGCACACACAGTGGTAAGGATGGTGTCTTTCTGCTGGTCATGGACTCGGGAATGAGGCGAGACATGGAAAAAAAATGTTTGTGTATCGCTTTAACATGACTTTTTTTTTCCTTTTGTTTTCTTGTTTTAACTCTGTGGACGTTTGTTTTGCGGACAGAGGTGGATGTGGTCTGTAACATCCAGGCCACGTCGCCGTGTCTCCACCCGCACCACATCCAGGAGGCTCTGGACATGATCCTGAAGAAGGACTACGACGCCGTCTTCTCCGTCGTCCGCAGACACCAGTTCAGGTGGCAGGAGGTCAAGAAGGGATGTGAGTCAAACTACTCAATTTTAAAGGGATAGTTCAACATTTTTGCTATGACTATTAGGCATTATGGCAACAGGCCTTTATGTTTGGTCCGTAGTTAAAAGATGAGCTCACTTATTGTTTCTGTATTGACTTCCCTCTGGACTGAACTGAACCAGTTCAACCTGCTGCTGCTGCTGCTGATTAAAAACACAAGTTAGATTCTTGGCGTTGTTTCGTGTTTAAAAACTATTTTAATTGTTGGATTTAAAATGTTTTAAATCTGGACTCAAACTTATATCTGGATCTGAAACGTCAGCTCAGTGTACTAAACCCATAATATTACGATCCTGGCGTGAACCTCGTCCCTCCACCGCCCTGTGAAAACAGCAGAACAGGTCCTGGCTCTGCTTCCTGTTCACGTGGTCACTGTTGCCGTGGCGTCACCAGCAGCAGCAGCAGCGGGTGGCTGTGTCGCCGCCACCAGGTGATAACAAACCGGTTTGTGTCTGGACCTGGAAAAAGAAACAAGACACATTCACTGTGGGTGGTAATGTAGTAGTAGTAGTAGTAGTAGTAAATTGAACACATTTAACTGGAAGAACTACAAAGACATTCTTCATCTTGTACTTCTTTTTTCCCATTTTTTTAAGGGTCAGTGAATGCAGCATGTTTCCAAAGTTAATGAGTCATCGTGTTAAAAGACAGTGATCTCAATATTGATCAGATTCTTTTGGCCATAAAAAGACTATAAAGGCTAATGCTAATGCTAAGCTAACAGTCCATGTGATTAATAACATGTGGATCATGTGATATTGACGTTTTAAACCAACATTAAGGAACTAAGCAGCATTTTTAATCTCTGAGTGGTTCCATATCATTTCAGTTCATTCTCCAGATTGTTGTTGTATTTGTACTGCAGTGCATCTTTCACTAAGCTGCAGTGAGTTTGTCCCTCCGGGCCACCGTACTGCCGTCATCTATGAAGTTGATGTTCGATGTTTGGACTCTTTGTTTTCTCCTGCAGCCCCTGAACGCACCAAACCGCTGAACCTGGACCCGCTGCGGCGGCCGCGGCGCCAGGACTGGGACGGAGAGCTGTGTGAGAACGGCTCCTTCTACTTCTCCACCCGGGAGCTGATCGTCAAGGACGCGTGTCTGCAGGTATGTGGAGGACGGTGATGGACCTCTAACATCTGTCCAACATCTGGTCCAGACAGAGACCTGACTCCTGTCTCTGTCCCCCCCCCCCGCAGGGCAAAGAGGGGAGGAAGATCAGCTACTACGAGATGCTGCCGGAGTACAGCGTAGACATCGATGTGGACATCGACTGGCCCGTGGCCGAGCAGAGAGTCCTCAGGTGAGACGCGTATGTCCACATGCAACATCTGGACGTCCTATAGTCACAGCAGTAGGTTTGTTACCTTTAATTGTTGGTGCAAGCTATTTTTAGAACGGCGGAGCAGAGCCGTGAGCTGCTCAGAGCTACGCTACAGAGGTTTCCCTCATCAAACTCATCAAATACACAATCCAACAACTCCACAACGCTCTGGTGGACAAGTTGTGACCTGCACATTCACCACGCTATGAGATAATAACACAACGTTACCACACAGAGTTGTTTTAGAGGGAAATTCATGCAAAACCACTGATGCACGTTGCCTTCAGGGACAGTTTTTCATCAACAGTCTCTGTATTTCCCTCTGGTTCTGGTACTAGTTCCGGTTCTGGTTCCGGTTCCGGTTCAGGTTCTGGTACCGGTTCCAGTTCTGGTACCGGTTCTGGTACCGGTTCCGGTTCAGGTTCTGGTACCGGTTCCGGTTCTGGTACCGATTCCGGTTCCCGTTCTGGTACCGGTTCCGGTTCAGGTTCTGGTACCGGTTCCGGTTCTGGTACCCGTTCCGGTTCTGGTACCGGTTCCGGTTCTGGTTCTGGTACCGGTTCTGGTTCAGGTTCTGGTACCGGTTCCGGTTCTGGTTCTGGTACCGGTTCCGGTTCTGGTACCGGTTCCGGTTCTGGTACCGGTCCCGGTTCCGGTTCTGGTACCGGTTCCGGTTCTGGTTCTGGTACCGGTTCCGGTTCTGGTACCGGTTCCGGTTCTGGTACCGGTTCTGGTACCGGTTCCGGTTCTGGTACCGGTCCCGGTTCTGGTACCGGTTCCGGTTCTGGTTCTGGTACCGGTTCCGGTTCTGGTACCGGTTCCGGTTCTGGTTCTGGTACCAGTCCTGGTTCTGGTACCGGTTCCGGTTCTGGTTCTGGTACCGGTTCCGGTTCTGGTTCTGGTACCGGTTCCGGTTCTGGTACCGGTCTCGGTTCTAGTACCGATTCGACCGGTTCCCAGTCCGGGACCCGGTTCTGGTGAGTTGTTTTAGAGGGAAATACAGAGACTGTTGATGAAAAACTGTCCCTGAAGGCAACGTGCATCAGTGGTTTTATATGAATTCATCTAAAAATAGCTTGCAATGACAATTAAAGGTAACAAACCGACTGTTACAATATGCCAAAATGTGGAACTATCCCTTTAAGAAGCAAAGATGAACTCATTAGATTTCCAAGGTCACTGTGACAAAACCTGGACTATATCTATACAGAATGTGATGATTATTTTTAGGTAGACTAAAGATTTTCTTGGTTGAGGAAAAAAGCGAGTGAGTGTCACGACTTCCTGTCCCTGGCCCTTCAAAATAAAAGCTAAAGACATTTAAGTTTGACAAGAACAAATATACAACCCTAGGGATAAATAACAGTTCCTTTAAAGTTGAGCCACCATGTGTGGTGGTAGGGATGGTTGTAAACGTGGCGTGTCCTCCCTCAGGTACGGTTACTTCGGGCCCCTCACGCAGGAAGTGGTGCGGCTGATGTTGTGCAACGTGTGCGGGTGTTTGACCGACGGGCGCGTCTTCCTGTCGGCGGCGGGCGAGGACATGCTGTCCGTCAACACCAGGGACATCGCCGCCATCAGGATGCTGCAGAAGGAGGACGTGGAGGTTGGACATCTTTCCCTTTGTTCTTTCTTTCTTTCTTTCTTTCTTTCTTTCTTTCTTTCTTTCTTTCTTTCTTTCTTTCTTTCTTTCTTTCTTTCCTTCCTTTTCCCCTTCCTCTTTCTTTCTTTCTTTCTTTCTTTCTTTCTTTCTTTCTTTCTTTCTTTCTTTCTTTCTTTCTTTCTTTCTTTCTTCCTTCCTTCCTTCCTTCCTTCCTTCCTTCCTTCTTTCTATCTTTCCTTCCTTTTCCCCTTCCTCTTTCTTTCTTTCTTTCTTTCTTTCTTTCTTTCTTTCTTTCTTTCTTTCTTTCTTTCTTTCTTTCTTTCTTTCCTTCCTTTCTTCCTTCCTTCCCTTCATCCCAATCCTTCCTTTTTTGACCGAATTAACCAATCTGTTTCCTCCTTCCTTCTATCTTTCTTCCTTTTCCCCTTCCTCCCATCTTTCCCTTTATTCTTCCTTCCTTCCTTTCTTTCTTTCTTTCTTTCTTTCTTTCTTTCTTTCTTTCTTCCTTTCTTCCTTCCTTCCTTCCTTCCTTCCTTCCTTCCTTCCTTCCTTCCTTCCTTCCTTCCTTCCTTCCCTTCATCCTTATCTCTTCCTTCCTTCCTTCCTTCCTTCCTTCCTTCCTTCCCTTCATCCTTATCTCTTCCTTCCTTTTTGACCCAATTGACTCAATCTGTTCCGTCCTTCCTTCCTCTTTCCTCCCATCTTTCCCTTCGTCCTTCCTTCTTTTCCTTCATCCTTCCTTCCTTCCTTCCTTCCTTCCTTCCTTCCTTGACCCAGGAGGACAACAGGAGGGTTAAACAGACAGAATCACTGTCAGGTTTAGGACAGTTGAAGAGATTTAATAACATTTATTTATTCATTGTTTCTCTGTTCGGGAGCTTTAATAAATGAATTTCCCTGTTGGGGGCAGTAAAGTAGATTCTGTTGCCACAGGTTGAATATACAGGTTAAACAACATCATGACTGCGTGTGTAATGTAATTAAACCACACCCAGTCTTTATATTTATATCTCATCTTTAGCTGCTGCCAAGTTCGTTTCTGCCTGTCGAGTTTCACCTGATCAAACACACAATGCTGAATGAGTGGAAATAATTGTGACTGCCGCTGCTACAGAATCGCCTTTTGTTTGTTTCTTTAATACGTGATTCTGCGTCAGCATCATAAACATGTCACTCCACCGGTGAGAAGTGGGAGAGGCGAGGCATCATATTATCTTTGTTCTATTGATGAGAACTTTTTATCTCCTCGTGCATGAGTTTAACTCAGCGTCAAAATAACTCTGACCTGTTCGATGCAGGATTTTTCCCGAGCTGAAAAATTGACTTTTTTGCTTTAAAAGATTTAATAACATTTATTTATTTTTTATTTCTCTGTTCAAGAGCTGATTCTAATATCATATGTTGAATATACAGGTTAAACAACATCATGACTGCGTGTGTAATGTAATTAAACCACACCCAGACTTTATATTTATATCTTTATATCTTTAGCTGCTGCCAAGCTCGTTTCTGCCTGTTGAGTTGCACCTGATCAAACACACGATGTTGAATAAGTGGAAGACTAAAAAAACAAAGAGTCTCCCAATAATACGCAACAATATTTGCTAAAATATTTTAAGCTCTGAACTAAGATAATTAAATTACTTGTTGTTTAGTCAAAATATCTCAAGTATCTATTAATATATGACCAATTATTAACCCCCCAGTGGAAGTGTTTGAAATATACAAGTCATAAATTGTCATCTATACCAAATATTTATGTTTATTTTAATCGTTTTTTGTTTTCTTTTCTTTTCTTTTAAATTACAAATGACACGCTAACATTTAAATTCCTTCTGATTCCATGTTATGTAAGTTAAATGAACCAATATCTGTGCATTTACCTTTATTTTGGCGCACATCTGCCGATACGGCTCCAACGTCATAACGGTATTAATTAATCGTGGGGATTAATACTACGATTAATTGTGAAAACAAGTAATCATGACATCTCTACACGCGTTGCAACATCGTATATAACATTATCCACCGCTCCATGGACTGATTTTCATGTAAACAAATGCACATGGCCGGGTGGAGGGTTAGCAAAACAGCAGAGAGGCGACCAGACTTACGTAATTCCCCTTTAACGCTCACGGCTTGTCCACCAGGTGGTGCTGTTGACGACCAAAGACGACCCCGTCACTAAGGGCTTGGCGGAGAAACTGGCCAAGAAGATGAAGTGTGAAGTGGTGGAGGTGGGGGCGGAGCCTCTGGACGACCTGAACCCGCTGGTGAAGCGGAGGAAGCTGGAGTGGAAGGACGTGGCGTACATGGGTAAAGTAGCTCCGCCCCCCTCCTGCGCTGCCTCCAATCCCTGATCACCCCCGATGCTAACGTCGCGTTCCTCCTCGTTTTCCCTCAGGCAACGACAAGCAGGACGTGAACTGTCTGAACCTGGCGGGTTTGAGCGCCGTACCCGGAGACGCGCCGGTCGTCGCCATCAACGCCACCAAGTACACCTGCCACAAAGTCGGCGGGATGGGCGCCGTCAGGGAGTTCGCCGAGCACATCCTGCTCCAGAAACAGAGGGCCAAGACTCAGATGACGAAGAAGGATCGCATCGACAACAGCAGCTTCTGATCCCAAAGGTTCAATAACACGGGTTATTAATAACCGAGGTGTTAAAATATCAGAATATCATGAGATTAATTAAGTTTAAAGTTTAATTATTAGTCAACTGTCAATGCAAATTTTTCCTTTTTATTTCGCTACTTACTTTGTTGTTATTGAACATGTTTAAAACATATTGAAGTTAATTTCCTGCAGCAATAACAGTGCCTGTCACTTTTAATAATAATTGAATATGCAGCTTTTAAATGTTTTTAAAAAATGCCTTGGTTTTTGTAGGGGGGAGATTTTAAAACCAAACAGAGGAATGTTGTTTGTTGTTTTTCCTGGAGAAGCCTTGTTTGTTTACTGATTTTAAAGAACTAGTTTGACATTTTAAGCACTACGTGACTGCTGTGATTAGCAGATGGATGCCTCTCGCGCGTCTGTACGCTAAATGTGAAGCTACATGCGGCAGCCGTTAGCTTAGCTTAGCATGTAGACTGGAACCAAGGAGGAGAGAAGACGACTTTTAAGTTTGTACATGTTCTGTCAATAATTAGCATGCTGCATGCTAATTACTTCCCCTCCAGTTGACTCCAGTTGTGTAAGCTAACTGGAGCTAGCTGCAGTTAGCTTAGCATCGAGATGACACGGGGGAGGACAGAAACTAATCTGGATATTTAAACACTTCTTGTTTTGTTCCAACATGTGTCTTGTCATTAGTTAGCATGCTACTTGCTAATTAGCCTACTTCCCCTCTGTTTCCAGACTTAATTGTGCTAAGCTAACTGGAGCTAGCCGCAGTTAGCCTAGCATTGAGACAGGACACGGGGAGGACAGAAAACCTGGATATTTAAACACTTCCTGTTTTGTTCCAACATGTGTCTTGTCATTAGTTGGCATGCTACTTGCTAATTAGCCTACTTCCCCTCTGTTTCCAGACTTTGTGCTAAGCTAACCGGAGCTAGCTGCAGCTTTATATTACCAGACAGATGTCGGTGTGGTTTGAGTGTTTTGCTCCTGTTGCTTCGGGATGTTACTGGTGTCTGGTTACAGTTGCTGTTTGTTGAGTTGACGACCTGTTTTTTTTTTTCCAGAGAGTGAAGTTAAAAAAAATCTGTGTGCTGTATTTATTGATCAGTTGAATGGCAATAATGGAATATTTTTTTTGTTTTTCCTACATGAAGCTCCGGTGATTGTTTGTTTGTCTGTAGAATTGTTTACTTGTCGTTTGACTCATCGATTTATTTCGTACATTCTCAATAATATCAAAGTGTCACAAGAGATTTTTGTCGTGTGAATAATTTTCTGTGAATTTTGCCAATTCAGAAGTTTTCAATTCTGAATCCTGTCCTAACCCTCAAATTGTAGAGGTTCTGAAATGAACAGTTTCACAAACGTTAAATTAATCGTTAATTCATTAATTTTCTCGTCCAAATAATGTGCAAAACAAAACATCAGCTTATTACTGAGCAACCCACCACCACCACCAACAATCTCTGCACTGAAACCAAACCACAACACCACCCAACTGATTGCACAAAAACATGAATGAATTATATCACAGACACCAATGGCAGCATATATGTGAGCCACAACCACCCAAACTATTTAAGCTACATCTAAACTTGTCATTCAGAGACAAATAAAAAATGATAATTGCAGTGAAACGGGACAAAAAGTGGGAAAATGCAGCACTGAGAAGGTCATCAGAGGTTAGATTCCTTGGAAGTAAATTATATTGGTGACGGTTGAGTTGTGCAATTGATTTACTTATTGTTTCGGTGACACAAACAGCTGCTCCTGCCCACGGTAAAAACTGGAACCACACCTACAGAACGAACACAGCTTGAAGTGATAACAACAACAATGACTCAAGGCCTCGTTTGTTTCACGGCCTCGGTCTCATTTGGTTGCTGATAATTTGACTACTGTATTTTCAAATCAGACTGAAAGAGAAGAGTGAACTGCCTCAGCGCCTAAAGTCCTGCTTTAAGCTGCTGCCGCTGAGTGTTTGTAGACGACTGCAAAGTTTTTGTCCGGGAGGGAAAAGGGGATTAAACTAGTTCTTCCAGTGATTATGATCAAAGAATTCAACAAAGCCCTGATCAAGGAGAGACTTACAGAGCTGTGGTGAATCACAGCAGAAATGGAGCCAAACAGGAAGTGTTAATCACGTCTCTGTCTGTCTGAAATACAACTAAATCTGTTCTTGAAGTGTCCCAGTAGACCTTACACTGAAACAGCAGTCTGTGTTTAACTGCGCCCTTAGGATATGAATTTAACGTATGTCATTAACTGCAGCTCTGTCACATTCCTGCTTTCTATATACAGTATTTAAACCTGGAGGCGTCGGTGAAATATAGATTATTGAGGTTGCGCAAGAACGTCACACCCAGAGAAGACCTGTTATTAACAGTCGGGTGAAAGCTTTGTATTGAAAACACTGAGGAAAGTGAAAGGTGAAGGAAATCTTTACACAAAACAATAGGTACAACATAAAGTTAAAGACAAAGTATAACGAATTATAAAAGTTTAAGTTATAAATATAAAGTATATTAGGTTGAAAAATGAGCAAACAGTGCATGATCATATAGTGTAATATAAAACCTGCTTTTATAGAGAAAAAATACAAATTTTTAATGTGAAATTTAAATCATTGTTAGCATAGTTTCAGTTTGACTCCTCCCCCATTTTCCTCCTGCAGAAAGTGGGCGGAGCTTCAAACTGTGTATCCTCCAAGATTAAGGAGTTTTTCTTTCCAGTAACGACATCAGCTGTTTACAAGAAAATGTCTTATTAGTGTCAAGGTGTGACATGTGAGCTATATACGTATAAAACTAAAAAGTGAAAATAATATTTATTTGTAATTTATCTTTGCTGAAAGAAAAAGGCATAATGTAAATACTCTGTAAATATATTTACATAATGCTCTCTTCTCATGCTGCAACCAGGAAGTGAACATCTGGTCATGTGACCCTTTATCATTATTTATTTAGACCTGAAAACATTTGACTGTGGAACTGGAAAACAGCTTTGAACTTGGTGAACGTATAGTTTCGCTGTCGCAGGTTTTTCCAGCTTCCAGTTTTTCCAGATTCTAGAGTTGGGTCGTGGCGTTGATGCACTCAATCAATAACTCATTATCTTTGTTTGAAAGCCATGAACACACGACAGAACAAACCTGTTGGAGCTTTTTTTTTGACTGCACCGCCCGCGTTCCTGAATGAATAGCGATAGTATTTACATTTCTGAACACAAAGCCAAGTGTGTGTCAGAGGTGGCAGCTGTCAAACCGTCGTCTCTGTCTTCGGTCTCATATTTTTACCACTTTTACTGAACATTGAACCACAAATAACTAAGGATTTTGCTTTTAAGTGTCAATGAAAACATTTCAAAATGATACATCAGGAGTCCTGTATTCAAAATAATTCATAAATTACAATGTCAGGCCGTTCATCCTCATGTATTTTATTCTTTTATACATCAAAGTGGAGTTTACTACTTTACGAAAAGTTTTAAAACTTTCAAAGACAGTTTAATATTGAGTTTTATTTGCTGTGTGGTGTGGAGCAGCGTGAACAGCAGCAGTGAAGCTCAGTGTGTTTCTTCACTGATGTGACAAACCTGCCCCCTGGTGTCCAAAATACTGAACCACAGCAAACGGACCAAAGCTGAACAGTGGCGTCGTCCTACTTACTAAAGCGACAATGACTCAATGAATGTGTTAGTTAATACTAGAGATAATATCAGCAGTGTTGGGTAGTAACGCGTTATTAGTAACGCCGTTACGTAACGCCGTTACTTTTTTTCAGTAACTAATAACGTAACGCGTTGTTTTTTTAAATCAGTAACTCCGTTCCCGTTACCAAACACTGCGTTACTCCGTTCCTTTCCGTTCCTATTGGTGAGATTTTACAGCGGCGCACACTTCCCATAACATTTCAGCGATCAATAAAGTTTCATTGAATTGAAAGGACAGAGCACATGTGAGAAACAAAGCGCTTGGTGGCCGCCCTCTAGCGTCCCCACACGCAGCCTAATCACGCTCCATAGGACTGGGTCAGAGCAGAGCAGGGCATGACGGCGAGGTAAGGTGACGTTAGCTAACGCAGCATCCCAGACCGAAGCTGTGTCAGTTCAGGCTGCAGCTCCTGAACCGGGACAGCTCCAGAGTCACAGCGAGCCCACTCCACCCGAGCAGCCACGGTTATTGGAGTCCGACAGACGGACGTCTGAAGCTGTAAACACAGAGCGACCGCTCTGGGTAAACACAGCTGATCGATCGAGGGAAAAAAAAAAACAACAACCGCTGGAGTGAATTTATTACGGTTATTGACTGTAACTCGGTCAAAATAAGACGTAGGCCTATCCTCAAGATTTTTTTTGCAGTTCTGTTGGGTCAAGCTGCTGTAGCCTGCATGCTGACATGCAGCATGATGATGATGATAACATTTAACAGATAAGAACACGTTTTTTCATCAGCATCAGTAGCTACAGAACTGACATGGGGTTAGAGGGAAATTCATAACCTTTATTTAATGGGAGCATTAGAAAAAAAAACTTTTAAAGTAACGGAAAAGTTACTTTTTCAGTAACGCATTACTTTTTGGTTTAAGTAACTGAGTTACTAACGCAGTTACTTTTTAATGAAGTAACTAGTAACTGTAACTAGTTACTATTTTTGAGTAACTAGCACAACACTGAATATCAGTAACAGTCATCAAAATAAGTAACACCTTTTGTAACTACCCTCTAAATTTACATTATTTCCTCTTTTTGTCACAATATTTGAATTTTAAATATTATATTTTGGAACTGCAAATGAAGCTGTTGATAAATAGTTTTTTAATATTTTATGTTTATTATATCTCCGTGTACTTTGTGTGTTGACTTACTCAAGAAAGGAAAAACTAATTTGACATTGAGGAGCGAGGGGAGATTCTCCTGCAAGTTGTGTTTCCTGGTTTCTTCTTCTTGTAGATGTGGAGCCGTTGTTTTGCTGCGTTCGATTGCACTCAGAACTCGGAAAGATCCAGGTCGGAAGTTCCGACTCCCGAGGTAAATTCAAATTTCATTGCAACCTCGGAAAACATGGCCGACAGTTTTGAACACACCAGCGAGGGGAATCCTGCATGCGTCACAGCGAGCCGTGCAGATTCAACTCTTGCTGCAGTACACGTGAAACTAGGCTATATTCCCTTTTCCACAACTTCTCCCTTGCTTAAATGTCTAGGTTGGAAAATAAATAAATAATAATAAATAAATACCTCTCACGGTGTGCGACGCCATATTGCTGTGACGTAATTCCCAACGTAGTTCCCGAGTAGGGCCGTTCTATTGCATTTTTCCGATTCGGAGGTCGGATCTTTCTGAGTTCCGAGTGCAATCGAACGCAGCATTTCTCACGACCACCATCTTGTCATTTTTATTCATCATCCAGGGAACTCTCAATCATCACATCGGATCAAACAGTTGGCGTGAATGAGACAGGTAGGACATTATGGGTCATTTTTTATTTGATGTTGTCTAATTTTCTTAAATTTCTTTGAACGTTGTAGCATGTGTTTACTGTCCTGGATGGCACATGTCATATTTAATGACTAAATAACTTAAATTCACTCTCTTTATGTTGAATTATCCTTAAAGGTGTAGGTGGTTACATCAGCAAAAGGACTGAAAACGAGAGGAAAGAGGATCTTCTGCTCACAGGTTTTATGCTAAGCTAAGCTAACTGGTCTCTGACTTCAGCTTCATATTTAATGTCAACATATGAGTGTGAGGTGTCGATCTTCTCGTCCAACAGTCAGCACGACATCAAAGGTGATTCTGTTTCTCTAAATCGCAGTTCTGGGATTATAAACACAGAAAAATGCTCAAATACAATAATCAACACAGGCGCAAAACATGCTTGTTTTTATTAAATGATCAGTGAATTGTACAAGATGCTTTAACATGTTCCATCTATGTTTGTATGAGAGGATTATTCTATATTTTTCTTTTTACAGCGGGTCTCAGACGTAAGCTGACAGGTAGCTTCCAGGTGTCACTCCATCGTATTTACAGGTGTGATGATGAGCGGGCCGTCGTTCTTCCCTGATTTATTCGTGCATGGGCTGAAGAACGGGAGGACGGATTCGCTGAACGTGTCGTTGAAGGTGTAGATGTGGATTTTAGCATCGACATTGTAGAACGACACCTGTGGAGACGAGAGATGAGTGTATTGCGATCACGTTGTTGTTGTTGTTGTTGTTGTTTTTTATAGTATAAATGTAATGGACAAGAGTTTGAAGAGAAGTTTCACTGTGTGGAAGGTGAAAGTTAAGTCCTATACTGCACCTGTCCTTTCTCAAAGTCCACAAATACACCGATTTTATTGGGGCGGAGACTCATCTGGACGTCTGTGGAGGGTTCGGTGCGAAATGCGTACTTGTTCCTGCGCAAAAAATCGGAATAATTGTCATGGCTCTCTTTTTATTTATATTTTTTACAACTATTTTGAGAAATCTGAATCCTTGAGTCTCTTAATTAACCGTTTTTCGTTCATTAATTGGTGAAAACTCACTTGTTTCGGAGACTGAGGAACCAGTATCCATTGGCGGGCGTCACATCAATCTTCCCCTTCCTGTTGATCGATTGTCGAGCCACCCCCAGATCCCAGTCTGTCTTCCCCCCCACCTCCACCTCCACAGAAAGGACAAGGTAAAAGTCAAAATACAGTTTTCTCCTGGTATTTTTTGCAGCGTCAACACACATTTAATATTTATCTAAAATTCTAGTTTCGTCCTCGGTGAAGAGACGGTCGGTCTCACCTCCCAGTAGTGTCTCCCGGAGGAGATGGCCTCCCTCCCCAGGACGCAGACGACCCGGTCGAACCTCTCCGGGTGGTCGGGCAGCAGCTGGTGTCGGTCTCCACACCTCACCTGCACAAGGTGAGACAACAGGTGTGATGTGCACTGCAAAAACTCAAAATCTTTCCAGGAATATTTGTCTTATTTCTTGTCAAAATGTCTAATTTCTAGTCAAAACTAATCTCATCACCTTAAAATTAACTTGTTTTCAGATAATTTTCACTTGTTTCAAACTAATTTTCAAGCACAAAAAACTTGCTCCATTGGCAGATTTTTCTACTTATTTCAAGTGAAAATTAGTTTGAAACAAGTGAAAACAAGAACATTTTAGGTGATGAGATTAAATTTGACTAGAAATTAGACATTTTGACAAGAATTAAGACAAATATTGGATGCTTCAACTGCAGGTGAGTCAAACCTATCTGTGTTAAAGGATAATTACGGGGCGGTTTTACAATCTGGATCAATCATTTACTCCCCCAGATAACTCTGGTGTCATTACGAGTCGTTCCGACGTAATTAGCTCCAGCCGAGAGCCGCATATATCCGTATAATGCGAGAACACGGGGCAGCGCAATGTAGCCTTTAAATAACACATTATCCGTGACTAACTCGTTCATTTCGCCAATATTTAGTTAGTTTATTCCCCTCGGTCAGCTGTTATCAACATCTGGGGTCTGTAGGTTGACCTGCTGACCTCTGATCTGGATGATGTCATCTCTGAGCGTGGCACGGCTTGTTGCTACCGCTAATGCTACGGTCCGTTTCTGCGTGTTTCCAACTTGTCAGAACAAAATGAGGTTGAATAGGTCGACCTACAGACCCTGGATGTTGATAACATGCCACTATGGAGTAGCACTAGCCTATCAAAACAACATATTGGTGAAATTAACGAGTTTTGTGGTGGATAATGTGTTATTTAGAGGCAACAAAGTTATTTGGGGGAGTAAATTATCATAATTTATGCTAGAAATAAGGTCCAGAATGTAAAAAAACTGTAATTATCCTTTAAATCTGATTGCACAGCGCCCCCATGTGGTTGACACACAAAAGGCCCCGATCCCTCCCTACAAGTGAATCATTAATTAATGGGTGTTATGATGAGTAACGAGGCGTCTCACGCTCTTCAAGTCCTCGGACAGAACCAGTCTGGGATGGGATGTGTTGAAATCCAGAGTCACGTCCACTGTGGTGAAGGAAACACAGACGTGTCAGTCACATACTGTGTGTTTCTATGGCGATGGCTTTATTTATTTGTTCAGCGACATACCTGCGTACTCCTGCAGCCTCCTCATCCCTGCACACAAAGACACATCTCGTTAATGTGTGATGAAGTGGTTGTAAAGTGGCTGTTACGTATATGGACGTCCATTATTAGCAAATATAAGGTGGATGGCGTGTTGTGTTTGTGTGTCTGTGTGTGTGTTGTCTGGGTGTGGACACTCACTGGGCTGTGGTTGGACGGGACTGGGCTCCACTGCTAAGGCAGGAAAACCTGGGTAAGAACGAGACAAAATGTGGGCGGAGCCTCAAATAGTTCAAACAATGAAAACAAAAACAAAAACCTCAGAATAAAGCATGAAAATGTAGATAATTTTGCAATAAATCAACAAAACCATGATGAGAAACCTTTGGTGCAGTTAATAAACTCGACCACCAGATGGCGCCAAAACTGCAAAGACTCTGGACTTGTTATTTCTCACAAACTAAAGGTCTTTGGGAGTTGCTCACGGGGAGCATACATCAGTCCCACTGCCCAAAAGTCCGACAGCTCATTTCTCCGACTACCCTTTCTACAGTGTTAAAGGGATAGTTCACCCAAAATTCAAATTTCGCTCATTATCTCCTTCCCTCTACAGACTCTTACTTGTTATTTCTCACAAACTAAAATCGGTCTTTGGGAGCTGCTCACGGGGGCTGTTTTAATGCATCATCATCAGTCCCACTGCCCAAAGTCCTGCATGCTGCTACGGTCATTTCTCCGACTACCCATTCTACAGTGTTTCCTGAAAGGGATAGTTCACCCAAAATTCAAATTTAGTGGCTCAACAATTATCTACTCACCCTCATGCCGACTAAGGTGGGATCGCTGTAAAGCTGAAGTGTCCTGCTTTCATTAAAAAATGAATGGACACTCATTCAGTGTCCAGTCCAGAGATAGAAAGATTATCTACAGCAATACGGATCTCTTTTCTGACCGGGGGGGTGAAGATTCTGAAAAATCGTTATGTGTGGGTGTGTTGTGTTTGGAATATCCAGCACACCACACACAATACGATCAAAACTGTTCAATGACAGATTTTTTATCTTCATGTCCATATAGATAAAAAATCGGATTGTTTTGAAAATCTTTAATGGACTTAAGAGCTGTGAGAGTTTTCAGATTTTCCTTCTCTGAGTCCCAAAAGTATTTGTCCATATAATGGTTGTGAATGGACACCAGGTTTCTTGACACACCAAAAAACATTCAGATACCTCCATGCTGCTTGTCTGTAATGTCCCTCTTGTATTGAAGCCCCCACATGAGAAATTGTTCCTCCGGTCAGTGAACTGAGACACTGGGAGCTTCCGCTACAAACAAGCTTAAAATATAGACTTACTAAATTTTTTTCAGAACAATTTCTCATGTCGGGGCTTCAATACAAAAGGGACATTACAGATGAGCAGTATGGAGGTATTTGGATGTTTTTTGGTGTGTCTTTTTGGACCAAGAGCTCTTAGTCGACGTGAGAGTGAGTAGATAATGAGTGAAATTTGAATTTTGGGTGAACAATCCCTTTAAGGTTGGGTTTAGGGTAAGGTTAATTGTTAGGGCTACTTAAGACAGATGTGGTGCGCCCATTGCTCACCTGTCTCTGCCACGTTCTTCAGCTGCTCCTGGAAACGCTCCACCAGAGCAGCCAGAGACCTGTAGATGGTTCCCGTCCCCAGGTCGGAGTTCACCGACACTCCTGACCAGTCTCTGGCGGGAGGGGGGCTGGACAGCACGGGGAACGTCTGCACACACAGCAGGTGGGACATTGTGATCAGTTGTTTATTGGTCTTTTTTCATGTAAATGGAGGCTAAATCACACAGTCATCATGTGTCCCAGGTGACCCCCTGTAGAGTAGACCCCTCCATCGACCTCCTTATAGACCTGAACTTCGAGGTAACGTCTCACCAACCTTCACGCAGTGGTTGTGGTCGTCCGACTGGGCGAGTTCGGCCAGGGCGCACCCCCTCCTCCGCAGCTCCTCCACCTCCAGCTCCAGCTGCCGTATCATGGCGTCGGCCTGATGCGCCGCCGCCCGCCGGCTCATCTCCAGCACCTCGATCAGCTCCGCCTGCGAGCGCTCGATGGCCGAGACCAGAGAGAAGAAGAGGCCGACGCTGCCCGCCGTCTCACGCTCCACCGCCCTCTGGGGGAGGAAGCACGACAGGTTTTACTTAG
Organism: Decapterus maruadsi; assembly: GCA_030347415.2. NCBI lineage: Eukaryota > Metazoa > Chordata > Actinopteri > Carangiformes > Carangidae > Decapterus > Decapterus maruadsi. The sequence goes on from CM064898.1 coordinate 3,010,561, forward strand.
TGAGATTCTCTCCATACGTCTACTACACAACATCTGGAAATATACAACAGGAACATCTGGATCTGCAGGGTTTGGACTGTCAGAGACACACAACAACAACAACATCTGGTCTAAATGGTCAAAAAACGTTAACATTTGGTCAAAATCTGAGAGAAGTTCAGCAGAACCACATAAAATTATTAATAATGACAGTAAAATTATTGAAATTTAAAGACCCTTTTGGTCTCACAGCATAAAAATTGTAAATAAACCAGATAAATGTTGAATCAAGTCATCAGAAATGAACCTAAATTACTATAAACTCAAGAATTATTGAATAAATTTCTCAACAAACACAATATTTTATGACAATTTACAACAAAAATTTGGAGCCACAAAAATTCAGGAAGTAATGAGATTAAACACATCTCAGAAAATATCCAATAGAATAAAAGCCCAATGTTAGCATAATAAACACTGAAAATCTGGGTCAAAACATGAGACAACAACAACAACAACAACAACAAAAGCAAATGACACAAAAACAAAAATGTGTTTGGAATCTAAAGTTTTAAGATTAAATCATCAGACAAATTTCTAAACGTGTGAAGTCGTTCGTCACAATGAAGTTAAACTGAAACAGAGAAAAAAAAACCTGACGATCAGGAAGTAAAAGTAAAAACTTTACATCTGAGATGAAACACTGATAAGGAGATGACAAGAGGATTTACAGGTTTTCCCGCCGCACGGCTGCAGTGTGTGTGTGTGTGTGTGTGTGTGTGTGTGTGTGTGTGTGTGTGTGTGTGTGTGTGTGTGTGTGTGTGTCCTACCTCCACTTCAGACACTGATGTTCTGATCTCCTCCATCTTCCTCATTCGCTGTCTGATCATCTCCTGGATCTGCTGCTCCAACACACCCATCTGGGACTACACACACACACACACACACACACATGCACGCACAAACACAACTCCTTATTAAAAAGTTTGAACTTGCAGGAAAAACTAAATGTCCAATCACACGCTCTCAGCTACGGTGGCTCTGAAGGTTTGCTTTGGGGCCGGTCCTACAGGTGCATTTCCAGTAACTCTTTACAATAAGGGTTCCTATGTTGTTATTAAGCATTAATATATAAACTAATGAGTTAATTAATGCTGAGTAATGCACACATAATGAAAACGTTATTCAACTATTACTTAATTTATTAACTCTGTGAATTTTCCAGCTTTGTGACTGATTTTCTTTGGCCCACCATATATTATGTACTATTACTACATACACATTCAATGCATCAAATGAAAGAACACAGTCTCTACTTTACAGCAGAAAAAACCATGTGTTTCTATCTTGTTCCAGTCTTGAGAAACTGGCGGTTGAATACAGGTTAGTTTAGCCCAAAACAGACATTTTGTGTGGCACCTAACCCTCAACATCTGTACAGCTGTGCTCTTATATAATAATATGTCTCAAACAGTTAGTTAATGCTTAATAATGTACTAACTAGTGTTAATTAATGGCCCCTTATTGTAAAGTGTTTCTCCCACATGCAGACGCTCTGCTTCACCTTGGCCTCCATCCACTCCTCCTCCACCGGCACCGTGTCGTGACCCTGATGGCTCTGGACTTCACATTCAGGACAGATGCACACGCGGTCGTTCCTGCAGTAAATCTGGCGGGAAAACGAGACAGGAAGTCACGATGATGAACAACAGTCGGGTTCGGCAGAGTCTGGTTGGGACGTTTCCTACCATGATTCCTCGCTGGTGGATCTCACACACGGGGAGGCTGTGGCTGCTCGCCGCTCCGCTCACGGTGAACCTCCTCCGGCCGCTGGAGCGCGAGTACGGATGCGGAGGCGGTGGAGGTCCGGGGACGTTGTTCAGCGCCGCGATCGGACTGTTGTTTGGTACCGAAGACGCCAACGAGGCTGAAGAGGGAGGAAACTCTACGTCGGAGTTCCCTTTGGAAAGATGTACGACATACATTACTGGGATTTATTGTTTCTCAACAATTCTAAACCATTAAAGGGACAGTTCAACATTTTGTCAAATTGGCCATAACCCCTATAGTCATAGCAGTAGGTTCGTTACCTTTAATTGTCGGTGCAAGCTATTTTTAGAACGGCGGAGCAGAGCCGTGAGCTGCTCAGAGCTACGCTACGGAGGCTCATTATGGGATTTCTTGGTTTCCCTCATCAAACTCATCAAATACACAATCCAACAACTCCACAACGCTCTGGTGGACAAGTTGTGACCTGCACATTCACCACGCTATGAGATAATAACACAACGTTACCACACAGAGTTGTTTTAGAGGGAAAATCACGCAAAACCACTGATGCACGTTGCCTTCAGGGACAGTTTTTCACCAACAGTCTCTGTATTTACCTCTAAAACAACTCATCAAACTGTCCTGAAGACATATTAACACTGACATCCTGTGTTTAAAACATTTGGGTAACTTATGAAATCACTTTTTCCATAATCCCTTTCCATCTTTCTCCAACCTGAACATCTGACTGATACGTTTGTCACTTGCCAAACAAGTCGCCCAAACCAAATCTCACATGTTATTTCTTCAACTAATATCAATATCCTGAAATATTTTACATTTATTCCCGTTATGTTACTTATTTTGAAGTTTTATGGTTTGATGATAAAAGATAAACCGTCTCACCTGCATCAAAGGACGACCTCATCCAGGACTTGGGCGGAGGTTGGGGCGGCCTCTTCTTCAACTCCTCGAATAATTGATCCTGCAGCGCTCCCTCCCCTCCCCCTCCCTCGGCCCTGCCCCCCCTCCTCTCCCTCCCCGCCACCCCCGCGCCCCTCATGGACCTGAACTGCTCCGTGATCTCCCGCAGCGTCCGGTTGATGTGGAGGTCCGGCTTCTTTGGGAAGCTCTTCTTACACAGAGGACACTGGCACACCTGCAGTCGGGGAGGAGAGGAGAGGATGCTTTAGCGTTAGCATCAGAGCTAGCAGCGCTGTCTGGATCTGGATGATCCTTGGAGGAACAAGGGGACGGATGCTGGACCAGGACGACAGGGAGGACATTAAGGACAGGAAGTAGACAAAAGGAGACAAGACAGTAGGGATGTCACGATTACCTGTTTGCACAATTAACCGCGGTATTAAACGCCACAATTAATTAATCGTGAAATTTCATTTTTCCTCAACACATCAGCCGTTTACATTGAGTTGTTGGGAATTTAAATCATAGCGTCTCATAATGAAAAAACAAACAAAATAAACTTTAATGGACAACAAGGAGTTATACTTGAAATTCCAGATATCCAGTAGTTGGGAAAAGTTCTTAATTTGTGGAATAATCAAAAGTTAACTTAATTTACTTTAAAAATCAGGTGCAAAATATCAATCAATGAATACTATAGTTTATTTGACTAGAGTCTCATATTAATGTGGATGAATCTACATTACCACTTGTTAATGGCTCCATTTTTGATAAATATATTGTTATTTAGTGGTCGACTCGTTCAACATTTCCTACACTGTAAAAAAAACTCAAAATCTTTCCCACAATATTTGACTTATTTCTTGTCAAAATGTCTCATTTCTAGTCAAAACGAATCTAAAACCTAAAAATTAACTTGTTTTCAGATCATTTTCACTTGTTTCAAACTCATTTTCACTTGAAATAAGTAAACTAGTAAACAAAAAAAAGAAAAACTTGCTCCATTCTACAGATTTTTCCACTGATTTCAAGTGAAAATTTGTTTGAAACAAGTGAAAATGATCTGAAAACAAGTTTGAGTCTTGTTTTTATGTGGAAGGAGTTTACGTTTGACTAGAAATGAGACATTTTGACAAGAAATAAGACAAATATTCTTGTATATATGCATATATCGTGCACGCTGAGCCTCATGGGAAATGTAGTGAAAACACTTTTCTTTCCAAAACTCCTTGTTGTCCCTTTAAATATTTGGAATAGATGACAAATAATCACTGAAATAATGTAAACATTTCCCCAGGGGATCAATAATCAGTCTATAATAATAGTTACTTTGTATATATAGGTAGTAATGTAATTATATTTTGACTACAGTTGATTGACACATTCATAGTGAAATTACTAATTCATAATAATCATGATAATTGTAATACCGAGACTATTTCTCTGACAGTAATCGTACCAAAACCATCTCCATAATGGTGACATCCCTACAGGAGACGGACACGCACCTTGGACCCGTCCCAGTATCTGTTGATGCAGCCCATGCAGAAGCTGTGGCCGCACGGCGTCGTCGACGGGTTGTTGAACACGTCGAGACAGATGGAGCACTGGAACTGCTCGTCAGACAGGAAGCTGCCGTACAGAGACATCCTGCAGGGACAGAGACAGAGACACGGGGACGTCATCGTCACAGTCTTCAGATTCACTTCATCGCCGCGTCCTTGTTGTCGTATCATCGTTTTGCTCCCTGCTCTGTCTGGGGCTGAGGATCACCTTCGACCACTCAATCAAAAGAGAAAATCTCAGCGACTGAGATTGCAACTGTTCTTTGTCTTGTTCTTGCAGACAGAAGCAGTTAAAGGGATAGTTCGCCCAAAATTAAAATTTGTTTGCAGCAGAAGCTCCTCTTCCCAGCTTTGAGAAGCTTCCGCTACAAAGCAAGCTTGAAATATAGACTTATTTGACTTTTAACGTCTGTCCAGGGAATACAGATGCAAAATAGCCCTTCGGCTAATTCTGGCATATTTACATTTTTTAAAAAAAATGTCTTTATTAATGTGCACTGTCCCTGATTTTTAAACCTTTAAATAAATAGATAAAAATTTAATTTTTTTCGAGACAATTCCGCATTTTGGGTGCTTCAATACAAGACGGACATTACATACGAGCAGCATGGAGGTACTTGGATGTTTTTTGGTGTGTCCTTTTGTTACAAAGACAGTTGGTATCCATTTGCAACCGTTACATGGACATGCACTGCTACGCCGAGACCCCGTGTAGCTCAGAGAAGGAACGGAGGATCTGAAACTTCTCCCAGCCCTGAGTCGACATGAGGGTGAGTAAATAATGAGTGCAATTTGAGTTTTGGGTGAACTATCCCTTTAAAGGCTATTCAACCTTTACAGTTACAACCATGACAGAATTAGAAGAAAGACTGAACCACAGCTACAGAAATTTCATAAAACACTAAATCCATCCAAAAAAAGTCTGAGCCAGTGACACAAGAATCCCATAATGCTTTGCACAGACAATATTTGCTGTTTCATTAGTTTGACCTTTGACCTTTGTTGCTTCAGATTCCCATGAAACCCGATCGACACATTTCACCCTGTTCCCTTCATCAGGAGCCGTTCATTAGAAGCCGGCGTGATCAGACCGCAGGCGTCATGTGACCTCAGAGAAGTAGGTGAAAGGTGAGGAAAGTGAAGTGTAGGTGATGAAGAGCTGTAGATCAGATGATCGCGTTATATAAGGCCAACGCATATTTTCTTCCCTGTCGCCACAGATCAGATTAGCCGACGGAGGAATGAAGCGCGGCGGGATTCTGCACCGCGGCATCACGTACGACCCACAGCGTAGAAAAGTTCAAACAGGAGACGAGGACGTGCAGCATCATCTCATCTCACACATCCATCCAGGACGCTTTCCCAGGTTAGATGGTTTATTACAGTAAACCTAAAGGCCATCAAATAAAATACACTATAAAAAATTAAGGACAACGACCAACAACACAAGTACAAGTTGTTTGTTCAACAACAACACTTGTTAAAACCTTGTGCCTACATTACCCAAAATGCACCCTGATCAATGATACAGTGTGATATCCATCCATCCATCCATTGCCGTTTGTCCAGCCAATGGGTCGCTTCTATTTACTGATAATTATAAATTAATAGGTGCAAGTGTTTATTTGCACCAACGACTTCTCCACAAACGAATCGTTCAACACTATAAAAAACAACAAAAACAACACAAAAACGTTGAGTTTATGTGAATACAAGAAGGTCCGTCTGGAAAGTGTCTTATTAAAAACTGACTTGACCCAATTTAAACGGGGAAATTACCCAACATGCAACTCGACTGCAGACGCACAGGTGAGTCAGACAGTGTGATATAACAGTAACGAACCTTGGATTAGTATCGTCTAACTTCACGCCCACTCTGTGGTTTTATGTTAAATAACCAGAACAGGTCAGTTAATTAGACATTTTTACATTGTGTCACATTTATCTTTTATTGCACGTAAGAAAAAGTTTATTTCTAGATAACGGATCATTATTGTTACATTTATTTTCTTCTTGTTATGAACAAAGTAACAACTTGTGCTCTGTCCCTGGAGGAACCTGATCCACAGCCAGAGGGATTATAAAACACACACGACATGTTTAAATTTATATCAGCAGCCGCAGGAGACGCTGTTAACAACGCCATGAAATAAACAATTAAAGCCTTTCAGAATAAAACATTAGACGTGTTTTGAGGCAAAGGTGAGAATTTTGAAGTTCGAAAATGCAGATTTTGTTTCTGCTGTTGGCTCAAAAATTGAGAATTGTAGGGTGTTTGTGTCAAGAAAAAGAAAAGAAAAAGAATTTGCACTTCTTCATTTTATAGAAGTAGGCTACATTGGACAAAAATAGATATTAAAGTGACCGTTTGTTGCATATTGAGAGATTTATAAAATAAAAGCTGATACCTGAGAGCAGGTGAGGCGACTTCTCGTCTTATTCCTGGTTTGAAAAGTTAAATCCCAAAAAAAAAGCTCCAGACAGGACCGTAGCCTGAACTCTTCCACAGGTGTTCACGGGTCAAAGCTGAGTCACACACTCACACGCTGAGATTTATAGGTTTGTGTGTGAAGGTTGTGATTTTCCTTCTCTCCTAAGCCACGCCCACTCACCTGTCCCGCAGCATTCACCTGTTTGCCAGGTGGATGCTGCAGGACTGGTTACAGTAGAGAGAGACTAGGTCAACAGCCTGCATTGCTAAAACAACTTCCAACAATGTGTCTGTTTGAGTTTCTCCCTGCTCAGGATGAGTCAAACGCAGTTTTCCCGCAACCAGAGGAACAGATATCAATCAACGTTCTGATAAGCACTGCACACATTTCACCATTTTAAAGAATGGATAAAAACAATTTGTCAAACTAATCGACCCTTTGACCGTTTTCTTCCACCCTTTTTCATGCGTAATCACAATCACGTACAGTAACTGAATAAAAATTATGAGGTCATAAACGTTTATCTCAAAATATTGTTGCGTTTTATTGTGAAGGAAGAGAAATTAATGTTAATTGTGTTTGTTTTGCACTGCACAGGCCGAAGAAAAAAAAATCACCCATGTTGTTCCTTATTTCCATTCCAGGAAGTTGGCAGGACTTTACCATTTCTGAGTATTAAAAACAGATCTGTTTTTAAGATTAACAGATCTGGAAACGTGAGCTGGACTTCCCGATAACGACCGCCCACTCGTTTTTATGTGAGGAGTCAACCAAACCAAGCTAGCAGCTCTGTGAGGCCGACGACGCTTTAGACATTATGTTACCCCTTTTTAATTTAGCCGCTCAACAAGATAGACTACCGTTCATTCATTTGAAATCAGAACTCGGTGTCCATGTGATTTTGATTTATTATAAAAGTGGATCTGATCTCAGACGCACTGTATATTCCCCCTCTTTGTGGTATTGTTGTGAAATACGTCAGTGTTTTGTTATCTTTGTTGTTGCCATTGTTGTGTGGTTTAATCTGCTTGTCTTTTGTTGTTTGGGTTTGTCAGTGTTTTTTGTGTGTGTTTTTTTGTATTACTGTATTAAAAATATGAATAAAATGCTGTCCATTAACCATTTAACTTAGATGCCATTACCTTTAGTCATTGGCTTCGAACAAAGTCTGGGTGGCTTTGGATGTTTTGGAGACGGGCTAGCCAGCTAGTAAGATGAACAAATAAATACAAGCTTCATCAGTTTAGTCTCTTATGAGTATATGCTAAATTCATGGCTAATTACAACCATGAACTGACAACTAACCAGCTAAGGCTGTGTTTGACAAGACAATTACACCCTCCGAGCAATGCAAGCAACATCTGCACGGCAGCTTGGAAGCTAAATCTGTGCTGGCTAGCCTGTTAGCATGCTAACTTCAGTAGAAGAGAAGATGTGAGGGAAATTTCTAGAAATGCTAAACATACAAATAGCTCCACTAAATGATGATGATGTTCTTATTGTTGTTAGTTTTGGCACAAACCAATCTCTTTCCTTTGTGCTTATTTATTATTTACACAGGAGAGCTTCTACAACAACAACAACAGCTTCACCATGTGACTGACGATGAGCGATGGCACGGAAAGTAAATATATCTCCACTAATCGTCTCCTTGATCTTTGTCGTAAGAAATGTGGTCATGTTTGTCCTGTGTGTCGTCTCTCTCTTTGAACTGTATGTTTTTGTTTGTTTTTTGGGACCAGTGTCATCTCACATTTTTCATGTTTCTCATACCTTTGGGTTAATGAGGCGCTAACGCCGCAGCGAGATAAGCCGGCGCACAGACGGCGTAGCTATACCCAAACACGATGCTAGGCTTTTGTTTTAAAAAAAAAACATCCATTGATTCAGTTCCTGTGTTATTCCAACCTGTGGCACATGCCAATACATTTCTTAAAATATCAGTGGAGACAACTGGTTTTCAACGTGGGTGTTGATACAGGTCAACACTGACTCCAACGTATCGGTTTTCACAGGTAATGTTAAACAGTTGATACATTTGATGATTTGTGAGATGATAGCATCATTTCCTTTTTTAATAGTATGTATTATGTTTAATTAAACTTGCATGTCTACACTGTTTTCTTTTCTTTTTTTCATTTATGCATTAACTGAAAAGTATAAGCCAGTGTTCTATAAATTCACTTAAATTTATATAATTTAACATATACTGATATATTTACAATAGCTGAAACACCCTATTGCATGAATCAGATAGGCCTGCATAATGTTACATAAACACATAAATATTCAAACATTCATACATTCAACACACACACACAGGATGTAAATTCAGATAAGTTCCCTTCACTGTAAACATCTAGTTATCTCTCTGATCAGCAGTACCAGTCGTACTTTTCCTCTTGTACATTCTGCACTGTCACTTTTGTGTCATTGCCTCACAATAAGAGCTGTTGCACAACTGCAGCCCAGTGATTCCTGAATGTAACCTTCATGTTTTTTCAGTGTGGTTGAGACCGTTTCTTCTTCTTCTCCCTCAGCTGCTGCCAAGTATCTGAAAATGAATAAACTCAGACATTGTTTTAACATTAATTGTCAAGCTGCTCATACCTCCCTGTCTCCTCAGTCGGACCACACCCGTCTTTGAACGTGACCTCAGATCTGGATGCTGACTACACACCTGCAGTTTTCTGGGTGTATCCTTCACTGCTGTGACACAGTGGGTCCAACATCATGTACACACAAATAAATGGGTCATTAGTCATGTAGGTTATTTGCAGCTACACACCTTTGCTTTTCCTGTTGTCACGGCCAAGAGTTTCAGTTGTACAGTAGGAAACTTGACCAGTTTTAATTCCTTTTCCTGGTTGTTTCCTCTGATAAACTCACCTGGCTTGATGTTGTTTTATTATCGAACTACCCGTTGTTGTTGTTGTTGTTGTTGTTGTTTCATCTTTCTTAAACAAAAACACATACAGTAACTTAAAGACTGATGTACTGTTTTATCATTTGTAGCATCTTCATGCAGAGCAGTTCATGTTCAGTAGCGTTCCTGAGAAACTTCTCAGAAATTGCCACAAAAGAGAAGTTAAAGGTGTATCTCTAGATGATCTTCTGCTGCATAATTGTTGCTGCTGCTGCAAATGTGGTATTATCAGTGTGGCAATTGTATGAGGAAGTGACTTTCATTAAATGTCCAGTTATGAATAGCCAAAGGCACATAAACACAAACCAGGATAGATAAGCACCAAAAAAAACTGTGCTGTCTTAGACAACAACAAGGTATTGCTGTGGTAAACTGTTCCACCGACACCAAAGCTCTCAAAGAGTCTTTACAGTTCATTTGTAAAGGGAGATAAATTTGAACATCATCAGCATAGCAATGAAAAAGACACATTCAAGGGGCAACATGTACAGTGAAAACAATAGAGGACCTAAAACAGACCCTTGAGGCACCCCACAAGTAATAGGGGTCACACTAGAAGAAAAAAGTCCCAAATTAACTGAGAAAGTCTGGGTGGCCATTACTTTCCCCAACACCTTGGATAGAAAGGGGAGTTTTGAGAGGCCCAAAGTTAGAGAGGATAGATGGGTCAAGACCAGGCCACAACCATAACAACAGGGGATGGGGCCAAATCATACATAAACAAACCAAAAGTAAGAGTCCGGGGAGTCCCCCTAAGACAGCATCCAGTTTTTACATTCCACCAAAGCTATATCATTAACATCAAGTGCATAATAATATATATAACTCATGTAACCCATTGGTACTGTATTGTCTCACTTTGATAGAAAACCTCAGTCATAAACCTGGACCTGTATGGGTAATATGTCAAAAATAAGCTTGTGCCATCCAGCTTTTGTGGAGGATTTACAGTCGATCCACTTGAGCAATATGTTTTTGCTGGCTAAATAATACTTGCTCTTTTTCTGTTCCATATGAATGTGTTAAAGCAACTGTTCCGCGATCACTATTTTGGGTAGCAAAATTGGGAGCATCAAGTTTATGTGACAGTTGAGGGTCCTGTCTCTATGCCTCCAATTGATCATGCGCCCTGGCTACTTGGCCAAAGAGATGTACCTTTGGGTGACTGGCAAGCGCGCATGACTCTTACCCCAGAGGTGTGGGTTCAATCCCCACCCGGGCACTCTTCACCTAGTCACATTTAGGTAAAATATTCATCTTAAAGTTACCATCCGTGGCTGGATTTACGATTATTTTTTGAATTGCCGAACTAATAAGCACCCATCTGTCCAAAACCGTTAAATAGAAGTAAAACAGACCATTGCTAGGAATCGGAGTATCACAAAGCAGAAAAACTATGACCATCGGCACAGGGTTGTACCTGACACACCCTTTGTGTTTTTTCTTGAAATCGATGAGAAGATAAAAGATTTGCAAGTCAATGCCACAAAAACAGAAGATAATCCTCAGTCTACGCCTCTTCTGCTTTTCATTTCAAGTCTTAAGGACTCCGCTTCCTTGCCTCCAGTTATTGTCGTCCTTCGTCTTCACCATGAAGATGTTGGTTCTGTCTCTGCTGCTCTGTGCCGGGATGGTTCTGACCAGAGCTGACGGTGAGTGTTGATCCAGATGCTTCAGGTTTCTGTTTTGTGTCCACAGACCTGATCCAAGGTCTGACACAGTTAACTTCTTTTCTTCCTACTCTGAACAGATGAAGAGACGAGTGACCTGGTCAAGAGGACATCGACTTGTCCTGGTGGCTGGAGAACCGTCGGACGTCGCTGTTTCTGCTTCGTGTCAACTGAGATGTCTTGGAGTAAGGCTGAGGTACTTTTTTTTTTCTTCTTCAAAGCATCAAGTAAAGCTTTTTCATAAGTTATATTTCTGCAACAATTCCACTTTTTTTTTTTTTTTGCTCCATGACAGAAAAACTGCCAGACGATGGGTGGAAACCTTGCGTCTGTGCACAACGGCGACGAGTACCACAAGATTCAGGGGTTGATCCTGAAGATGGGCAAAGGGTTCCCGTTGGCGTGGCTTGGAGGAAGTGACTGCCAAGAGGTGGGACAGCTCATCAGTGACACTTCACGATAAGATTAAGACAAAAGATGTATAAATAAGCCATTTATAAGCTGTTGTACGGAAGAGGATTAGGGCGGCTGAGGGAGTTCTGACTTTTTTCTCAGAATTGTTATTAAACTCAGAATTCTTAGATTTTTTTTTTTAGAATTCTGAGAAAAAAGTCATAGCTCACTTTTTCAATGACCTAATGCACAGTGTTTTGAGTGTGCAGTTGCTGTTTTGTTGTTTTCTAAAACCCACATGGGACAAAAAAAAAAAAAGGCAGCAGCGACCGTTTGCTGCATAAACCTTTTAATCGGTTGAGATAATTGAATAATTTAGTATTGATTGGAATTAATCACAATTTTTTATTTTTTCTCATTTTACAACAATTTATTGATAAAAAAATGAAATAAACATTTATAGCTGCTGAAATGAGCCCCATTGTAAAGTATAAATATAATGATTGTTTGCTTGATGCATTGAAATTGTTCTTTAGATTTTCATAAAATTGTTATAAATTTTAAAAAAATGTAATTGTAAATTGTAATAAATTCTCAGAAATATATACATAAAGCTCAATCAATTATTCAATCAGTTGTATTAATGACTTATAACATGGCTCCTTTTACCAAATATAAGTAATGAAGAGTAATGAGTAGAAATCGTAAAATTATAAATTGTTCTTTGGTCACCCTGATTATTGTGGTTCAATATTGGCCTTTAAATTCAAACTTAAACAAAAAAAAATGGTTTAATCAATCTATTGAAATATTAATCATATTAATAACTAACTGAATAAAAAACCTAATTGTAAACATTGTATTATATTGCAACATTACTTTGGCGTTACAATCCTCTATAAGAGTCGTCCTTGTCGCCATTCAAATCTGATTTATTGACTCTAAAACTTGATTGACTCTGGCTTCTCAGAAGGGCCAATGGCTGTGGACCGACGGCTCGTCCTTCAACTACAAGCACTGTGGCACATTCGACAACCGCTGGTGGAGGGAGCACTGTCTGCAGATGAACTATGGACGTAAGTCACTGCAACTGTCTGCAGATAGTGTTTAACTATGTCCATGTATAATGTATGTCTAACTGCCGAAATGTCACTTACAGAACACAAGTGCTGGGACGACGTTAATTGTAACACAATACTTCCCTCTGTCTGCGCCAAGAAATGTCCAAATGGGCGGAAACCGAAGATCGGCTGAGAGAGATTATCACACAAAAAACATGTTTGTGTTTCATTTTCACATCTTCTGCACTGTCGCTTATTAAGGAACAGGAAGTTAACAATGCTTTTGGCAAAAAAAAAAAAGAAACCTTCTCCTTCTTCTCTTCTTTATGCAAAAATAAAATGCTCCAGCAGCAACGTCTGTGAATGTGTGGTTCTGTTCCTCAAACATCAGACAGTCAGATACAAGTTAAAAGAGACATAATGATCACAACAAAGTGGAAATTATATCAAAATGAAAATTCACCTACAAAATGAATCTCACTTGGAGTTTAAATGTCATTGAAAGAGCAAAAATTTGTTCCTTTTTTCAACAAGGAAAAATACTAACAAAACAAGATATTTTATTTGACATGAAACATCAATTATATTTTCTATAAAACAGAAATACAAATAAATATATTAGTGATGTGTTTGGCTGTTGGCCGTCATTTAATCAATTCCCTTCCCGGTGTAGGTCGGACATATTATTCATTCTGGGAGCTTTCATGGTTGATGAGGTTTGGCGCCCCCCATTGGTGGAAAACACCAACAACTCTCCAATTTAACACTGAGGAATCGTCTATTACCCTCTTCTCCTTCTTCATCTGGGCATCGGTGGTGCTGCTGCTGAGACATTTGGGAATATTAGGTCAAGAATTAAAGCATTTTAAGTCAATCAGGCTGTGTTCATTTTTTTTACAGTGTTAAATGATACATAATTATGTAGAGACACTTATTCATTTATAAATATCAGAATATTAATTCATTAATTTTAATCTGGACCAAACCTTAAATTTGCATTGTTAAATTTCTCGAGGTCTCTTTAAATTCAAATTAGTCAAATAAACAACATTTATAATGTAGTATTTATTTTTTGATATTTTGCTTTGCTTAATTAAGCTCTAATTAATGATGATTAATGATTAGGCTACATTAAGGAAAATCAGGTTTACACCATCTTGTTTAAATGGACAACCGTCAGGTGTTGTTGCCTGCCATGTCTCTACAATATCTGTAAATCTGAATTTTTAACGGAGCCGTGGCTAAATTACATAAAGTTCAACAGACAAGAAGTCAGACACATTATCAAAGTAAAACACTTCCTCACCCTTTCAGAATAAAACCCAATACAGAGTTCATATAGATTGTCACAACGTCACATCAACATTACGTAGTTGAAGCAAATATCAGGTAGGTCTATATAAATTTTGTTAGACACCTTGCTTTTCCTGTTGTCACGCGCCAAGAGGTTAAATTGTGGGAAACTTTGTCAGCGTTAACTCAGTTTCCTCTGACTAGTCTCCTTCTAGTGAACTCACTGATGTTGAGTTATTATCGAACTACCTGTTGTCTGCATTATTGAATCACCGCACCAATAAATAAGCCTTTGAGAAGGTGGAAAAGCCTTTTTAAATTTCAGAAATCAAATAATTGTAAAAAACAAAATAGAAAAAAATGAATATTGATGAGACAAAACTCTAAATCTGTGTGATCTGTTCCTTAATAAACAAGAACTATTCATTTATTTATAACTCAATGTAAAAGACTGATGTACTGTTTTATCATTTGCAGCATCTTCATGCAGTGCATTTCGTGTTCAGTAGCACGGCATTCCTCACAAATTTTTCACAGAAATTACCACAAAAGAGAAGTAAAAGGTGTTATGTCTTTTTCTCACCTTCTGCTGCATAGTTTTTGCTGCTGCTGCTGCTGCAAATGTGTTATTTGTATGGGGAAGTAGCTTTCAGTTAAATTATTGATGCCACAGGTCAAACTTGTATATTGTGCATTCAACTTTAAATGGGACTATTCAGACAGAGGGTAAGTTTGGGTTAAACTAACACTTTGTCAGGGTTGAGGAAGCAGGAGGACCCAAACGCAGACACCAAAGTACAAAGCAACAAAAACTCTTTATTTCAAAAATCAAATGTAAAACAAGACAGGTCTCCAAAGTCCAAATGAAGGGGCAAGGAACAAGGCCAGGGGACGTGACAGGTAGAGCAGGGGAGCGGGGCTCTGGAGGGCTGAGCCCAGGGGTGTAGGGATTCTGGGGGGAGGTCCGGAGGCCGACCAAAGTCTGGGGGACGGCCCAAGGGCCGGGCAGGAGGGCGACACCGCTTGCGGGTCCCCTCCGGAGGCAGGGCTGGAGGACGATGCGGCTCGCAGGAGGGGGGAGGCGGGCCGCCCACTGATGAACCGTGATGGAGATGGGCTGGAGGGGTGGAGGCGGCGGCCGCACTGACTACTGACTGGACATTGAAGACGGGGTACGAGCTAATTTACTTATTTGCTTACTAATTACATCTAAAATTGCAACAACAAAAAAACAAATCAAAGAACATTGGAATTATTAGGAGAATTTGGCATCTCCTGAACACAAAAGTCTCCCTGACTTGATGTTACTTTATGATTTACCCCTTTATAAGTTACTGAGACATTGCTTGGGCACCCACCCCATCTGTCCAAAACCGTTAAATAGAAGTAAAACAGACGGTTGCTAGGGAGGAAGCTCTGATCGGAGTTCCACAGAGGAGAAAATCTATCACCATCGGCACATGGTTGTACCTGACACGCAAGTCAATGCCACAAAAACAGAAGATAATCCTCAGTCTCCGCCTCTTCTGCTTTTCATTTCAAGTCTTAAGGACTCTGTTTCCTTGCAGACAGTTATTGTCGTCCTTCGTCTCCACCATGAAGATGTTGGTTCTGTCTCTGCTGCTCTGTGCCGGGATGGTTCTGGCCAGAGCTGACGGTGAGTGTTGATCCAGATGCTTCAGGTTTCTGTTTTGTGTCCACAGACCTGATCTGAGGTGCAACAGAGTTAACAAAGTTCCTTTCTTCCTACTCTGAACAGATTCGGTGTTGAGTGACCTGGTCAAGAGGACATCGACTTGTCCTGGTGGCTGGAGAACCATCGGAGGTCGCTGTTTCTGCTTTGTGTCAACTGAGATGACTTG
Organism: Decapterus maruadsi; assembly: GCA_030347415.2. NCBI lineage: Eukaryota > Metazoa > Chordata > Actinopteri > Carangiformes > Carangidae > Decapterus > Decapterus maruadsi. Next base: position 3,026,436 of record CM064898.1, read on the forward strand.
GAGTAAGGCTGAGGTAAGTTGTTTTTTTCTTCAAAGCATCAAGTAAAGCTTTTTCATAAGTTATATTTCTGCAACAATTCCACTCTTTTTGCTCCGTGACAGAAAAACTGCCAGACCATGGGTGCAAACCTCGCGTCTGTGCACAACGGCGACGAGTATCGCAAGATTCAGGGGTTGATCCTGAAGGCGCGCAATGGGTATCCGCGGACATGGCTTGGAGGAAGCGACTGCCAAGAGGTGGGACGGGTCATCAGTGACACTTCACGATAAGATTAAGAAAAAAGATAATTTATAAACTGTTGTACATGCAGAATTCTGGTTTTAATCTCAGAATTCTGGTTTTAATCTCAGAATTCCGTTTTTTCTCAGAATTCTGGCTTTAATCTCAGAATTCTCTCTTTAATATCAGAATTCTTTTCTTCTTTTTTTAAGTATATTTTTTGGCTTTTTTTTCATGCCTTTATTTGACAGGACAGTTGAGAGTATGACAGGAAATGGGAGGCAGAGATGGGGGGAATGACATGCAGTATAGGGCCGTCTGCAGCGAGGACTGTAGCCTCAACATATGGGGTGGGTGCTCTACCAACTGAGCTAAACACCGCCCTGAATATCAGAATTCTGTCCTTAATCTCAGAATTCTGTCTTTAATCTCAGAATTCTTTCTTTTTTCTCAGAATTCTGTCTTTAATCTCAGAATTCTGTCTTTTTTCTCAGAATTCTTTCTTTTTTCTCAGAATTCTGGCTTTAATCTCAGAATTCTGGCTTTTTTCTCAGAATTCTGGCTTTAATCTCGGAACGATTTGGACTTTTTTTCTCAGAATTCTGGCTTTAATATTGGAATTCTGAATTTTTTCTCAGCATTCTGGCTTTAATCTCAGAATTTTGGCTTTTTTCTCAGAATTCTGACTTTCTAATAGTCTGAACTCTCTTTTTCACGATCACAATGCCACAAAGTTTGTGTATGTAAAACAGACATGCTGTGTTTTGAGTGTGCGGTTGCTGTTTTGTTGTTTTCTAAAAACCCATATGGGACAAAAAAAAGGCAGCAGGGACCGTCTTGCCAAATAGTAAGCCAACATTTTTGCTGCACAAACATTTTAATCGGTTGAGATATTTGAGTTATTTAGTATTGGTTAGAATTAATCACTATTTTTTTTCTACATTTGTGAGTGTTTTCTCATCTAATGTTTACAACAATTTATTGATAAATAAATAAACATTTAAAGGTGCTAAAAGGAGCCTCATTCTGTAGTGTAAAGTGTATAGATATAATGATTGTTTATATAATTAAAAAATATATAATATTTGATACATTGTAAATATATTTCTAATTGATTTTTTGTAAAATTGTTATATTGTAGTAAATTTGTGCCATCCTGATTGTTGAATCGTCTCTTAGAAACATATACAAATATACAATTTATCAATTATTCAATCACTTTTACCAAATATAAGTAACAAAGAGTAATTAGTCAAAATCATAAACCTGTGAATTGTTCTGGGTTCCCCCTGATTATTGTTGTAAGTTAGCAGTGAGAATTCACCTGACCTTGCCAAACAACCATGGTGTTAACAACCGAATAAAAAACATGATTGTAAACATTATGTTACACAACGTTACAATCCTCTATTAGAGTCGTCCTTGTCGCCATTCAAATCTGATTTATTGACTCATTGATTGACTCTGGCTTCTCAGGAGGGTCAGTGGCTGTGGACCGACGGCTCGTCCTTCAACTACAAGCACTGTGGCACATTCGACAACCGCTGGTGGAGGGAGCACTGTCTGCAGATGAACTACGGAAGTAAGTCACTGCAACTGTCTGCAGATAATGTTTAACTGTGTATAATGTATGTCTAACTGCCTAAATGTCACTTACAGAACACAACTGCTGGGACGACGTTCATTGTAAGAAAACACTTCCCTCTGTCTGCGCCAAGAAATGTGCAGATGGGCGGAAACCGAAGATCGTCTGAGAGAGATTATCACACAAAAAACATGTTTGTGTTTTATTTTCACATCTTCTGCACTGTCGCTTATTAAGGAACAGGAAGTTGACAATGCTTTTGGCAAAAAAAACAACCTTCTCCTTCTTCTCTTCTTTATGCAAAAATAAAATGCTCCAGCAGCAACGTCTGTGAATGTGTGGTTCTGTTCCTCAAACATCAGACAGTCAGATACAGGTTAAAAGAGACATTATGATCACAACAAAGTGGAAATTATATAAAAATGAAAATTCACCTACAAAATGAATCTCACTTGGAGTTCAAATGTCAATGAAAGAGCAAGAATTTGTTCCTTTTTTCAACAAGGAAAACAAATACAAACAAAACAAGATATTTTATTTGACATGAAACAAGTAGAAATGTTTGTTAATTATATTTTCTATAAAACAGAAATACAAATAAATATATTAGTGATGTGTTTGGCTGTTGGCCGTCATTTAATCAATTCCCTTCCAGACATAGTATTTATTCTGGGCACTTTCATGGTTGAGGTTTGGCTCCCCCTATTGGTGGTATGAGTGTATTTTTTCTGTTTGTTCTGTTTTCTTAGTTGACTGGATGTGTTGGTATTCATTCACATTCATTCCACAGGGTATCCAGGATGCCCTGCAGAGGGCGCTGTCCTCCATGCTGCAGCACTCCCCCCGCAGGAGAGTGTCTCTGGTCACATTCAGTGATGAGGTACAATCACACTTCAAATGCAAACGTTAATTCATTTGTTTTTAAATGTTTAATATGACTTGTGTTTTATTTTATCAAATTTATATTAAATGTCAATGATTTGGTCACGAGTCAGAGGTCACATGATGATTGTTTAGGGTAAAATTTTGCATGTGATGGTTCATGTGTTGAAGGAGAAACATAAAATGTGAAGGCCTATGCTAGCCTTATAATCAAAGTGGATATTTAATTTATCTAAAACCATTGAGTTTATGTGAATGCAACAATGTTCTTCTGAAAAGTATCTTATTTAAAACTGACTTTTTTTTACATCATGTCACATTTGTCGAGTCAGATCTGCCTCGCAGATGTTGCTAGCGTTGCTCAGAGGGCGTTGTTGGGAGCGTACCTACGTTACCTGGGTCCTATGTTCCCAGTTTTTCCCAAAAAGGTTCCTATGTTCCCAGGTTTTCCCAGAAAGGGTCCCAGTTTTTCCCAGAAAGGGTCCTATGTTCCCCAGTCGCAATACTGTTGCCAATCGATGGATTCTCTATTTATCTTGCCTCTCTCTGTCTATCTGGCCCCTCTAGCCTCTAATAATAATGTTAAAGATCTATATCTTTAAGAGATATATCTTAACATGAGTCCATATTACAACCATATTGCCTATCATTTACTGTATCTCTGTGTCATTTCCCTGTGGTCAGATAAGTTCCCTTCACTGTAAACAACTAGTTCTCTCTTTCTCTCATCATTCTGCACTGTCACTTTCATGTTGTTGCCTCACAAGTACAGCTGTTGCACAATTGCAGCCTCAATTTAACCCTCATGGGTTTGTTTGTTTTTCGGTGTGGGGGGGTTGGTTGTTTACTGACCATTAGAAACAGTTTCCATCTGTTGATGTTTATGAAACTTTGTTTTCATTGTAAACCATTGAATGTATGATGTAAATGAAAAAAGGAAATTGGTGAATTATCCATTTTGGGTGAAATACCCCTTTAAATGGCCATCATTGAAATCAAGAGCAGACATTACAGAGGCATGAACAATAATCTTCTTACTCTGTGATGAGAAGCAGGACTTGTTTCTATATAGAAAAACAATTCTGGACCTAAGTTTGTTGATCAGGTGATCCACAGAGTTACGAAAGGAAAGCGTGGAGTCCAGCCAGATGCTCAAGTATTTCAATAAGTTGACCATCTAATGTGTGAATACTGAGAGGGGAGATGTTATTGTGGGACCTTGTGAACAGCTGAGTTGAGAGTAGGAGCAATGCAATATAAGAGAGTATCGTCTGCATAATAATGGACATTGCAGGCTGGGGTGGGGGTAACAATATTATTGACATAAAGAGAGAATAGAAGAGGACCAAGAATGGACCCTTGCGGAACGCCCTTGTGCAATAAAAGCGAGCTGGATCTAAATCCATCTGCAGCAGCTGCTTGCGTTTTCCCGATGAGATAGTTGGAGAACCAGTTGAGAGAGAGGCTATCAAGGCCGATGGACAAGAGTTTGTGTAACTGGATGTCATGGTCTACAGTGTCAAAGGCTTTTGACAAATCAATGACAAGAGCTGTGCAGTGCTGGTGAGAGTCTAACCCATTAATGATGTTATTAATGACAAGTGCTGTAGCTGTGGTAGTGCTGTGACCCAGTCTGAAATCTGACTGTTCTGGTTGAAGGATGCTGTTTGAGTCCTAAAAGGCCCGCAGTTGGGAATTCACAAGGGATTCTAAGATTTTGGCTAAGCAGCAGTAGCAATGAGCTTAATAGCAACATTTGCATAAAGCAAGATGTGAAAGTTGAGGTCACTATGCCTCCAATTGATCATGTTCCCTGGCTACTTGGGATGTCCCTTTGGCTGACTGGCAAGCACGCATGACTCTTATCCGGGAGGTGTGGGTTCAATCCCCGCCCAGGCACAAAAACAAGGAATGATCTTGGAAACTCTACTTTCGGAAAATACTGATGCATTTTGGAATTGAAATATAATCTGAACTAATGCATACCTGTACCTGTCAAGTATCCCGTTTTGGCCGGGAAAGTCCCATATTTTAGCACATAGCCCAAAGCCTGCATCACCGCGGCATTGACTGAGCTCCTGCTCATCAAACCTGTAACGGGCCGACCCGCGGTTGTTGAAAAAAAAAGAAAAAAGACTAATATTTTTCCCACGAAACCCGGATCGAACCAGCGTGTGATACCGGTCGAGTTCTGCATCTATGCTCACTTAAAGGCAGCCCAGTCCAGAGCCTACCTGCTGTAAAAGATAGGGCCGATGCTAATTCTATAATCATAGAGGACTGAAAATCTCAGAACATGTCTGCTCCAATTATTCAGCAGTATAAGCTACATCATGTGTGGGCCTTCTGTCACAGACATCTGACAGTAGCTGCAGCATCAAGATAGAGATGAGAACAGGGCAGGAGCGGTGGAAGACAGTGTGGTCATTTTAAAAAATGAATTTTGTTTTGTTTTTGCCCACCAGCCACAGCTCCTCACTAGACCAGTTCTGAGTTCACTTCCATACACTTAACCCATTCTTGCAGTTACAATGGTAGGAACCTCAGTCAGTAGCCTACTGAATCTGCTTAAAAAAACTGAAGCAATGTTGTCTTTTCCCTCCACTCTGTTTCTCATCAGAGTACACCAGAATGCCTCATTTATGTGTTAGAAACATTGTTGTTATAACTACTGAGGTCAGGCACACCTGGATTAATCAATTTGTCCAATAATGGCAGACAGGAAACAAAGGAGCTGGCTGAAGTTCAGGAAGTAGTGCAGCTGTACATAAAGCCAGTGATTTTAGCTTTCTTGTCTTAAAATGTAAGGGATACTGGAGCTTGATTGGGGTGGTGGGACTGCTTGCAGCGGGCGCCGGAAAATTTCCCTTATTTTCAAATCCAAAACTTGACAGGTATGACCTAATGACTTTAGGCTTTTACAGAGAACCGGGAACTATGACCATGGTAAAAGGGTTTTACCTGATAACCAAGGACATGTTACACAATTTGTGGCTTTTCTTGCAACAGTTGAGAAGATAAAAGATTTGCAAGTCAATGCCCAAACAGAAGATAATCCTCTGTCTCCGCCTCTTCTGCTTTTCATTTCAAGTCTTAAGGACTCGTCCATTTCCTTGCGGACAGTTATCGTCGTCGTACGTCTTCACCATGAAGACGTTGGCTCTGTCTCTGCTGCTCTGTGCCGGGATCGCTCTGGTCATCGCTGGTTCCGACCGCGGTGAGTGTTGATCCAGATGCTTCAGGTTTCTGTTTAGTGTCCACAGTCCTGACCGAGGTCCGACAGAGTTAACTTCCTTTCTTCCTACTCTGAACAGATGACGAGATGAGTGACCTGGCCAAGAGGACATGGACTTGTTCTGGTCACTGGATCGAGATCGGAGGTCGCTGTTTCTGCTACGTGTCAACTGCGAGGACTTGGGATGAGGCTGAGGTAAGTTGTTTTTTTTAATGCATCAAGTAAAACTTTTTTCATAAGTTATATTTCTGCAACAATTCCATTTTTTTTTGCTCTGTGACAGAAAAACTGCCAGAGGATGGGTGGAAACCTCGCGTCTCTGCACGACGGTGTCGAGACTGACAGGATTAAGCAGTTTGTCCACACGGCGACAAATAGGTACCCGGAGACGTGGCTTGGAGGATACTTGCCGCGAGAGGTGGGACGGGTCATCAGTGACACTTAATGATAAGATTAAGACTGATTTATAAATAACAAGTCATTTATGAGCTGTTGTATGGAAGGGGATTCGGGCAGATTTTTGCTTGTCGCACGAATCTGATTTATTGACACATTGATTGACTCTGGTTCCTCAGGCGGGCAAGTGGATATGGACCGATGGCTCGAGCTTCGACCACCTGGACTGTAACGACTTCAACTACAGAACCAGCAAGAAGTGTCTGCAGATGAACCAAGGGAGTAAGTCACTGCAACTTTCTGCAGATAATATTTAACCATAAATAATGTATATCTAACTGCCTAAATGTCACGTACAGCCTCCAAGTGCTGGGGCAACATTGATTGTAAGTCAAGACGTCCCTCTCTCTGCACCTGGGAATGTCCATATGGGCGGAAACAGGAGGTCAACTGAGAGAGATCATCACACAAAACACAAAAGATGTTTGTGTTTTATTTTCACATCTTCTGCACTGTCGCTTACAGGAAGTTGACGATGCTTTTGGCAAAAACCTTCTCCTTCTTCTCTTCTTTATGCAACAATAAAATGCTCCAGCAGCAACGTCTGTGAGTGTGTGGTTCTGTTCCTCAAACATCAGACAGTCAGATACAGGTTAAAAGAGACATTGGCCGCGTTTCCCAGATTCGATCGTTCTTAAGGATGTAAGAAGGCTCCAAAGAAGGGTTCGGGTAACAAAAAGCGCTAAGATATGGGTGTTTCCCAGATGTGTTCTTAACTGCCTTCTTAGGAGAACCTTAAGATCACACCAAAGAAGCTTCTTTAGAAGCTCTTAACGGGAGCTGTCCACCACCACGGTACTGAAACCGAATCAATTGATGCCAGGAAAATCGATTATTATGTCACCTGCCACTTAATAAACACATAAATCACACACAGGGACAAGCGCGGCTGCGCTGACGAGCGATGAATAAACCGAAAACGGGATTTCCACTTGCCAAACATGGGGTTAACACAGGTCCCGGTGTCCGCGGGCCTGATCTGCTGTTGTTGCCGTGTTGGTCAAAATACGTGGGCAGAGGCTGGTTTGCAAACTTTACAGCCAGACAACTCTGGAAACGTGAAAGCATAATGATTAAAAAATACCAGGGCAGCAAATAGTTCACTTGATAGAGTATCGCCGCTGCAACTTGAAGCTTGTCGTGGTCTGGGTTCGTATCCACCCAAAAGAAAATTATTTTGGTGGTCAAAACGTTTTTCTTTTGTCATCATCATTGAATGATCAATATACATACGTATACAGTAGGCAGGGGAGAGTTAATGCGTGACAGTCTTTTTGGTGCCAGCATAACATGGCACAGGTCAGGAGGATCGGCAGCTGCCACACTCCGTGACACTAAGAAGACGGGCGCTAAGAAGACTCGAAAGAGTGGGTCAGATCGATCCTACGTTTCCTTCTTAGTGAAAGATCTTCTTAGGCTAAGAGCGAGTCTGGGAAACACGTTCTCGTGAAAGAAGAACGTGAAGATCTTAGTTAAGAGCTTCTTAACGAAAAAGAGCAAAAATTTGTTACATTTTTCAACAAGGAAATAACATACTAACAAAACAAGATATTTTATTTGACATGAAACGAGTAGAAATGTCTGTTAATTATATTTTCTATAAAAAAGAAATACAAATAAGTATATTAGTGATGTGTTTGGCTGTTGGCCGTCATGTAATCAATTCCCTTCCCGGTCCAGGTCGGACATATTATTTATTCTGCGCGCTTTCATGGTTGATGAGGTTTGGCGCCCCCCATTGGTGGAAAACACCAACAACTCTCCAACTTGAAGGAATAGTTCACCCCAGAACCATATTTCACTCATTATCTCCTCCCCCTCATGTCGACTAAGGGCTGGGAGAAGTTTCAGAGTCCTCCGTGGCTTCTCTGAGTTACAGGGGGTCTCGGCGTAACGGTTGCAGATGTCACGGTCTTCGTCACAAAAAGACACACCAAAAAACATCCAAATACCTTCATGCTGCTCGTATGTAATGTCAGTCTAGTATTGAAGCCCTGAAATGAGAAATTGTCCTGAAAAAAATTAAATAAGTCCATATCTCAAGCTTGTTTGCAGCAGAAGCTCCTCTTCCCGGTCCGTCCAAATCTCGCGAGATCTGCCACGCAGATGTTGCTAGCGTTGCTCAAAGGGTGTTGTCCGGATGTTATGTTACTTGGGTCCTCAGGGTCCTATGTTCCCCGGTCACAATACTGTTGCCAGTCGATGGATTCTCTATTTATCTGGCCTCTCTCTGTCTATCTGGCCCCTCTAGTCTCTACTAATGATGTTAAAGATCTATATCTTTAAGGGATATCTCAACATGAGTCCATATTACCATTTACTGTATCTCTGTGTCATTTCCCTGAGGTCAGAAGTTCCCTTCACTGTAAACAACTAGTTCTCTCTCATCATTCTGCACTGTCACTTTCATGTTATTGCCTCACAATAACAGGCTGTTGCACAATTGCAGCCTCAATTTAACCCTCATAGGTTTGTTTGTTTTTCGGTGTGGGGGGGTTGTTTACTGACCATTGGAAACTCCTGAAAATGAATAACCTCACAATTAATTTGATCTTTGTTTTTAGCCTTGTTGTAGCCTAGTAGTACTGTAGCTCCCAGTGGCTCTGTCGATGTTTTTCATTGTAAACCATTGGATGTATGATGTATAGGAAAAAAAGGAAATTGGTGAATTATCCATTTTGGGTGAAGTATCCCTTTAAATGGCCTGTTCTCTGCAGCCGAATCCTGTTGTTTATTGAACCACCATGTCAATAAGCAACAACAAGGCTTTGAGAAGGTAGAAAAGTCCATCCAATTTCCTTATATCCATCCAGTTGAAATCAAATAATTGTAAATTTAAAAAAAGTAAATTGTCCACCTGTTATTCATCCGTGAGACAAAACTATCCAAATCAATGGTGACACCTGAATGGTTGTTCAAAAGTTTGGGTTCAAGTCTCAGTGGTGGATTCATTCATTTCATCTTTTCAACATCCTGCTCCAAAAACACTCTAACTGCCTCCTCCCAAGGCTGTCCTTCCTTCAAAAGACCCATCAGCATTCATTGTGGGAAGGGTTAGCATGTCCCTCCATTGACCTGAATGGTGGTTGTGGTGATGCTGGTGATGGTGGCTTCCCAATTTGTTCCCTTCCTCCATCCTTCCTTCTTTCCTTTCCTTTTCCCTTCTTCTCTCCGGACTGAAGAAAAGGATCTCCGCACACTTAGATCCACACAATGTCACTTCAGTTTGGACACTTTTGATGTCTCCAGCACCTTAGCAAAGAACCAGCCAGGTGAAGCGACAGCCCCTTTTTGCATGCCCTTCCTTCTCTCCACAATCCCTTCTCCCTTCCTTCTTTCCTTCCCTTCGTCCTTCCTTCTTCTTCCTTCCTTTTTTGATCCAGTTGACCTGCTCTGTTCCCTCCTTCCTTCCTTCTTCTTCTTCCTTGAACAAATCTGTTCTCTCTCTCCATCTTTCTTTCCTTTCCTTTTCCCTTCCTTCTTTCCACAATCCTTTTGCCTCCCTCCTTTCCTTCCTTCCCTTCGTCCTTACTTCTTCCTTCTTTTTTGACCCAATCTGTTCCCTCCCTCCATCTATCTTTCTTTCCCTTTTCCCTTCCTTCTTTCCTTCCTTCTTTCCCTTTGTCCTCCCGTTCTTTAGGCTTCATACGTCTGGCTAAACTAGTGCAAGGTCTTTTTCTGTTCAGTTCTGAATGCTCAGTTCTTTGATTACATTTTTGGGAATGAAGACTGGGAGCATCCGAAATACATACAGAAGTTTAGCTAAAGCATTCATCCTAAGTCATGAAATCCTGCCTAACATCCTGTAGATGGTGGCACGGAAGTCAACCTTTCAAGGTCCTCATACCATGTTTGATTTTGGATGCTTGTTTGACATTTTCCCCTTTAACAGATTAAAGATTGACAAGGTTTTGGGTGAGCTCAGAACTCTACTTTTGGAAAATACTGATGCATGTTGGAATTGGAATATGATCTGAACTGTGAATGACATCAGGCAGGAACTATGACCATGGTCAAAGGGTTGTACCTGATAACCAAGGACATGTTACACACGTTGTGGTTTTTCTTGCAACAGTTGGGAAGATAGAAGAGTGCAAGTCAAGGCCACAAAAACAAAAGATAACCCTCTGTTTCCACCACTTCTGCTTTTCATTGTCAAGTCTTAAGGACTCGTCCATTTCCTTGTTGACAGTTATTGTCGTCTCACGTCTCCACCATGAAGTCGTTGGCTCTGTCTCTGCTGCTCTGTGCCGGGATGGTTCTGACCAGAGCCGCGCGTGAGTGTCGATCCAGATGTTTCAGGTTTCTGTTTTGTGTCCACATACCTGATCTGAGGTCCGACAGAGTTAACAACTTCCTTTCTTCCTTCTCTGAACAGATTTAGAGACGAGAGACGTGGTCTTGACGAGCACATCGACTTGTCCTGGTGACTGGATGCTCGCTGACGATCGCGCTTTCTGCTACGTGCCAACTGCGATGTCTTGGAATGAGGCTGAGGTACGTTTTTTTTTTTCAAAGCATCAAGTAAAACTTTTTCATAAGTTATATTTCTGCAACAAAACAATTTTTTTTTGTTCCGCGACAGAAAAACTGCCAGAAAATGGGTGCAGACCTCGCATCTGTGCACTGCGACGACGAGTACGACATGATTCAGGAGTTGGTCCTGAATGCGACCAGTGGGTATCCGCAGGCGTGGCTCGGAGGATTTGGCTTCTTTGAGGTGGGACGGGTCTTCAGTGACACTTCACGATATGATTAAGACAAAAGATTTATTTTTTTAATTTTTTTTATATATATTTTTTATTTCATACATATACGCAACAACGATGATAACCAAGAAGATGAGAAGATAAATAAATATATAATAATAATAATAATAGTAATGATAATAAAAGAAAAAGAAAACCAAAAACAAACAAAACAACAGGACATTCCCAACACACAGAAAGAGAAAAAAAAAACAAAAACGAACAAAAATACAAACAAAAAAATAAATAAATAAAAACAAAACAGTCATGGGTTCTCTTATTAATTAATCCACTCATACATATCTTTATCAATCCCTTTTGAGTACGCTCTATAACCCCGGTCTGTCCCAAAAACAAGCAAGAGAAACAAAAAAAGAGGGGGTCTTTCAATTATTAATCCATTTGTTCCCCTATTACCTCCATTAAAGGTTGCCACCTCTCTATAAACACTTCTTTTTGTAATCTAAGCATATATGTAATTCTTTCCATTATGTAAATGTTTTTTAGGATTGATACCCATTCGACATATGTGGGAGGGTCTTGTTTAAGCCATCTTAGTGTAATTGCTTTTCAGGTCACAATGACTGAAAGCTTGCAATACATTTATACTGTAAAAAAAAAGGCAGCAGGGACCATCTTGCCAACATTTTTGCTGCATAATCCTTTTAATCGGTTGAGATAATTGAGTTATTTAGTATTGATTGGAATTATGGAATTGGAATCACTACTTTTTTCCACATTTTCTTATTTATATTTCCTGAGTTTTTTCTCAGCTCATTTTTACAACCATTTATTGATAAATAAATAAACATAGCTGCCAAAAGGAGCCTCATTGTAAAGTGTAAACACAATGATCATTTATTGAATATCATAAAAAAAATTGAACACTTGATAAATTGAAAATGTTCTTTTGATTTTTGTAAAATTGTAATAAATTCGTGCCATCCTGATAATAGTTGTTGAACAGCCTCTTAGAAACATATACATAGCTCAATCAATTATTCTATCACTTTTACCAAATATAAGTAGGCTAATGAAGAGTAATTAGTAGAAATCGGAAAACTGTGAATTGTTGTGGTCACCCTGATTATTGTTGTTCAATATTGTAAATTCAAACTTAAAAAAATAAATAAATGAATTAATCAATCTATTGGAATATTAATCATATAATAACTTATTGTTGTTGAGTGAGAATTCACCTGATGTTGCCAAAAAGCCATGGTATTTTAACAACCGATTAAAAATCCTAATTGTAAACATTGTATTTCATTATTACATATTCTCCACATTATTGCACATTTACTTTCATTCAAATCGGATTTATTGACGCGTTGATTGACTGATTTCTCAGAACAACCAGTGGGTGTGGAGCGATGACTTGCCCGAAGACTGTGAGACAAGCTCCCAGGAGACGTTCTGTCTGCAGATGAACAACGGACGTAAGTCACTTCATCTGTCTGCAGATAATATTTAACCATGTACTGTATAATGTATATCTAACTGCCTAAATGTCTCTCACAGGGGACCATTGCTGGGGCAACATTCGGTGTAGCAATAAACTTCCCTCCGTCTGCGTCCGGGACTGTGAAGATGAGCCAAGACTGAAGGTTGAATGAGAGAGATTATCACACAGAAAACATGTTTGTGTTTAAATTTCACATCTTCTGCACTGTCACTTATTAAGGAACAGGAAGTTGACAATGCTTTTGGCAAAAAAAACAAACCTTCTTCTCTTCTTTATGCAAAAATAAAATGCTCCTGCAGCAACGTCTGTGAATGTGTGGTTCTGTTCCTCAAACATCAGACAGTCAGATACAGGTTAAAAGAGACATTATGATCACAACAAAGTGGAAATTATATCGAAATGAAAATTCACCTACAAAATGAATCTCACTTGGAGTTTAAATGTCATTAAAAGAGCTAGAATTTGTTAAATTTTTCAACATCAGAAAGGAACAGGAATGACTTTTAAAAAGAAAAGTAACAAAACAAGATATTTTATTTAACATGAAACAAGTAGAAATGTTCATCAATTATATTTCCTATAAAACAGAAATACAAATAAATATAATACAATTGTGTTCAGCTGTCAGCCGTCACTTAATCAATTCCCATATTATCTATTCTGGGAGCTTTTGTGGTCGATGACGTCCAGCTCCATCATTGGTGGAAAAGTCCAACAAAGTGTCCAACTGAACACAGAGGAACCGTCCGTTAACCTTTAAAGTTCGAGTTTTCGTAACTTCGTCTGGTTTCAGTTCAGTTCTGGACGGATGGACGTCTTCACATCGCTCCCACCAGAGCCATCGCCTCCTCCCTCTTCTTCTTCTTCTTCTTCTTCTCTGGCTTCGTCTGGGCCTCGGTGGCGGCGGTGGCGGTGCTGCCGACGCTGGTCGCTCTCCTCATCTGGTAAATCACCTCGGCTGCTTCGTCGGAGAGAGTCTGAAGGGTTGACGCCATAATTATAAAGACATTTGGGAATATTAGGTCAAGAATGAATGCATTTTAGGATGAGATGGAAACATGATGTACTTCAAAATGGCCACAAGGGGGCGCGGTTAGGCTGTAATCTCGTTTAAAGTTTAGCTCAAATGACTTTAACTACATTTTTTTCTTTTCCAAAATGACTAAAACCATGAAAAACGTGAAAAGTGAAATCTTCAGTTTCTGGGATCAAAATCTGAAAAATAAAAAACTACACAAATACACCTGTTGGAAATTAAAAACAAATGAAAATGATAATGTAACTTTCAAAATATTCAAAATATGAAAACGATTCAATTATAAACAACATACACGTTAAATAGTTAACATGTACACGTACATTTACAGTGTTGTTAAATGAATGATGTGATTACCTGAGACTCTGTGGTGATGTCACAGATTGTTGTCATGGTGTTCATCCAGTTGCCATAGATACTGTCTTGCTTTGGGATTGGTCTGTGTTGACTTAAGGTTGCAGAAAGAGGAAGTGTGTTACTGAGGAAAACAACAAACCCCTCCCCCACACAGGACACAGAAACACACACGCACTCTTCACTGAGACACTAGCTTGGGTAATCGAATGTTGGTGTAAGAAGTCAGAGGTCAGAGGTCAGAGGTCAGGGGTCAGGGGTCATACCTGATCCGATCCTGCAGGTCCTGCTGAGCTCTCAGTTTGCTCTGTGCTTCCGTGACTCGACCCTCCATGGTTAAACTGGCACAGATCTGAGCGCAGTGCACGCCGAGCACCGCCATGTTGAAGCTACCGGCCCACATCCGACTTCAGAGAAAGATGGAGACATTGATTAACTCTAGTAATAAACTTTAAAGGGATAGTTCAACGTTTTGTCAAATTGTCCCATCACCATAATCCCTATAGTCATAGCAGTAGGTTCGTTACCTTTAATTGTCGGTGCAAGCTGTTTTTAGAACAGCGGAGCCAGTGTTTCCGCTACATTCATTTAGCAGTGGCGCACCGCCACACCTAAATCCTCGCCGCCGCTCCTTCAAATTTCTGTCTTTTTTTTTTTTTTTTTTTAATTGTCGCTAATCCACCACCGCCGCATGCCTCCACCTTCACAGCAGAGTCCTGCGCTGCACCTCGCGAGTAGCTACTAAGGTAAACTACAGATAACTATCTTGTTTAGTATCTACTCTTTGCACCCCCTCTGCACCTGGATGACAGACCACAGCGTGTTTTTCACCAGAAAAAGAGCGCCACTCCTTAAAAAAATCCTGGAGGAAACACTGAGCGGAGCAGAGCCGTGAGCTGCTCAGAGCTACGCTACGGAGGCTCATGGGATTTCTTGGTTTCCCTCATCAAACTCATCAAATACACAATCCGACAACTCCACAACGCTCTGGTGGACAAGTTGTGACCTGCACATTCACCACGCTATGAGATAATAACACAACGTTACCACACAGAGTTGTTTTAGAGGGAAATTCATGGAAAACCGCTGATGAAAAACTGCCTTCAGGGACAGTTTTTCATCAACAGCCTCTGTATTTCCCTCTAAAACAACTCTGTGTGGTAACGTTGTGTTATTATCTCATAGCGTGGTGAATATGCAGGTCACAACTTGTCCACCAGAGTGTTGTGGAGTTGTTGGATTGTGTATTTGATGAGTTTGATGAGGGAAACCAAGAAATCCCATGAGCCTCCGTAGCGTAGCTCTGAGCAGCTCACGGCTCTGCTCCGCCGTTCTAAAAACAGCTTGCACCGACAATTAAAGGTAACGAACCTACTGCTATGACTATAGGGATTATGGTGATGGGACAATTTGACTAAATGTTGAACTATCCCTTTAAGAACCAGTACGTGTGTGTGTGTTACCTGGACGAGGTGACCGGCCGCTGCTCGGTGATGATGCGAGTCACTCTCTGCTGGTCTCTGGTCTTGAAGC
The DNA here is from genome assembly GCA_030347415.2 of Decapterus maruadsi. Classification (NCBI taxonomy): domain Eukaryota; kingdom Metazoa; phylum Chordata; class Actinopteri; order Carangiformes; family Carangidae; genus Decapterus; species Decapterus maruadsi. Next base: position 3,041,950 of record CM064898.1, read on the forward strand.
TCAGCTGCAGCTGGAACGGGAGTGTGTCCTTCTGCAGGAAAACTGACACACACACACACACACACTGTGAGTCCCCACAGCGCAGCGCCAGCTCACCGTCCCCACTTTGTAATGTAAACAAACACACCATCACACACGCTCACCCTCCATCAGCTCCGGTTTCACGGCGAACTCGAAGGTGATCTCCAGCCCGGTCGTCACGTTGCCGATCTCTCGCACCAGCCTGTGGTTGTTTTCGTCCTCGTAGGGAAAATATCTGCACAGAGGAGAGAAAAACCAGAGCTAACCTGCTGCTAGCACGACAAACCTCCCGTCAGATTTACTGTTTTTTAAAAACGTCAGTTGGCGCTCACATCCCGTTGGAGGCTAGCACCGTTGCCGTGACGCCTGTTGCTAGGACGTTGTCCATGGACGCCGACTGGATCTGTGAGGCGATGGTCCCGAGGCTCACGATGTTCACCTGGGTCAGAGACGGAGTTCAGGAAATTATTTTATCAACTTTTTTATTTTTTTAAATCCAAGTATTTGTCAAGTTTATATTCATAACGTATATCATTATATAAGTAATTATATAACTTGTATTATGGGATGGTCTCACCCTCCCTCCTGTAGTGTCTGCCAGTCTCCCAACGTCGGCCAGGCGACAGTCCGTCCCCTCGAAGCTCATGATGGAGATTATGACTCTGGGAGAGAAAAGACAAAACATAACGCAAGTTTTATTTATTTTTTTAAATTTCTTAATCTGTGTTTTCTTTTTTATTAAAGGGACATTCTGTAGGAATTCCTCCCGTCTAGCGTTGTGGTTGTAGATCACAAGCAACTCAGTCGTATTTTTCATGCTGCATTCACCATCTGGTTTGTTACCGACGGCCGTCTGTCCGACTTTTGTCGACAACTTTCGAACCAAATAATCGATTTTCATGAATAGGTAACAGGAGAAGTTACACAATGTCCCTTTTGTGTGTGAGTGTGTGTAAGTGTGTGTGTGTGTGTCCTGACCCGGTCTCCACGGCCTGCAGAGCCAGCTGTCGGTAGAAATACGACGTGAGGGGGGAGGACGACAACGAGGGCGTCTCCTCCATCTCACCCAGCCCGATGTTGGCTCTGCCGTCGGTGCACAGAATCACCTGCACAACAACAACAACAACAACAACAACAACAACAGGAAGTATGTTACTACGGTGGCTCAGAGGGCCCAAAGCACTGACACACTCAGAAAACACATGCAAACACACAAACAAAACAAAAGTTTTTTGACCTCTCTAGGCCACCGTACGTTACCAACCTTTGTTTGTTGTATAATGTTTCACATATAATGTTATATACTGTATATATACTGTGTGTATATATATGTATAATGTTACATAATGTTTTTGACTCTCACCTTGGACCCAGGATACCTCGCTGCCATGGCGACTGACGCCAACGCCGCGGGGCCGAGACATGTCGCTCCGTGTTCCCTGAGGCTGAACCAGAAGAAGAAGAAGAAGAAGAGCAGCGTTCACAGCTGAGTTACAAGAATCAACACACAAACACACAACAACACCAGGGTTTTCATAGTTCACTAACACTACAACTAGCTGTGAAAAAACCCTGAAAAACTACAAGTAAGACTAAGACAAAATAAAAACTAAATAAAAACTAAAACTAAGACTAAACGAAAAGATAAAAACTAGTCAATTCCTCTAAAATAAAAACTAAACTAAAACTTATTCATCACTTGTCGAACTCATTAAAACTAAACTGAAATTAAAAGAAAACTGAAAAACTAAATCAGTATAAAAACATATAAACATTTTAAAGCTCACTCCTTGATTCTCTGCGTGAGCTGCTGGAACGTCTCGGCGATGCAGTGCGGGATGTTGTACGCCGCGCCCTGCTGCCAGATGTGGTCGTAGTCGACCAGGGCCCAGTCCCGGAGCGTGAGCGGCGTCCCGGTGCCGTCGCCGTAGATCACGACCTGCGGCCCCAGAGCATCATGGGAAGTTGAGTTTATATCCAAAACTAAAATGACCTTCACATCCTGTATGTGTTTTGGTGCCGGGTGGAACAGAAACCAGCTGCTGATGTTTCAACAGTGTTGTGGAAAAAGAGAAGTGACTTCCGCAGAGCGTAATAATTCATCACCACAAACAGGAAGTCGTGTCTTGTTTTTGTTACGGTGAGATGAGTCGGTGTGTTGACATCAGTTCATCAGTGCAGCCTGTCAGTCACCTCACATCCATCATCAACAACAACAACAACAAACACCTGTGGACGTTTGAGTCTAGTTTTACAAACATTTAATTTAATAATTTCTGGTCTTATCTTTAGGTTTTCGTGTCGCGATGTAAGTTCAGTTTGAGTAAAGAGTTGTTTTTCTCTCCCATATGTCAAATATTACAAGAAACGGCAAAACGTTTAGAAAAAGTCAAAATAAAACCATTTGTTCCACTTTTTTTCCCCTTTCAATCATCATGTGACCTCTGACTCAAATCATTGATATTTAATGTAAAAGTCATATTAAACAAAAACAAATGAATTAACATTTGCATTGTGTGATTGTACCTCATCACTGAATGTGACCAGAGCCACTCTCCTGCGGGGGGAGTGCTGCAGCATGGAGACCAGCGCCCTCTGCAGGGCGTCCTGGATACCCTGTGGAATGAATACATGAATGAATACCAACACATCCAGTCAACTAGGAAAACAAAACAAACAAAACACTCATACGGACGTGAATGTATTCAGTAACCATGAAGAATTAAACCAACATCTCACCTCCAGTCTGGACACATGAGCTGGAAACCCACTGCTGGACGTCACCTGAGGAAATATGGGATGTTTCTCTTTATGATTATTCATGATTCAGGGAAATATAGAGGGAAATTCATGCAAAACCGTTGATGCACGTTGCCTTCAGGGACAGTTGTTCATCATCAGTCTCTGTATTTCCCTCTAAAACAACTCTGTGTGGTAACGTTGTGTTATTATCTCATAGCGTGGTGAATGTGCAGGTCACAACTTGTCCACCAGAGCGTTGTGGAGTTGTTGGATTGTGTATTTGATGAGTTTGATGAGGGAAACCAAGAAATCCCATAATGAGCCTCCGTAGCGTAGCTCTGAGCAGCTCACGGCTCTGCTCCGCCGTTCTAAAAACTGCTATGACTATAGGGATTATGGCGATGGGCCAATTTGACAAAATGTTGAACTATCCCTTTAAAATGTGACCCATAAAATACATTTGTATCCGCACCTCTGTGGTGACGGTCATGCTGCCTGAAATGTCCACACAGAAGACGACCAGCGTGTCCTCCAGGTTCTGGTAGTCGTCGTCGCTGACGTTGGGCAGGTAGAGGTCGTCGCCGCTCACACCTGGACGCCGGCCGACACACACTCTCTGCGCGCCATCGCTCACGCTGTTCTCACGCCCACAGAACTCACACACCCACACCTGTAACCGCGGGAGACAGTGTGTGTTTAGTCGCAGCCGCATCGCTCTCCGTGTGAGTCGGTGGCGACGTAGAAGCGAAGACTCACGTTCTTCTGCAGGAAGCTCAGGCAGGACAAGGCGGCACTACATTTCCCACAATGCACCGGGCGCTGAAAGGTCTCCATGCCAACGGCTTGGCTGATGTTGACCAGTTTCCCGACGCTGAGGGAGACGACGTTGATGTTGGCTTTGACTCCGCCCCCTCTCCCTCCTCCTCTTCCTCCTCCTCCTCCTCCGTCAGGCTTGTCATCTGATCAAACACCAACGAAGAAAAGAAAAACGTCACTATGAGTTAGTGCAAAGAGACGGAAAGAAAGATAGAAAGAAGGAAGGATAGAGGAAGGACAGAGGAAGGAAGGAAGATAGAAAGAAAGAAGGAAAGAAAGAAAAAAAGGAAGAAAGAAGGAAGGAAGGACAGAGGAAGGAAGGAAGGAAGAAAGAAAGAAGGAAAGAAAGAAAAAAAGAAGGAAGGAAGAAAGAAGGAAGGAAGGACAGAGGAAGATAGAAAGAAAGAAAGAAGGACGGAGGAAGGAAGGACGGAGGAAGGACAGAGGAAGGAAGGAAGATAGAAAGAAAGAAAGAAGATAGAAAGAAAAAAGGGAGACAGAAAGAAAGAAGGAAGGAAGAAAGAAAGACAGAAAGAAAGAAGGAAGGAAGTAAGGACAGAAGGAAGAAAGAAAGAACGAAAGAACGAAAGAAAAAAGAAGGAAGGAAGGAAGAAAGAAGGAAGGAAGGACGGTTGAAGGAAGGAAGGAAGATAGAAAGAAAAAAGAAAGACAGAAAGAAAGAAAGAAAGAAAGAAAGAAAGAAGGACGGAGGAAGGAAGGAAGGAAGGAAGGTAGAACGAAAAAAGAAAGATAGAAAGACAGAAAGAAAGAAAGAAAGAAGGAAGGAAGAAAGAAAGAAGTAATGAAGAAAGAAAGAAAGAAAGAAAGAAAGAAAGAAGTAATGAAGAAAGAAAGAAAGAAAGAAAGAAAGAAGTAATGAAGAAAGAAAGAAAGAAAGAAAGAAAGAAAGAAAGAAAGAAAGAAAGAGGCAGGAACAAAACTCACTTCTGGGTGGGACGGGAGGGGGGAGCGACCGTGGGGCGACCGGAGGCAGCGAGGAGGGGAAGGAGGGGTGAGGGACGGGGGCCGACCACGGTTTTTTGAGACGGCGAGGAGGCAGCGGGGGCGGAGTCACACCTGGAGAGAGGAGACGAATTAAAGTGGATCGTCGACGTATCGACACACATGGAGTCATGATCTACCTTCATTCTGCATGTGAGGCGTTCACTGCACGTCTGTAAAGTGCAGCATCTGCCTGGAGTCTGCATGACAGATGCAGCATATGGCGTGCATGTGTGGTGTTCAGGGGACGTATGTAAAACGTAGCATCTACCTATATTCTTCGTATGAGGCGTTCACTGCACGTCTGAAAAACTGACAATATGTATCTATGTTCTGCATGTGAGGCTTTCAGTGGACATGTTAAAATTTGTAGCATGTACCCACAGTCTGCATCATGTGGTGTTCAATGAACATCTGTAAATTATACCGTCTGTCCATGAAATGCATGTGAGGCATTCAGTGGACATCTGTAAATTGTAGTATCCGACCATAAGCGCGTTTCCACTGCAGGAACTTTGGAGTAATTTACCTTTCCCCGAGGCAGGGACTCAATTCAGCCCCGAAAAACTGCTGATTGGTCAAACTCAGAGTCAAACGCCAAGAGAAAGCCTTGAAATGAGCTGTATTTTTAAAACCCAGCGTTATTAAGAAAAGCAGCTTTCACAGCCGAAAAAAGAGAGTAAAAAAAAAAAAAAGCATTTCCTGCAGAAAATGCATGTGAATGCTGAAGGAGAAATTGCTGAATCAATGCTACATTAGCTGAAGAAACTGCTACACACTAAAAAAAGAAACGACTGTGCAATGATTGAAAGTGTTGCACGTCGCCCCCCAAGAGCCCGGTGGGTCCTGGTCTGCAGTGGAGACAGGTTCCTATGTTCCTACCCCCATCATCCTCCACCATTACTGTATGTGAGGCTTTCAGGGACCGTCTGTAAAATGTCACTTTCTCTTTCTGTGTTAATTTAACGACATTATGTTTCCTTTGTCTAATTAAAGCGTCTGGACTTCCCCTTGTTGTCGACGTGCTATCTCAACATCTCCTTCACTCTGTCTGCTGCTTTTGCAAGCATGCCCACACACACACACACACACACACACAGACACACACACACACACACATGCTGCCGCCTTATATGTTTTCCTGTTGTTTCAGTGTGGGACTCTTGAGGATAGAGAGAAGTCTCCAAACTGAAAAACAGCCGTTACACAGATACATTGACCTTTATGTGAGTGTGTGAGTGAGAGAGAAAAGGATAATTACCCATATTGTCGTACTCATTCACAACTGGAGAAACACTTCTGGACTTTGATGGAGTGACTTCATGAAAAACTGTGTTTGATGCTAAAACACAAAAGAAGAAATAATCAGATTTGATCATTTTGGTTGTTTGTTTATCGTCTGGTTAAAACTTAATGTCTGTTTTTCTTTATTTCAATCACTGAATCCAAGATGAAGTGATTTCACCCTGTTAAAAAGGCTCTTATTTTGAAATATAACTAAAGTTATTGTGGTTTGTAAGGTGTGATTGACTGACTTGGTTGATTAGAAAATCTTGCCAAGAATATTTGTCTTATTTCTTGTCAAAATGTCTCATTTCTAGTCAAAACTAAACTATTTCCACTTTAAATAAGACTCATCGCCTAAAAATGAACTTCTTTTTCCACTTGTTTCAAACAAAATTTCAATTTCTAAGTTATTTGTGCTTGTAATATGAAAGAAAAACTTGCACCACTGTCAGATTTTTCCACTTTTTGTCAAAAACAAGCTACTTTTTTATCTATAATGATGTAAATATACATATTTTAGGTATAATGAGATTTATTTTGACTAGAAATGACATTTTGACTAATTAAGACAAATATTCTTGGTAAGATTTTGAGATTTTTGCTGTGTATTTGGAGGAATTAACACTTTGTGACACTAATTCTTTCAAAATAAAAGCATTATGGCAACAGTAGAAACATCAACAAAACAGAATTACAAAATAAAAGACATACTGTAGATATTAAATATTAGCATTGAGAGTAAAAGCCCCAAACTTTCTGCCAAATTTCCACTTTCTAAAATTAATATTAGTGTGAATTTGAATGCGCCCACCTGCTCCTTCAGAGCCCCAGTTACACACAACATGGCTGCAGGCAAACTCCATCTGAGGCAAACAAAAGAATAAATAATATATTAATATTAACACTGGAGATTGGATCTAATGGATGCACACAGACAAAAACAGAGAAATGTGAATGCATTGTGACGACATGAAAGAGATCAGCAGAGCATGTCGGCTTCCTGGCACCGTGGATGCATCGTCACTGTGGCAACCTGGCCCTTGATTTGGTTTTATTTTTCTAGTTAACAGGTGTCTTCTGAGTAAAACCGTGAGAGGCAGGCGTTTCCTGTTTGAACAACTGCGAGTGGAAATCAACGAGGTTGGAACAGAATGGGTTGAACCAGATGACTGTGTTTGCACGACCGGTCTTTGACCCATTTGGAGCTAAAGACGCAGCAGCACTGATAGAACAGAAACAAGCAAAAGAATCTCATTTTATTGATCATATTTTCAGTATTTTTAATTTTCAGTGACGATCAGCTGGTGCAGATGTCGGGTCACACGGTCGACAACATGGAGGCTCAAACTCAGAAAACTGAGATCGGCCTCTATCCTTGTGCTGACTGAGTTTATAGTTCTTGATTTTGCTCTTTAAAGTATATTAGTATATTATTTTTTAGTTTATTTTTGATATGCATTGAACAATTTGCAAATTACTGAACAACTTCTCAAGCAAAACAGTCAAAATTAATGTGTTGTCTTGTCAAAATGCTACAAACGCTGCAAAAGATATGAAACTACATTCTGTTATTTCCCTTTGTATAATATTTACACTGCAAAAATTCAAAATCTTGTCAAAATGTCTTATTTCTAGTCAAAACTAATCTCATCACCTAAAAATTAACTTGTTGTTCAGATAAATTTCACTTGTTTCAAATAATTTTCACTTGAAATCAGTAGAAAAATCTGCCAATGGTGAAATTTAAGTGAAATTTATCTGAAAACAAGTTAATTTTTAGGTGATGAGATTAGTTTCGACTAGAAATGAGACATTTTGACAAGAAATAAGACAAATATTCTTTGCTTGATTTTGAGTTTTTGCAGTGTAATAATCCCACTCAGACATACACAGTCAATATTATAGGCTACCATTATGCTTTTTTCCCCCTAAACTATATCAAGGCTATATCAATAAAATCTCTGTTATGAAAACAATGCACTTATGGATTTGGATTTTACCTATAAAACATATTTTAAGATGAATGTTTATTGTGTGGTAGTTCTGTTTGTAGGCACAGGTAAACGTTATTTGACGTCACTGTAGCTTTAAGAAACCGAGCTAACGGCGGGAAGCTAATGGCCAAACCTGTGTGTCTTCCTCATGCCTTCGTGTTCCAGTTAATGTGGGTGCTCATGCATTTTTCCTTTGTGTTGTCACTGAGGAAACCTGTTCCTGGGAATCTGCTCTTTCCAAGTTCATCGATGAGTTAAAAGGAAAGTTATTCAGTGATTTGAGTTTCCTCCTCACATTTAGATGTAAAAACTGAAGCCTTAGTTTGAATGTCATAGTTATTTTAGCAAAATAATCCAAAACACAACTGAATTCAGACCTCCATGTGCATTTGTTTACAACGAAGCCTCCATTCTCCCTGTTATTACAACGCATTGGTTGAACCAGAACGGTTAATTAAGGTGAAAAAATGTCGCATAGTTCCTTTTTAAAGCTCTGGGAGGCCATGTTTGTTGGCAGGCAACCAGTCCAGACCATAAAGCAACCCAGTCTGACGACCGATCATCCTTCAAATGAACAAATGCACCATTAAAACATCATCGGAAAGTGGCCTCCTAATCTTGAAACTCGATGTTGTCGGCAAAATCTCACATACACTAACACACTCTGTGGGTTTGATATATGCTGATAACACACTTTGTTACTTAAAGAAACACACACTAACACAACACGACACCAAGACAACACAACAGGCCATAAAAACCGCGATTGGCTGTTTGGACAGTCAAGATTTTGCACAGGTCGAGTTAAGATCGACCTCATTCAAGTGTTTGTGCTAATTTAAGCTAAGCTACCGTAAACCTATAATAATAATAACCGTGTTCAGCCACTAAAATATCACAGTTACACTATAATTTATCATCTATTCTGATCAATATTCTGGCTGCACCTGCTTCATTATGGCTGGTATTTGACTTCTCTTTTGTTAAAAGCTCCATGACGTTGTTTTGTGTTTTTTTTTTGTAATTAATTTTTCCATAACAACAGCAGGTGTTGTTCGCCACATGATGAATGTGTTTGGACTTCAGACTCTGCTGCTGCTGCTGCTGGTGTTGTTTACTGAACAGTTTGGAGTTTGTCAAATATCAAATTAACCATTAAAAAACGTCAAGTTCACGGAAAGTAGCCGATAGCCCACGGATTTTAATAAGTGGACGAAAATGCAAATGACAGTCACATTTTGTAAACGGGTTGTCTTCAAAAACTCCTGTGACTCACACACTAACACACTCTGTGGGTTTGATATATGCTGATAACACAACACTTAGCGACTTAAAGAAACACACAAACACAACGCAACAACAGACAACACAGAGAGATTTACCTTTGTCGAGCTCTGAAGACGGTGGTTATTACTGAAACTGGAAGCGTGTCTTGTCGCGGTAGATTCTTTTAATGCATGTGTGTGTCTGTGTGTGTGTGTGTGTGTGTGTGTGTGTGTGGGCGTGTTCAAAGTCTAACAAGAAACGCTGAGTGTGTGTGTGACTGACATGTCAGGAAGTAGGTTGTTGAGCGACAGAGAGAGAAATGAAAGCTAAAAGGAAGAGAAGACGTGTTGAAAGAAAGAAGAAGATGTGTATCTATAGGCAGATGTTACAGATACAGATGTTTTCAATCACAGGCAAACAGACACACAAACAAACACACAACCCATTTAAAATCACACACAGACACATGTTTAATAAAAATAATTAATTTATTAGTGAGAATTAATACTGTTTCATTGCGTACAGGAGATCTGGCTCTGAGCTACGTTGCTAACTTAAACTTAGCACTAACACTGTTGCTAACTTTAGTTTAGCACTAGCTGTTGCTAACTTTAGCGTAGCACTAACACTGTTGCTAACTTTAGTTTAGCACTAACACTGTTGCTAACTTTAGCGTAGCACTAACACTGTTGCTAACTTTAGTTTAGCACTAGCTGTTGCTAACTTTAGCGTAGCACTAACACCGTTGCTAACTTCAGTTTAGCACTAGCTGTTGCTAACTTTAGCTTTGCATTAACACTGTTGCTAGCTTTAGTTTAGCACTAGCTGTTGCTAACTTTAGCTTTGCACTAACACTATTTAGAAAGTGGAAACTCACTCAGGATTAAACTGCAACAGGTTGAACCTCATTAGTCCTTATTTATATTTATAAAGTGGTTGTTGCTCAATAATCACAACTGGTTTCGCCCGTTGTTGTGGCTATAAATCAACTTACAAAGCTAATGTTAGCTTGCTGCTAATGTCAGCGTTTTTAGTTGGTAAAGAGCTATAAAGTTAAAAACAACAACAACAAAAAAAACCCCGGAAAACTGGCATGATGATACTTATTAAGTTCTGTATTGTAAATCTTTCACAACTAAATAAATTTATTTGTTTTGGTCGTTATGCTAACTTGTTAAGGTACGCAGCTGTGCTAATTTGTCCTGGCTTAAAGTGATAGTTCAACATTTTGGCAAATTGGCCCATTACAATAATCCCTATAGTCATAGCAGTAGGTTCGTTACCTTTAATTGTCAGTGCAAGCTATTTTTAGATCAGCGGAGCAGAGCCGTGAGCTGCTCAGAGCTACGCTACGGAGGCTCATGGGATTTCTCGGTTTCCCAATAATAGAGGTCCAAAAAAAAAGGAAAAAGAAAACATTGGCAACCGTTGCGGTTCGTTGGTTCCAGTAAGTGCACAACGACAGTATTTGATGTGAGACAACACTAACCGTTGAAATCCGTGCACTACAGAAGTACAGTAAAGTAAATTGTTTCCCATAATTAAAATATTTTACATTCCACCAAGGTTTAGGAAGAGCTGGTACGAGCCGGTTTACACGACAGAGCGTATGAAGATGCATCATGGGAAACGTAGTGTTTTCACTGGAGCGTCTATGGAGGAAATCTGTGTTTCTGTGCATCTAGTTTTCTCTCTGTCTTTTATTTCTGTAGCTTGAACCACAGTGTAATTCTTGTTCCCTTGTTTGACATGTGTAGTTATGAGGAATGTTTTTTGCTTTTTTGTAGAAACCTATTCGTCGAACATCACAGTGAAAATTTAATTACATAATTTTTTTTGTGTGCAAATTACTAAAATAAAGGTGCTGCTGTGTTTTGATTAGTCCTTCTGCTTGACTCTAATGTTACTTCTGCTCCTCCAGTGACTCCAGCACGGCTTTCAAGATGGCCGCCACCGCCACAGCGCCGGGGTCGGGCAGGGTGACCCTCTCGGCTGCGATGTAGCTGGCTCGCCCCGCCCTCGCTGTGAGGTCACGGGTCGCCTCCGCCCCCGAGGCTGCTTTCTAAAAAAAAAGTTAAAAAGAGAGGAAACTGGTTTAGAGCAGAAAAGGTCGTGGCTCAGTGACGCACACACAGCCTTCCTGTTAAAACCTCCAGCACACACACCTGTACGGCCGCCCGCAGCACCAGCATCTGTCCACCAGGGGGCGCCGTGGTCAGCTTCATCAGCTCGTCCACAGCGGGACACAGAGCGTCCAACTAGAGAGGAAGAAAAACAGAAGCACTGTCAGAAAATAAATAAAATAAAATAAAAATAACATTAAATAACATTAAATAACACAATAACAATATTGTTAAAATAACATTTCAATATATACATATATATATATAAATCTCTCACCATGGTTCTGTCTCCAGGATCAGCGCCGCCATATCTGAAAACAGTCGTTTAGGTGTTTAGATTGACTTATACTTTTTATTTATTCATTATTTCAACCAAAATCTGTGAATTACACAAATTGTTGAAATGTTATATTAATTATTTACACTCGATTTCATGGGAAATTAAAAAAAAACAAGCAAATATTTGTCAGCTTCATCCATAATTTTAAACGTATTTGATCAATTTTGTGACTAAACAAGCTCCACCATATCGGAAAAGAGTCAATTAGGCATTTAGATTCATATGTACTTTTTATTTATTCAATATTTAAACTAAAATCTGTGAATTAAATAAATTGCTGCTGTGTGAAAAATGTTATATAGTTTTTTTTTTACATTAGATTTCATGGGAAATTCAAAATATATATATACACAGCAAATATTTGAAAACTTAATCTATAATTTTTAACTTATTTGATCAATCTTGCGCCAAAACAGCCAGCTAAAACAGTTAATTAGGCATTTAGATTCGTATGTACTTTTTATTTATTCAATATTTGAAATAAAATCTGTTATTTTTTTTACATTAGATTTCATGGGAAAGTGGGAAAAACTGCAAATATTTGGTAACTTAATCCATAATTTTAAACATATTTGATCAATTTTGTGACTAAACAAGCTCCACCATATCATCGAGTCAATTAGGCATTTAGATTCATGTACTTTTTATTTATTCAATATTTAAACTAAAATCTGTGAATTAAATAAATTGCTGCTGTGTGAAAAATGCTATATAATTTTTTTTTTTTACATTAGATTTCATGGGAAATTCAAAATATATATATACACAGCAAATATTTCAAAACTTAATCTATAATTTTAAACTTATTTGATCAATTTTGTGACAAAACAGCCAGCTAAAACAGTTAATTAGGCATTTAGATTCGTATGTACTTTTTATTTATTCAATATTTGAACTAAAATCTGTTGTTAAATAAATTGCTGCTGTGTGAAAAATGTTAAAGTATTTTTTTTTACATTAGAATTCATGGGAAAGTGGGAGAAACTGCAAATATTTGGTAACTTAATCCATAATTTTAAACATATTTGATCAATTTTGTGTACCCACCTCCTCATGGCCTGCGTCCCAGCATGCACTGCAGCGGCCCAGGCTGCAGCGTGGCTCCGCCCCTCGGTCACATGACCGGCCGCTGCCGTCAGGAACAGGCTGTACAGCTGAAACACACGTGAAGTTTGTCATTACGTGTGTGTTAGTTGTGTTAAAAATATTTAATCTATGACGTCAGATACAGAAACCCACCGCCCCCGACGACCCCCCCATCTTCTCCTGCACCAGGCCGGCCAGCACGGACAGCAGTCGCCCGGGGCAACCGGGGACCACGTGATGCCGGAGCCACTCCTGCACAGCTGGATGAACATCATCACAACGTTTTACAAATAACAAATAAACACACATTTAAATAATTAAACGCTCGCTAAGCGCCGCGTCGTCTCCCACCTCGAGCAGCCTGAGCGTGAGTGTTTCCACAGTCTCCGTCTCCGGCGGCGCGATCCAGGGCGTTCAGCTCTTCCTGTTTCTCCAACAGCGTGGAGCAAACTCTGTCTAACGCTCGGCGCATCACGGGACTCAGCGGACCTACAGTACGCACACACAACAAAAACAGACAAACAACAAACAAAACAAATGTATAACATGAGTTCAATTTTAATGCAACAGATTTAAAACTGTATGTAATCGAATGCAGTCCATAAAAAAATAAAAATACACACAATGTTTTGTACATTCACACACTCATCACATAATATACACCATCCTATATACAGTATGTAGCCCTATTTAAAAAAGAAACTACTAATTACATGTGCAAACAGCATTAAAATTGCACTGAAAAATAGTAAAGTTATTTCTAAAAATTAATTAATTAATAATAATAATAAAAAAGAAGTTAAAATGTGCCTTTATTTCCCAGGAACAAAATTAAAAATTAAAATTAAAAAATGTTAAAATGCTATATAAATTAAAACAAAGTGCCTGCGTAATATATTAAAAGTTCAACAAACAACATCAATAAACACACAAAAAACAGAACAAACAGACAAACAGAATAAGAAAAAAAACACGACAAGCCATAACCATGGTAACTGACCTTCAGCGTGCTTGTCGTCCTGCGGTCGCGTGCCCAGGGCCGGAGGCTGTGTGACGTAGCTGCGGCCGCTCACGCTCGCGCTGCTGAGGTTGGGCCAGGCGGGGGCGCCGGTCCGAGCATCTGAGGCAAAACACAGAAAAAAAGTTAAAAAAAAGTTGGCGTATCCCTTTAACGATACAAGTGTGTGTGTGTGTGGATACTTGACTTCTTGTTTTCCTATCTTTGTGGGGACCGTGTTTGGCTTCAGCTACAGGCGAAACTGCAGAAACGCACGTACGAACCAACGTCTCCACAGCTGCTGTGTTTACTCTGCGTATCTTATTTGCTTAACCTGTGAATGAACTGAGACGCTAACAGTTTCCCTCCGCCTCCAGTGCTTATGCTAAGCTAGGCTAAACGTGTGCTCACCAAACAGCCTCAGCGTCTCCTCGTCGGCCACCATCAGGGTCAGCGACACGCCCGCCATCTCCAGCGACGTCATGAACGACCCGGACATCACCCTGGCGACCACCATTCCGCGATTCTCTGTAACCGCGGAGACCGACTGTGACATTCCGCTTCCGTTTTTAAAGGACAAGTTCAGTCAAATTCATTAAAAAGAAACTGCAGATTAATTCTTTTAGACTTTTAATACTAGGAAACTAGAGCCCAGGTTGAATTTGCACGGAATAGCCCTTTAAAAGTGAACACGTTGTTACCCAGACAGATGATGGCGGCTCTCGTAACGACGGCCATCTCCAGACAGGACAGCGCCCCGAGGTTGTTCACGCACACAACGACTCTGTCTCCTGCACACAAACACACATGAAGTAAATAAAACAATAAATAAAGGCTGTAGACAATAAAAAATAAATAACTACTGTTAATAAAACACGTTAAATAAGTGTAATATTTAATATGAGTTGCCTGATTTCAGCGGCAGATGTGATTGGCTGTCAGGGTTGGTCATGTGATCGATCATGGTTTTCACCACCTCGTCTGCAGACGCCACCTGAGTGAAGACAAATACGGAAAAATAAAAATTAAAAAAAGAATAAAAACTGTTAACTAAATGGAGTCAGGTACAGATGCATCACCTTCGACCGTTTGATCCCCGGTTCACCATGGATACCTGCGAGGAGACGGACAACACACGTAAACATGGTCCCGGAGTTTCATTTTTTTGGTGAACTACTCCTTTAATCCCAACAGGCGGCGTCGGTCTTCTTACCCAGTCCCAGCTCCATGTCTCCAGGCGGCAGCTCGAAGGACGGCAGGCAGCCTGGGACGCTGCAGGGGGACAGACTCACCCCCAGCGTCCCTGGAAGACAAATAAACACTTATTATTATAGTCGGGTGCATTTATGCAAAAAAAGCACCTTATCGTAAAAAAATTCTAACAAAAGGTTTCTCAGTAGTTTTTTATAGTATTAGATGTCCTTAATAACATACTAAAAGTTTACCAAAGTTTGACCACTAGAAAGGTGTCATTTTCAGGATGGCGTCCTAATGTAAATGTAATGGGTTGAAGCCCAGAGAGACGCTCCAGGTGAATAGGGTAAAAATTTTAACAAACAGGTATCACCATGAAACTTCCCAAGTTTATCACTTACATTAAGACAAATATTTTTTGTATTACAAGTTTTGTCAAATTTTATGTTTAAATATGTAAATGAGACAATAACTAATTAAATATGCGCTAAATTGCATACTTTTCCAGAACTTTTCCAGAACTTTTCCAGATCCACTTCAGCAGCACTTCCACACACCAAACCTTCCAGTTTGATCATTTTCCATATTCTGAAGGTTTTTCCAGAGGGGATTGTTGATATATCATTCACAGCCTCATTTATACAATATTTTAGTCCTGAAAACATGAGGAAATGTGATTTATTTAGGGCTGGTGACAGTATTTTCTCATTCACAAAGTGATAAAAAGAGATATCCAAAATCTCCTCAGTAAGACCTTCTCACTCTTATGTGTTCTAATGTGTCAACAAAATAAAACAAGACTTTTGAAAGTGGCTTTATCCATTAAATTTTTGGATCTGGAAAAGTATGCAATTTAGCGCATATTTAATTAGTTATTGCCTCATTTACATATTTAAACATAACATTTGACAAAACTTGTAATACAAAAAATATTTGTCTTAATGTAAGTGATAAACTTGGGAAGTTTCATGGTGATACCTGTTAGTTAAAATTTTTACCCTATTCACCTGGAGCGTCTCTCTGGGCTTCAACCCATTACATTTACATTAGGACGCCATCCTGAAAATGACACCTTTCTAGTGTCAAACTTTGGTAAACTTTTAGTATGTTATTAAGGACATCTAATACTATAAAAAACAGTTGAGAAACCTTTTGTTAGAATTTTTTTACGATAAGGTCATAAATGCACCCGACTATCCCTTTAAACAGAGCAGTGGCGGGAGAGCAGAGACTCACCAATCCCCTTCAGGACCTCCGTCACCTTGGCAACAATCTGGTCCAATGAGGAGCCTCCTTCTGCCAGTGCACCTGCCAGCTGAGAGAGAGAGGGGGGGGGGTGTTGCATTATGGGTAATGTAGGATCTGGGATGTGTTTGTTTGTTGTTGTGGTTGTTGTTGTTGTTGTTTACCTTGTGAATGAAGACGGTGCCACACAGGCCCCTCCTCCCCGCCTTACTGGGCCGGTCGAAGGCGCAGTCCTCGGCAACGATCACCATGTCGACAGCGATGCCGTGGTTACGGGCCTGCTCCGCGGCCAGACCGAAGTTGAGGCGGTCGCCGGTGTAGTTCGTCACGATGAGGAGGACGCCGGACGCTCCTGTGGAAGTGAATTATATATATATATGAAGCATATATGTTTTTATGTATGTAGTAGTCGCTATAATTAAATATATATAAATTATATTATATCATATATATTAATAACATTACCTGCGTTATGCAGGGACATGATGGCGGCCAGGATGCTGGCAGGAGGCGGAGACGCAAACACGCCGCCTGACACTGCAGCTGACAGCATCCCAGCACCGATGTAACCTGGAGACACGGAGGAGGAGCGAGGAGTTAAACTGTGACGTAGAGAAGATTAAAACGTCAGTCTAAACTAACAAAAGGTTTCTCAGTTGTTTTTTATATTGTCCTAATAACATACTAAAAGTTTACCAAAGTTTGACACTTTTTTGGCGTCCTAAATTAATTATTTTAGAATCCAGGTGAATAGGGTAAAATTTTAAAAACAGGTAAATAAACAAATTCAATTCATTAAGACAAATATTTTTTGTATTAATTTTGTCAAATGTTATGTTTAAATATGTAAATGAGACAATAACTAATTAAATATGTGCTAAATTGCATACTTTTCCAGATCCAAAAATTTAATGGATAAAGCCACTTTCAAAAGTCTTGTTTTATTTTGTTGACACATTAGAGTAAGAAGGTCTTACTGAGGGGATTTTGGATATCTCTTTTTATCACTTTGTGAATGAGAAAATACTGTCACCACCAGCCCTAAATAAATCACATTTCGCCATGTTTTCAGGACTCAAATATTGTATAAATGAGGCTGTGAATGATATATCAACAATCCCCTCTGTAAAAACCTTCAGAATATGGAAAATGATCAAACTGGAAGGTTTGGTGTGTGGAAGTGCTGCTGAAGTGGATCTGGAAAAGTTCTGGAAAAGTATGCAATTTAGCGCATATTTAATTAGTTATTGTCTCATTTACATATTTAAACATAAAATTTGACAAAACTTGTAATACAAAAAATATTTGTCTTAATGTAAGTGATAAACTTGTGAAGTTTCATGGTGATACCTGTTAGTTAAAATTTTTACCCTATTCACCTGAGCTGTGTTTAACCCATTACATTTACATTAGGGTTAAAATGACACCTTTCTAGTGTCAAACTTTGGTAAACTTTTAGTATGTTATTAAGGACATCTAATACTATAAAAAACAGTTGAGAAACCTTTTGTTAGAATTTTTTTACGATAAGGTGCTTTTTTTGCATAAATGCACCCGACTAGTCTGTGTTTGTAGTTTTAAAGGGATAGTTCAACATGATTTACGATGAGAGGAGCTGCTTTGACAATAAGGATTATGTTGAGAGGAGAAATGTTGAACTATCCCTTTAATAAGACATAAAGGACCCGTACCTCCGTGAGCCGGCTCGTGTCCGGACCCTCCTCCCGACAGCAGCGCCACTTTCCCGTGCAGGCGGTCCAGGTCGGAGCGCAGCAGCACCCGGTGGCCCTGCAGCAGCGCCAGGCCGCCGCCGGCCCGCGCCACGCCGCACAGCGCCTCGTCCACGCAGCCGTCCACCGAGTTGATCAGCTTCTTCTGAGGCTGACGACACAAATAATATGAGAGTCGTTACAAATACCTTAACAGAGCGAGCTTTAAAGGTGCATTTACATATTTTAATTTTCTACAGGATGAGGACATATTTTCTCATATTTACACTGCAAATGTCATTTCTTGTCAAAACAAATCTCTTTCCACTTAAAATAAGACTCATCACATGAAAAGTAGTAGTTTTTACTTCTTTCAAGCATATTTTCACTTGAAATAAGCAGAATAATCCGATAGTGGAGCAACACTGGCAGATTTTTCTACTTATTTCAAGTGAAAATTTCTTTGAAACAAGTGAAAATTATCTAAAAACTACACTATTTAGGTGGTGAGCCTTATTCTAAATGGAAAAGATTAGTTTTAACTAGAAATGAGACATTTTGACAAGAAATAAGACAAATATTCTTGGAAAGATTTGGAGTTTTTGCAGTGTATGTATCTAATTCATTCATACATTCATCTTTATTCTCTACTTTATCTTTATCCTCTTCATATTCTCTGTTATGAAGTATAATAATAATAGTTTAGCCCAATAACAACAATGGTATTATTCAGCACTTTTGCATATTTTACGTTTGCATTAGGTAGTTGTCAATTAAAGGTATACCCACAGTGTATGTGTGTGTGGATAAGTTAAACACAGTCTTGATTGCACATTAACACACACTCGTTAAATCCATGTTTACACAAGCGGCACAATAAAGTTTAACGTGCAGCAACAACAACTCGGTGTAAAATGTGAGATTTACAGCTTTTTTTTCTCTCCTTCACTTCCGTTTTCACTGCACTGGACTCTGCTCTCTTTGAATGACAAGTGTGCAACACAATGCTGCTAACACACAAACACACAGACACACAGTCATGCTGCAAAACCTCCTGTCGTCCGTCATGGCGGCAGTGACGTAGTAACTGTACGTTAGTGTCGTCATGAAACTTCTTCTCCCTGTTGTTTGAATGTTACCATTATTATTGTTTTTTACCTCCATTATTACATGTGTCGCTGCTCCTTCTCCCTCCGACAGCAGGTAGAATGTTGTCAAGTCTGACGCGTTACGCTGAAATGACGCCGGATGTTGTGCAGTATTCCCTTCAAAATAAAAGCACATCTTTAGCTAAATGTACAAAAGCGTAACTTTTCTAGGTCAGCATGCTGATCATAAAAATACAAAGTGGTTGAATTATAGCAAATAAGCATGAAATCAAAACGTCTGGTATTTATCTTTAGTTAAAAAGTGAGCTGAGAGTCGGGTTGTTGGTTTTATTTTGAAATACTGACAGGAAGTTCTGCTTCATTTCACGACAGGCGTAATTTCCGGTATCATAATCTAAACTTTTTAAGATAAAAAAAAAAGAAGAAGTAATAAAATAACGTTAATGTGAGCCACATTTGTTCTTCTTAGTGCAAAACAGATACTATCGGTGCTGCGTGTGAAAAAGCGGAACCAAATAAAGATAATATTTTAGTGGAGATTTGAGGTTTTTACAGATTTTACTGAATCCATTTTGCATTCAATTCAATTGAATTTAAAGTAATTTTGATTTAATGTTAAGAGTTTTATTTTAAATGCGCAAACCAAACTCATTTGAACAAGCAAAAATGCTGTATTAATTAAACATAAAATCTAATTATTAAACTTTTTTTTGACACATCTTCATATTTCTCCACACACCGGAAAGTGAGAGACAGAAAAAAGAAAAAAAAAAAAGCTGATGAATAAAGATAAAATGAAGTTTTCTTTTTTTCCTTTTTTTTTTTTTTTTTTTATAACTCTGCAAACATAACTGTGCATAACATGATTGTACAGGTATGCACACTTTTGCCCGCCCCACTTTAAACTCCGCTCACTCGGGCTGTTCCGTAAAAACATCGAACCAACCAACACCCCCCCCCCGGGTCCTCCTCGCTCATGACGCACGGAGCCCAGTAGCTCGGCTCGGCTCGGCTCTAGCTCGGAAGAACCGCGTCGTTCTCCTCCAGCACCACAGCAGCAGCACCACAGCAACATGCAGGATGGCGAGCATGGAGACAGCCGCGGAACACGAACGGATCCTGCGGGAGATCGAGAGCACAGACACCAACTGTATCGGACCAACCCTCCGGTGAGTAACAACCACCAGCACCTCCAGCACCACCGGCTGCTTCCACCGAGTCCACCCGGGGGAAGCAGCTCCATTCTCGGCATCGCGTCACTCAGCACAGCGGAGAGGGAGAGGGAGCGCGTGCTAGCAGCCGTTAGCACAAACTCACTCTCTTTCAAACTTTAACGTCCGTGATTCCATTGTCGGACAGCTAGCCGGCTAACTGTAGCAAAACACTAATAAACCCAGCTAATTATTTATTTTTTACACCTCACACACATGTTCATTAAATGCTCACAATGACGCCATGGTTTTATCTCGACACTTTTCCTGTTTGACTTTTTTTTTTCAAAGCGTTGTCACCAAAGTTTATGAAACTTTGTCCACAGCAACTTGGGCTAACAGTTAGCCACCTGAGCTAACTGCCTAACTACTTGTCATTCAGCTCACTGGGGGCCAGAGCAGCTGAGCTCTCTATGAATGAGTCCACAGGCTGGTTTCTGAGCTGTGCTGCTGCTGGTTCAGAAACCCTCTCTGCTGTCCGATAACCTGGCCCTTTGTGTGTTTTATCATTTCAGTCTGACAACATGTAAAAGTAGAGTTTGGGAAGCTTTAGCCAGGAGGAGCTAGCTGGTTAGCAACAGTCAAAATTGCATTGTAGGCTATGACAGAGTTTGTTGTTGTTGTTGTTGTTGTTGTTGTTGCTGCTGCTCAGTGGAAACACTCTGAAAGACTTTTCCGCCACAATAATAATATTTTTTTTCTCAGTTGATATCTCAGAGAAATTTCATCTCAAGTGGGGAAAATAATAACATAATAAAAAAACAAACAAAAAGAAGTTGTGCAGTTAAAGGGATAGTTCAACATTTAGTCAAAGTGATCCATCACCATAATCCCTATAGTCATAGCAGTAGGTTCTTTACCTTTAATTGTCGGTGCAAGCTATTTTTAGAACGGTGGAGCAGAGCCGTGAGCTGCTCAGAGCGACGCTACGGAGGCTCATTATGGGATTTCTTTGGTTTTCCTCATCAAACTCATCAAATACACAATCCAACAACTCCACAACGCTCTGGTGGACAAGTTGTGACCTGCACATTCACCACGCTATGTATATATATATAATGACAGGAACACATATCTGTCTGTCTCTTTTACATTAATTTAATGGGCCAATTTGTCAAAATGTTGAACTATCCCTTTAAGAAGCACAAGTAGCTACTTACCGACCATCTTTTTACAAAACATGATGAACAACCATGATGACACGGCTGCCTTAGCTTATACTCACAAGAGAGAACTGAAGTGGAGGTATCAGAAGGTTATTTGTGATTTGAATATTTATTTTCTGTCAAAAAAAGACAAACATTATACAACAGCTTCAGATAAATAAAACATAGACACAGTAAATGTGTTTTAATGGGATCACGAGTTCCTCTGAGGCGACGCTCATTCTCTTTTTCCTTTTATTGTTATTATTTAGTTTTACTGGCGATGTCCCTCTGCTGTTACCATGACGTCAGCTCACGTCTCATGTTTCTATCAAGGACAGCAGCACACACACTGGTTGAAGTTTGTCACGCTGTTGGTCGCTGTTGTCGTTGTTGTTGTTGCTCAATAATCAGGTGGAAAAAGCGCTGGATGACTTTCCTGCCGGCTCGGTGGTTTCACATCCCGCGAGCGAGGAGGACGATCTGTATCTGTCTCTCTCTTCATTGACCCCTCTCAGTCCGTCTGTCTGTCTGGTGTCGGTTTTGTCCTCATCAATGAGCGTCTGTCTGTGTGTGTGTGTGTGTGTGTGTGTGGACCTCAGACAGACGCTGGTCTCATCCAGACGTCTCGCTCCGACGCGGCGTCCTTGGGCCGGCTGCCGTTTGAAGCGATTGTCCAGAGAGGAAACGGCCAATGAATGAGCAGGAAAACGCAGCAGAGGAACTGGAGCTAGTGAAGGCTTATCAAAGGTGTGTGTGTTTGTGTGTGTGTGTGTGTGTGTGTCTCCTCCTCACAGGAAGGCCTCTCGTCTCTCAGCTTGTTATTTAGGCCAGTCGTCGTCGCTGCTGCTGCTGCTGCTGTTGCATGATGGGAGGTTACATCCAGACTTGACAACTTGTAGTGCGACACGTCGGGCCGACACATTCTGACTGAGTCATTATTATTTTTATTTTTCCAGCTGTGTGATGATGTTTCATGTCTTCCAGCGTCTGCTTTTTTTTCTTGTTGTTGTCGTTGTCGCCTCAGTGTTTCCACTTGAACACTTTGTAACGGCAGCACGGTCTATGTTTGGAGCTGTCACTTACAGCCTCACCTGCATCCAACCCAGAGGGAGGAGGTTGTTTTAGAAGAAGAAGAAGATGAAGGACACGGGAGTGGATCAAGGAAATCTGCTGCTATTTTAATTCTGGATCAACTGAGTCTGGTTTAAGGAAGTCAGAGTTGTTGTAACATTTTCCTTCTTAAAGGGATAGTTCAACATTTTGGCAAATTGGCCCATTGCCATAATCCCTATAGTCATAGCAGTAGAGTCGTTACCTTTAATTGTCGGTGCAAGCTGTTTTTAGAACGGCGGAGCAGAGCCGTGAGCTGCTCAGAGCTACGCTACGGAGGCTCATTATGGGATTTCTTGGTTTCCCTCATCAAACTCATCAAATACACAATCCAACAACTCCACAACGCTCTGGTGGACAAGTTGTGACCTGCACATTCACCACGCTATGAGATAATAACACAACGTTACCACACAGAGTTCTTTTAGACGGAAATTCATGTAAAACCTCTGATGCACGTTGCCTTCAGGGACAGTTTTTCATCAACAGTCTCTGTATTTCCCTCTAAAACAACTCTGTGTGGTAACGTTGTGTTATTATCTCATAGCGTGGTGAATGTGCAGGTCACAACTTGTCCACCAGAGCGTTGTGGAGTTGTTGGATTGTGTATTTGATGAGTTTGAAACCGAGAAATCCCATAATGAGCCTCCGTAGCGTAGCTCTGAGCAGCTCACGGCTCTGCTCCGCCGTTCTAAAAACAGCTTGCACCGACAATTAAAGGTATGGCGATGGGCCTATTTGACAAAATGTTGAACTATCCCTTTAAATGTCTGAAAGGGTTTGTTGATTTTGTGATTAGCTGCATCTAGACTTGAAACAATACGTTCACCAGCTTCATGGTTGAAACCAGTTGGAGACAGAACATGCAAAGTGCATCAGAGGAAATTAAAGTCGTATTACGTAGAAAAGTTTCCCTCCTGTTTAACCAGAGAGGATCCGAAGCAGCCGAGCTGAGGGTGTGTGTTGTTGCGTCGTGTTTGTGCGTGTTGTCGAGCAGCAGCAGCAGCAGCAGCAGCGAGCAGGTCGAGGCCGGCTGCAGCATTCCTCCCTGACAGCAGCGGAGGCCGGACTGATCGTTGGGTCGACTCCCTCAGGTTCAGACAGACGTGTCTCACAGTGCAGTTACTGTTGATCAAGAGGAGGATTTCAGTTTGGTTTTGGGTTTTTTTCTGTTTAATTTGATACAAAACAAAACAAAACAAAACAAAAAAACAGTTTTTAAAATGATAATAATGTTATATAGTTATTTAATTTCCCTTTTCTGGGATTAAAAGTACTTTCAAATCAATTCAATCATTATTTTTTAATTATTGTATAGTTGAATTACTTCGTGGTATGTATTTATATTAGTTTTTATACTTATTTATTATTCTTAGTAAGTTAAAGAAAGTGGGTTTTGACCAGAGAGTTTTGTCAGCTCTGAGACGAAGATCGGCTGCCGGTGGAGGCAGGCTAACACTACCCATACACTTCCAGTGTTTGAGCTAAGCTAAGGCTAACACTACCCATACACTTCCAGTGTTTGAGCTAAGCTAAGGCTAACACTACCCATACACTTCCAGTGTTTGAGCTAAGCTAAGGCTAACACTACCCATACACTTCCATTGTTTGAGCTAAGCTAAGGCTAACAATACCCATACACTTCCAGTGTTTGAGCTAAGCTAAGGCTAACACTACCCATACACTTCCAGTGTTTGAGCTAAGCTAAGGCTAACACTACCCATACACTTCCAGTGTTTGAGCTAAGCTAAGGCTAACACTACCCATACACTTCCAGTGTTTGAGCTAAGCTAAGGCTAACACTACCCATACACTTCCAGTGTTTGAGCTAAGCTAAGGCTACCACTACCCATACACTTCCAGTGTTTGAGCTAAGCTAAGGCTAACACCACCCATACACTTCCAGTGTTTGAGCTAAGCTAAGGCTAACACCACCCATACACTTCCAGTGTTTGAGCTAAGCTAAGGCTAACACCACCCATACACTTCCAGTGTTTGAGCTAAGCTAAGGCTAACACCACCCATACACTTCCAGTGTTTGAGCTAAGCCAAGGCTAACACTACCCATACACTTCCAGTGTTTGAGCTAAGCTAAGGCTACCACTACCCATACACTTCCAGTGTTTGAGCTAAGCTAATTACAGGCGATACGGCTCTATCTCCCTTGTTACTGGACGCACAGTGGAAAGGATGGCGTCTATCTGCTGGTCATGGACTCTGGAGTGAGGCAAGACACGTAAAACAAAATGTTGGCATATCCCTTTAAAGACTCTAGTTATTTTTGGAACCCAGAGACGTTCACTTTACCGTCACAAACTCAGGAAGTTTCCTCCTTGTTCCGTTTTTCTGTTTTTGATGTGATCAGCTACTCAGTGGATGTAAAACGCTGTCGGCTCTGATTTAAAGCGCTGAGTGGACTGAGACTCAGCAGACTGATGCGTTCAGGGACTGTCTGAAAACTGAGACTTTTAGAAACGCAACCCGACTCTTTTTATTTTGAAAAACCGCCTGTGATGATGTCGTAGTCGTTCACGTCGGTCTGAGTCAGTCTCAGCGGTGGAAGTGACACTTGGAATTAAATGAAAAGTGTTTTCAGCCCTGCAGCTCTTTGTGTGATCATCTGGATTTAGTCGGTTGGTTTGTTTGAAAACACTGTGTTAAAATGAAGATGTTGTGTGTGTGAACGCAGCCTTTGTTGTTATAAAGACATTATAAAAGCTTCAGCTAATGAACATTTAATGGATTAAATGGATTTTATAGTTGATTTAAATAAAGTTTCTGTTTAAAAGTAAATAATAAATAGATCTCTGGACACAAAAAAGAAAAATTTGTGTCTGAATGAACCAGAGAAACTGAGGTAAAACTGGGAGTGTTCGTATGAAACAGTGTCACAACCACTGGGTGTGTGTGTCTTATCGTGTGTGTGTGTGTGTGTGTGTGTGTGTGTCTCCACCCTGTGCACATTAATCACAAGGAACCTTTATGTATTTGCTTATTATGTGGTTTTTCTAACTGTACGGCCACAGAGAGAGAAGGGGAGGGAGAGCTTGCTCCTGATTGGTCGGTTGGTTTGGTTGCCCTCGGTGCCAGTTGGAATCTTAAAGGGACAGTACAGTAGTAGTTAAGCTCCGCCCTGCTAGTCAGTCCAACACACTTTACTCAATTAAATACAGATTGTACTTTGAAACTGAGCAAAACATCTCCATGAACTTTAAAATAAATAAGTAAATATTACATAAAAGGAAGGAATTTTTTTTTAAAATCAACTTTAATTTCCTTTATTATTAAATTAATTTCCTTTTTAGTGAGTCACAAAATGTAGAGAGCTGTTTTTAAGAAAGGAGGAAAAATACATTGATTGATTGTGGACAGTAGTTTGAGCTGCTGCACTGTCGCCATGGTGGCAGCGTCTGGCTCCGCCCCCTTCCTCCCCAGCTGATCCAAATATGGGCAAAGGGAAAGGGGAGGAGCTCAGACACCAGGAAGTCCAGAAAATGATGAATAAATATTGTTTGTTTTTTTTACATTTAGCATCAGTCTGGAGTTTTGTGTGTGTCTGTTGTGATAAATGTTGACGTTTAATATTATTTAGTGTCAGTTTATTGTCGTTCTGGTCGTATTCTAGTGACGTAGAGGGTTAATGTGAGGGTTGAGGCGCGTTGGACCTGGAGCCGAGACATTCAACACAACCGTGTGAGAGAAGAGAGGGAGGAACTTACCACAAGCTTTTAGGCCACACACACACACACACACACGCACACACACACACACCGCTGAGTCATCAGACACACACTCATACAGAGTTTGTTATGCTCGTCTTAAGAGGGTTAAGATCCTATTTAGGCAGCTGTCAGCAGACACACACACACACACACACACACACACACACACACACACACACACACACACACACACACACACACACACACACACACACACACACACACAGGCAGCTGTTTACAGTGATGATGTCATAAGTTGAAGCAGCTTCTTGAACTCGTCTCATTTCTCCTGTTACGAAACTTTTTCTTTTCTTGTTTTACTTTTTATTAAATTAACTCCACTCCCTCCTCCCCTCTGTGTCACCCCCCCCCCCCCCAACCCCCTCTCCACCCCCCCTCACCCCCACCTCCATCAGTGTCAGTGTGTACCAGGCGCAGTGAGACACTCAGATTAAAATGCTGTTTGTTATGTTTCAACATCAGTTTTATTTTCCTGAAACATTTGCATAATGTTAGAAAATAAATATTTTAATCCGAACTAAACCTCCTGACAGCTCCGACTGCTCCGTGTGAGTTTAAAGGAACATTTACACTTAAACTACGGTGACACAGTAATCAATAATTAAATGAATCGACGGCGACCATCTTGACAGTATTTTATTATGGGATAGCATTGTTTTCTCATGTCGTGGTCAGTTACCTGTGAGTGATGTCAGCGTGATGTCATCACCATCTGAGCTCATCGATGAACCGATCACCTCATCAATAAGCTCCGTCTCCTAGCAACTAATCACACTTAATTAATAACCGATTCAAACTTTATGTCCGTATTGACTTTGTCGTTGGGCCAGTGTTTGTCCAGGGCCCTGTGTGTGTGTGTGTGTGTGTGTGTGTGTGTGTGTGTGGCCTCAGTCTGTGTGTGTGTCTAAAGAAAGAGCGAGTGGCGTCAGATCTGCCTCCATTGTACGAGTCGGGCATTTCCTGGTCAACAGGAGGAAGGGCGGGGGGTTGGTGGAGGGTTCACAGCAACACACAGGTGTGTGTGTGTGTGTGTGTGTGTGTTGTTGTTGGAAGGGGAAGAACACAGGAAAACAGTGATGACTATTCCAGAGCGTTGAGTCAGACTGGAGCTGCTTCTCTGTAACGCCACGCGTCACATGACCCCACGTTAACACACCTGAGCCGTCTCACTGTTAAAGTTCCCTCCCACGACACTTTCTGGTTATTTTAAAACTAGCTTTGCAGCTGCCCACCCACCTCTTTGCACCCCACCCCCCGTACAAGTACTGATTCAGCAGTGGGATTCGATCCCAGACTGGAATATAGTCCTTGCTCACGGTGCACGCTGCTCTACCAGGTGAGCTGTACCTGTTACAACACCGAGCCGTCCAGCCTGTCACCTCTGAGCCGATCCGAGCTCGTAGCACTAGTGCCCTCCCCTGGGGTTGTGACACGTCAACCCCAGTCTCCCTGAAACGGCCGGTTTGCGTCTGTCATTGGTTCACAGCAGTTTGAAGGCAGAAAAACTAAAGAAATGCAATTGTGCACTTCCTTTTCTGCTGATCCGTCCTCAACACAAGAAAAACGCCACAGGAACATGTGAAAAGCAGGAAAACCCCGATTTTCATGAAAGGGGGTCTTTAACTGACCGCTTTATGGCGTCACGCTGCGTCATGCTGCCTTTACTTCTGGCTTCTTTTTTTTTTTTAACTTAATTTTTATTTAAGTTTCATTCAAAATCATGTACAGAATCATAATCATCATATCTGCTGTTTCATATACAAGGTAACAATTATGGTACAACAAAATAGACACAGAAAAATATAAAATAAAATAGAATAGAGCACGATGGAATAAAAGAAATAAAATTATATCAGTAGCAGGGCTCCACCTTTTAGTGAATATGTGTTTTTGGAGCCTCAGGGAATAAGTTATTTGTTCCATTTGATATATTTCCTTTATTTTTTCAGTCTACATGTTATGTGTCGGAGGGTCAGGCTTCAACCACCTTACTGTAATGCATTTAATTGCTGTCGCTAGTGTCTGTAAGAGATATTTTTTGGCTCTACCTTCCCTGCTTCTTGGTAATAGACCTAGTAGGGCCACCATTGGGTCCATTGTAATATTTCCACCAAATATTTTATGAAGTGTTTCAAACACTTCCTTCCAGGATACTTCAAGTTTTGGGCATAGCCACTTCTGGCTTCTTTTGAAGAAGAAGAACTTTATTCATCTCCTGGAGGGAAATTCACATTGTCCAGTAGATTTACATACTTAACTTGTTGACTGGTTTGAACCAACTGGTGTAAAACCTGAATGAAGCCTCAGCCTGTTGCAGCTGCACTGACGATCAGGACAGTAATAATTGAATAATAGGATTTCCCCGGATCCACTGACTAATCGACCTGCTGGACGCTGAGCAGAAAACAACGTGTCAACGACGATGTAACGGTGTGAGGCATCGTAGACTGTAGCTCTGGTTGATCGGGTCTGAATTAAAGCACTGAACTGGGAACTGACCTGATGTACAGTACATGGAGCAGTCGCTGAGTGATGCAGCGCCGCCCCCTGGTGGACTGACATGGTCCCTGCACCCGGTCGTCTCTGCTGCTCCTGTTAACTGAACCTCTCAGTGGAGTGACAAGGAAATAATGAACTTATTTGGACACCAAGTCAACATTGTAATACCAAACAAACAAATAAACCCCAAACATCCCAAACAACATTTTCCTTTTCTCAATTCAGTTTCCCGATGAGAGGAAATACGTTTGATTTTGTATCTTTATCTGAGACCTTCTGCTAGTAAACATCTGTAGGCCGAAGACAAACCTCCTCTTCTCTTCCTGCAGGTCGGTGTACGACGGGCAGGAACATGGGCTGTTCATGGAGAAGCTGGACGTCAGGATCAGGAACCATGACCGCGAGATCGAGAAGATGTGCAACCACCACTTCCAGGGCTTCGTGGACTCCATCACCGAGCTGCTCAAGGTCCGAGGGGAGGCGCAGAAGCTGAAGGTGAGGAGAGGTGGAGGAGGATGGATGGATGGGTGGATGGATGGATGGATGGATGGATGGGTGGATGGATGGATGGATGGATGGATGGATGGATGGAGAATGATGTTAGATCTTGTTCCTCATCGGCTCCTTGTGTTTCCCGCTCAGAGCCAGGTGACTGAGACCAACAAGCGTCTTCAGGATGACGGCAAAGAGGTGAGTCACGTCTCCACAACCATCAACACCGTCTACACAACTTCTCCTCCTCCTTCTTCACCTCCTTCCTCCTCCTCCTCCTCCTGTATCTCCCGTCTCCAGCTCATCGGCTCCATGGAGGAGCTGAGACAGTGTCGAGTCCAGCAGAGGAACATCGCCACCACCATCGACAAACTGACCCACTGTCTCCCAGGTAACAACACCAACAACTAGGGATGGGTACCGAAATTCAGTACTTTTTTTGGTACCGACTGAATTCCCAGCGCCAGCCCGTCGTTTTAAATCACTACCTGAAAAACAACCGTCCGTCATTTAACGTGAAGAACGGACTGTCGTGACAATCTGTACCGAAGTGTTCCGGTCCCGAGTCCCGCTTCTCATCACAGCGGCGCCGTTCAAGTCCTCGTCACGTAATGAGAGCACGACTAAACGAGTTTGCACTGACTGCAGTTTCAGTTTTTTTTGTTTTTATTTATTTGACAAAGTTTCATAGTGGGGCGGATTAGCTGAACAATCGTTCACTTTGTGATAAAAGCATGAAATTTGGTGGATATGTTGGTGAATATCAAATCTGGAAATTGGGCCACCTCAAAAGCGCCCCCTAGTGGCCGTGGCAGGCATTTGTTATGCAAATAAATGAATTATAAATAAATACTGCCCCTTTAATAATACCAACTGGTGATGTATTGTATATTGTTGGAAAGCCTGATTAGTCCCCTTTACAACGAGGTACAGCTTGTAAGGATCGTGCATTCATGGAATGAGCAACAGGGCTAAACGTGTGGGTAGCGCCCCCCAAAAACCTGCATTCCGTGTGGGGCAGATTAGCTCAATAAATCACAAGAATGGTGTGTTGTGTGATAGAAGAACAGCATTGGTGGATGTGTTGGTGGATATGTTTCAAACATTTTTGGTTTTTAAGGACATTTAAGATGTCTACTTCAGATTTTTGCTTGTTGCCGGGTCAACCAATGTTCCATGGGAGCTTTTTGGATTTTGAATTTATGTCCCAGCTTTCTGAGGCTGACGAAAAACTGCAATTTTCATAACTCCTAAACCAGACATCATACAAAGACAAATGAACACACTTTTTCTGATAATTATGACACCAGGAATCAATTGGAAAGGTCACTGAGATGGTAAAACCACTCTTTAAATTACCACACACACAAAAAGTACCGAAAACAGGTACCGATTGGTACCGGTATCGGTTCCCAGGTACCGAGTATCGATACCGTATCGATTCAAATGCAAAAGGTACCCATCCCTACCAACAACACAACAGCGTCTTCAACTCCTCCAAAAAGTTTGGGAACATTATTTCAGTCGGTCATTTCTCCTCTTTAATGATACCGATTGGTGTAGTGTTTTATATCGTTGGGAAGCCTGAATAGTCGCCTTTACAACGAGGTACAACTTGTCAGGATCGAATGAGCAACACAGGTAAACACGTGGGGAGCACCACTCCTGTTGGTGTCCACTCTTGTTGTGAGTTACCTGCAGGACTGGACGGTTGCTCTCTCTCTCCCACAGTAAACACAACAAACAAACAAACATATTTGTTTTCCCTCCAGTGTTGGAGATGTACAGCCGACTACAGGAGCAGATGAGGGCCAAAAGGTACGTCACCGCCTCACCAGACTTTCTACTACGTTGAAACTCCTTCATGCTTTAGATGTAAAAAATTACTGCAAGTATCCAAAATACAGCTATGATGTCTGAGAACACTGTTTAACAGCACTTGACTTGGGAAATATTGACAAAAAAGGGACATTTTCATAGGGAGACTTAAAGGGATAGTTCACCCAAAATTCAAATTTCACTCATCATCTCCTCACCCTCATGTCGACTAAGAGCTGTGAGAGTTTTCAGAGTCCTCCGTTCCTTCTCTGAGTTACGGGGGGTCCACGCAGCAGGATTTGTCCATATAATGGTTGTCAATGGACACCAGGTTTCTTTGTCCAAAAAGACACACCAAAAAACATCCAAATACCTCCATACTGCTCGTCTGTAATGTCCCTCTTGTATTGAAGCCCCCACATGAGAAATTGTTCCGCCGGTCACAGGAAGAGCAGTGAACTGAGACACTGGGAGCTTCCGCTACAAACAAGCTTAAAATATAGACTTATTTAATTTTTTTCGGAACAATTTCTCTTTGACTTTTTGGACGAAGAAACCTGGTGTCCATTGACAACCATTATATGGACAAATCCTGCTGCGTGGACCCCCCGTAACTCAGAGAAGGAACGGAGGACTCTGAAAATTCTCACAGCTCTTAGTCGACATGAGGGTGAGTAGATAATGGGTGAACTATCCCTTTAACGACTGGGTCCAGGTTATAAACTGGTTCATTCTGACTTCCAGCCACTAGATGGAGCCGCAGCTCTGAGAACAGACACACAACAGTCTCTCTCTCTCTCTCTCTGTGGCCTCGCTGCGACCTGCACACAGGAGTCTGGCTGCTCACACATTTGTCGTTTTGTTTGTGTGTTTTTCTGCTTCTTTCTGTCCCGCGGCCGCCGCTCACACAGATCAACCAGAGGTCGGCCAGCGTGGAGTGTGTGGTGTGTGTGTGTGTGTGTGTGTGTGTGTTAGTGCGTGTGTGTGTTAGAGCTGCAGTGAAGTGTTGGAGGGTTGTTGTGTTTCCAGACTATCAGAGTGTGTTTATCCCTCTGTGTGTGTCTGTTTGCATCACTCACACATAGCCATGTTTTATTGGTTTAAAGGGATAGTTCAACTTTTTTTTTGGCAAATTGGCCCATCACCATAACCCCTATAGTCATAGCAGTAGGTTTACCTTTAATTGTTGGTGCAAGCTATTTTTAGAACGGCGGAGCAGAGCCGTGAGCTGCTCAGAGCTACGCTACGGAGGCAATCCAACAACTCCACAACGCTCTGGTGGACAAGTTGTGACCTGCACATTCACCATGCTATGAGATAATAACACAATGTTAGCTCTGAGCAGCTCACCGCTCTGCTCCACCGTTCTAAAAACAGCTTGCACGACAATCAAAATTAACGAACCTACTGCTATGACTTTGCTAAAATGTTGAACTGTCCCTTTAATAAGTGTTTGTTCCCGCTGGTTAACGTGTGTGTGTGTGTGTGCAGGTACTACCCGGCCCTGCGGACCCTGGAGCAGCTGGAGCAGACGTGTCTCCCCCGAGCCGGTCAGTACCGGTTCTGCTCCATCATGGCCGACAACATCCCGCGGCTGCGGCTGCAGATCAGAGACACGGCCATGACGCAGCTCCGAGACTTCCTGGAGAGCATCCGCAAGCACTCGGACAAGATCGGAGAGACGGCCATCAAGCAGGTACACACACTAACACACACGCACATGCACGTTAACCAGCGGGAACAAACACTTATTAAAGGGATAGTTCAACATTTTGGCAAATTGGCCCATTGACATAATCCTGTGCACTGGAGTCGGGCAGAGTGGTGGCCATATTGTTTTCAGGTCTTCTTCTACCTCTTTTACTTCTACTTCTACTTCGTCTTACGTCCTCTACTACTTCCTCTACTTGTACTTCTTCTCTTACTTCTTCTTCTACTACTTGTACTTTCTTCTTCTTCTACTACTTGTACTTTCTTCTTCTTCTACTACTTGTACTTTCTTCTTCTTCTACTACTTGTGCTTTCTTCTTCTTCTACTACTTGTGCTTTCTTCTTCTTCTACTGCTTGTACTTTCTTCTTCTTCTTCTTCTTCTTCCCCAACATTTTGTTGTTCTTCTCCCAATTCACACATAAACACTTCTTCATCCATTCACACTAATCTTCTTCCTCTTCTTCTTCCTCTTCTTCTTCTTCTTAGGTCTCGAGGGTCAAAGATGAAGATCATGCGTTGTGATGTCACAAAAACAGGTTTTTGGTCTCAGAGATTTTTTTTTTTTAATTTTTATTGACAAAATCCGTTGGTCTCATAGATGTAACGTCTCCTTGAAGGAACTTCTTCATCTCAACTTTACTGGTGAGACCTTTTGGTGGCTGAAGGTCAAAGGTCAAGGTGACTTTTTTGTAGCCAAGAGTCAGATTTCAAACCAGGAAGTAATCTAAATGGTGGCGGAGGGATAGACTTTGGAGGAGGAGGAGGCTTTTCCTCTTCTTCTTTTACTTCTTTTTAGTCTTCTTCTACTTCTTCCTTCTGGGATGTCGAACAACAAATCAAAACCATGTAGATCAATCAGAGTATTGATGAAGCTAATGTGGCTAACGCTAACACAGCTTCTATAGAGACCTCTTCAACGGAAGCTTTTACTTCTACTTCTTCTACTACTACTTTTTTCTTCCTCTACTACTTGTACTTTATTCTAGTAGATTTTATTTCTTCATCTGATTGAATTCTCTTACTTCTTTTATTTGTTTTCAAAATTACTTCTTCTACCTGTTTAAATCATCTACTTCTTCATCATCTTCAGCAGTTTATCGTCCTCGGCAACAGAAGAATGTATTTTGTGTGAAGGCTGCTCTTCACCAGGATACAGATCTGCTGTCCCACAAAATGATCACCAACTGACAAAACGGCGGCATTTGGTCTCATGATGTAACGTCACCTTGAAGGAACTTGTAGTCTTTCTGGTTACAGATTCTTCAGAATTTTATTCTACAATAGTTTTACGATAAACTGCGGATTTTTTCGGATGAAACGTGATGATTTAAACAGGTAGAGGTCATATTTTTTTCTCGTGGCGCAATTCAATCAGATGACGAAATAAAAATCTCACTCTCGTTCATTTGAATGGACCGTTTTTCAGAGTTGAGGTCCCATGGTGACCGTTACTTCCTGCTTCCGCTTAGGCTCTCTATACGTCAGGCCTCGCACCACAATAGTTTTTTTGTTCTCCGTCGTCGTGTCTCTGTGTCTGTTAATCAGAAGCAGCCTCCGTGTGTGTGTGTGTGTGTGTGTGTGTGTGTGTGTGTGTTGCTCTGTGGTTGTGTTGCCAGTAAACAAGCATGTCGGCGCTGCAGGAGAACACATCAACACACACACACACACACACACACATGCAGAGACTCGGCTTTTCAGCACTTACCTCATTGTTTTCTGTCTCTTTTCCAAGGCCAAGGAAGTTAAGTGTGTGTGTGTGTGTGTGTGTGTGTGTGTGTGTGTGTGTGTGTGTGTGTGTTGGGAGCGAGGCCTCTTGTTTATTTGTGCGCCTCCATTATTTGGGGAATGTTGTTCCATGGGAATGTCAGGAGGAGGAGCGAGGAGGAAGGAGAGTGAGTGACGACAGACAGACGAGCTCTGAAGACCGATCGCAGCTTCCTATGTTTGTGGTTGTTACGGCGACCCCCGAGGGCTCATTGTGACGACGCGCTGCAATGCACACAAATAAACAACCGACGAGGCAGGAACAGGAACCAGGAAGTGTTTCCAGGGCGACACTAAACCACACGTTTAGGAAAAGGCGACGGTGGATTTACTGAGGAGACGATCAGAAAATGAACTGATGATGAAAACAGAACTTTATGTTTAATCATGTGACCTGGACACAGGGATGAATGAACGAATGAATGAACGAATGAATGAATCGCTTTTGAAATGAATGAGACGGTGAGACACATGATGTTTCCATGGACACGGCCCAGCATCAGTAATATGTTCTGTGATAGACAAATAGGTAGGTAGATAGAAGGAGGAAGATGAGGAGGAGACGAAAAGGAAGAAGAATAAGAAGGATAAGGAGGTAAAGGAAGGAGGGAGAGGAGAAGAAGAGGAAGAAAGGGAAGGACAAAAGATAAGGAGAAGAAGAAGAAGAAAAGATGAGGTGAAGGAGAAGAAGAAAAGAACAGAGGAAGAGGATAAGGAGAAGAAGAAAAGGAAGGAGGAAGATGAGGTGAAGAAGCAGAAGAAGAAGAAAAAAATGGAGGATAAGGAGAAAGGATAAGAAGGAGAAGAAGAAAAGGAAGGAGGATAAAGAGAAGAAGAAGAAAAGGAAGGAGAAGAAGAAAAGGAGGGAGAATAAGAAGGATAAGGAGGTAAAGGAAGGAGGGAGAGGAGAAGAAGAGGAAGAAAGGGAAGGACGAAAGATAAGGAGGAGAAGAAGAGGAAAAGTAAGGAGAAAAGATGAGGTGAAGAAGCAGAAGAAGAAGAAAAGGAAGGAGGAGAAGAAGAAAAGAACAGAGGAAGAGGATAAGGAGAAGAAGAGGAAGAAAAGGAAGGACAAAAGATGAGGTGAAGAAGCAGAAGAAGAAGAAAAAAAAGGGAGGATAAGGAGAAAGAGGATAAGGAGAAGATGATAAGGAGAAGAAGAAGAAAAAAGGAAGGAGAATAAGAAGGATAAGGAGGTAAAGGAAGGGGGGAGAGGAGAAGAAGAGGAAGAAAGGGAAGGACAAAAGATGAGGAGGAGAAGAAGAAAAGTAAGGAGAAAAGATGACGCAGAAGAAGAAAATGGAGGAGGAGGAGGAGAAGAAGAAATGATAAGAAGGAGAAAAAGAAAAGGAAGGAGGAAGAAGAAGAAGTTAAAGAACCAACCAACAGATAATAAACAGCAGCATTATAAAAACACTAGAGGTACTGTATACCAGAGTGTGGACTTGTCTGATCTGGAGTCAGTTTGAACATCAGTGAGTCGTCTGCTCCACTAGGTGTCAGCAGAGCATCTGGAAACATCTGGCTGCTCTGCTGGACTGACAGGAACCTGAGCTCTGCAGGTCCAGGACTCGCTCCGCATGGTCTGACAGAGGTTTAACCTGCAGGATGTTGGACATCCCATAATGTTGGTCAAGATGCACCAGCTCAGATGTTTCTATTGTCTGAACTGGATTCACGTCAGAGAAAGTGAAAGTATAGAATACAGTTGAATACACAAGTTTCCGAACATCATCTATGGTCAAAAACTGGAAGCTGGTTTTGCATTTCCGGCGGAATTTGTACGTTTGCGTTTCCATGGTTTTCAGTCGTTGTCATAGTTGCGGTAAAGGCGTGGATCTGTTAACGCTGGCTTTCAACACGGATGTCAGCGTGTGTGTGATCTCCATGTGATGATCCATGCGTTTTACAGATTTTCATTGAAAAAAATAAATAAATAAAAACCCACACATTTACCGCGACTACTGAAACCATGGAAAACCGGCTTACGTTTCTGACGTTCGGAAAACGATGGATAATAGTTAGTTATAGCCATAATGGTCCAGTCATTTTATAAAAAGATGTTGAACAAACTTTATTTTACATCCTCAACACGTCCTGAACGTTTGCTTCTGTTGCAGTTTGTTCAACGTTGACCCCTTTTTTTTTGTCTTAATATGACTGGACTGTAACTCCTTGTTGTTCTATTGGTTCCATCGTCAACTCTACTGTGATGATGATGATGATGATGATGATGATGATGATGGAAGTACAACCTCCTCATCGTCTCCACAGCTGCTCGTTGGAAACCCCTCGCTGACCCTCTGCTCTCTCCTCAGGTGGGGGGTCCTCTTCCTCCTCCTCCTCTTCCTCCTCCTCCTCCTCTTCCTCTTCTTCTTCTTCTTCTTCTTCTTCTTCGGTGCCGCAATTTGAGAACCGCTGGTGTAGAAAATCCACTTGCAGCGGCTGGAGAAGCTAACCGCTAACTCCTCTAACCACTAATTACCAGGGAGATTATGGAAACCCCAGCGGTCCAGCAGGCCTGACACCGATACTGGGATTATGTTGTTGTATCAAATGTTTGGCTCGGAAAACCTCGCGCAACTGTGTGTGTGTGTGTGTGTGTGTGTGTGTGTGTGTGTGTGTGTGTGCGGACGGAGAAATTAGAAGTTCTCCTCTCCTTTGTCGATCCTTCACTCTTTCTTTCCCCCCTCTTTCTCTTTCTTTCTGAGACGGTTTGTCTGGTCCAAATTAGCTCTGACTCTCTGTAGCAGCTCCTCCACCAAGGATGTGAAAATAAATAGATCTGGGGGGAAAGAAGAGGAGGAGGAGGAGGAGGAGGAGGAGGAGGAGGAGGGGATGGAGGGAACGGGAGGAGAAGGAGGAGAGGGCTCACAATGGAGCTATTGTCTGCTGCCACATGCTGCCCACTGAAGAAGAAGAAGAGGAGGAAGAATGAGTGAAGAAGAAGAAGAGGGTGATGAGTAAACGATGGAAGGAGGAAGAAACGATAGAGAAGAGGTGATGATGATGATGATGATGAAGGAGCAGGTGTGTGGAGGTTGAACTGTGACATCATTCATGCTTTTATTTTGAAAAAAAAGTCTCAATTTACCCAGAATTCACTGCAGCTCAGTCCGTCTTTCTGTCTCTTTGTCTAATCAGAAGCTGTCTTTCCTGATTGGACGCTGCTGTCAGATGTGTTAAAGGGATAGTTCAACATTTTTGGAAAACTGGCCCATCACCATAACCCCTATAGTCATAGCAGTAGGTTCGTTACCTGTAATTGACCTATGGCTAAGCCACGCCCACAAACGCGATGAGCCAATCACAGTGCTCATAGCTAGCCCATACACTCGGACATTCTCTGCTTCCACGTCCATTGAAATGCATTGCAGTTCGTCAGTTTTCATTCGTTTTTATGTGTTTTTTTCTTGACATTTTAAGTTTAAAATGGTCAGATGGTGTGCATGGGTTACATGCAACTCTGACACAAGGTATCCTGTGAGGCTGGGATCGCCCAGCCTCTCTGGTGTATTTTTTACCTACCTTTTCCTAAGCCACATCTCAACCTAGAGAAGTGTCTGCTCTGGATAAAGTTATGCAGTAGACCACAACACCAACTAAACATGGATAAACTTAACAAGGATGTCTACATCTGTTGTAAGTTAAGTCAACAACGTATTTGAGGCAACATATTGTGAGAGATGTTTGGATGTTGGCCACAATCACAACTGAGCACAAAGTCCGCTAGCTTAATGCTAACGTATAATGCAAAACTCCATAGACAGGCTAACAGAAGTTAGCTCGTCGCTATCGGCGTTTCGCGGCAAACGGCAGCCAAAGCAGTAAAGTTAAGTTAAGTTTTGGTGACTTCGATCTGATAGGTAATCTTACTGTCTCCAACAACCATCAACTGCCTCCTGTGAAATGTCTCCTACTGTGACTGCTAGCATAGCGCTTGTCACTGAATGTTGACAGTTTGTCCGAGTGAGTGGAGGGGGCGGGGCTTAGCCATAGGTCAATTGTCGGTGCAAGCTGTTTTTAGAACGGCGGAGCAGAGCCGTGAGCTGCTCAGAGCTACGCTACAGAGGCTCATGGGATTTCTTGGTTTCCCTCATCAAACTCATCAAATACACAATCCAACAACTCCACAACGCTCTGGTGGACAAGTTGTGACCTGCACATTCACCACGCTATGAGATAATAACACAACGTTACCACACAGAGTTGTTTTAGAGGGAAATACATGCAAAACCTCTGATGCACGTTGCCTTCAGGGACAGTTTTTCATCAACAGTCTCTGTATTTCCCTCTAAAACAACTCTGTGTGGTAACGTTGTGTTATTATCTCATAGTGTGGTGAATGTGCAGGTCACAACTTGTCCACCAGAGCGTTGTGGAGTTGTTGGATTGTGTATTTGATGAGTTTGATGAGGGAAACCAAGAAATCCCATGAGCCTCCGTAGCGTAGCTCTGAGCAGCTCACGGCTCTGCTCCGCCGTTCTAAAAACAGCTTGCACCGACAATTAAAGGTAACAAACCTACTGCTGTGACTATAGGGATTATGGTGATGGGCCAGTTTGACAAAATGTTGAACTATCCCTTTAAGGGTTAGGGGTGAAAACTAGAATTGGGCATTTATCTCTTTCTCTCACCTGAACGTAAACATGGCGATGGAAACTGTCCTGGACCAGAATAAGAATAAGAGAAAAGAAAGGAAGAAAGGATGGATGGATGGAAACATGGACGAGTGGAGAAGAAGCAGTGGAAGAATAGAAGAAGAAGAAGAAGAAGAAGAAGAAGAAGAAGAATGGCCTCCTGTCCTGTCGTTTGTCATTTCCCTCGTTCTCTCAAGATGTCCGTCTCCGTCTCTCCACTGTTTCCATCTCATCATCTTTCCGTCTTCCTCCTTCCTCCTTTTTTTCTTTCCCTGTTTCTTTTATTAACGCTGAGCGAGGGATGAGTTCAGAGCGGCTGCTGTGTATTCAGTAGTTTTACACACACACACACACACACACACACACACACAGACACACTAATGGGAAGCAGACGCTGCGCCTGTGAAGTGGAGGAAGATTGATTACCTGGATCTAGTTACTGAACACACACATGCGTGCGCGTGCAGCTCGGGTGGCGGGCGGCGCGGACGGCGCGGACGGCGCACGCTGCGTCGCCGCGTCGGAGGATTGAACCATCACAGGGAGAAGAACCCAAACAGACTGTTACAGGTCTGTGTGTGTGTGTGTGTCTGTGTGTGTGTGTGTGTGTGTGTGTCTGTGTGTGTGTGTGTCTGTGTGTGTGTGTGTGTGTGTGTGTGTGTGTGTGTAGCCTGCAGAATAACGCTCCACACTTCACCGCCATCAGACACCATGACTTCTGTCTGGGAGCGGCGACCTGCCACAAAGTGATCTGTAGCGCAGGACGTCGCAGCCGGGATTCAGACCCCCGATCACACAAATACAACAACACAACACAACTGTTGTGATTATCCACTCTCTCTCTCATTCTCTCCTCCACTCCTCCTTTCCTTCACTCCTCCACTCCTTTCCTTTTCTCCTTCTTTCCTTCACTCCTTTTCTCCTTCACTCCTTCTTTCCTTCACTCTTTCTCTCCTTTTCTCATTCCCTCCTTCTTTCCCTCCTTCTGTTCACTCCTTTTCTCAACTCCTTTCCTTCTAGCCTTCACTCCCTCTTTCCTGTTTGCTTTCTTTCATTCTCTCCTCCACTCCTTCTTCCCTTCACTCTTTCTCTCCTTTTCTCCTCCACACCTTCTCTCCTTTTCTCTTCATCTCCTTCTGTCCTCCTCTCCCCCTCTCCTTCTTTCCTTCTCTCCTCTGCTCCTCCAAACCTTCTCTCCTTTTCTCCTCCACACCTTCTCTCCTTTTCTCCTCATCTCCTTCTCTCCTCTCCTTTTTGCCTCCACTCCTTTCCTTATCTCCTCTTCCCCTCCACTCCTCCTTTCCTCCACTCTTTCTCTCCTTCTCTCCTTCACTCCTTTCCTTCTCTCCTTTTCTCCTCACCTCCTTCACTCCTCTCCTCCACTCCTTTCCTTCTCTCCTTCACTCCTTTCCTTCTCTCCTTTTCTTCTTCCCTCCTTTCCTTCTCTCCTTTTCTCCTCCACTCCTTCACTCCTCTCCTTTTTCCTCTGCTCCTTTCCTTCTTTCCTTCACTCCTCCTCTCCTCCACACCTTCTCTCCTTTTCTCCTCATCTCCTTCTCTCCTCTCCTTTTTCCTATACTCCTTTCCTTCTCTCCTTCACTCCTTCTCTCCTTTCCTCCCCAGTCATGATGATTTGTCGAGATGATTTCTGGGTTTGTGCGTGTTGCCCTTTAAGCAGCAGTTTGTTTAACCCTCTGGGCCACCGTAGTTGAACATCATCACACAAATCAACCGCATTAAGACAAAACAAAAGTGTGAGATCCTGAAACATCTGCTCAGTGAAGGATTAAAACTCTGACTGGGAGTTCAACAGTAACTTTCAGGAGTTGACAGATCTTTTACATTCGGTGCCAGAAGTCGAAGAGGACTGAGGTTTCACATCCAGACTTTCTCTTGAGCGTCGCACACAGAGATCTGTCTTCACCGGTATCGCCACAGCTCCGTCTGGCCGACACGCAGCTCCCTGGTGGACGGCTCCTGCAGCCAGACGCGCCGCTCCCCCGTGGTTCCAGTTGCACTGAAACTAGTTTTGTACTGAACCAGACTGATGCGCTGTCACTCACAGTTTTACCCCCCGACCGAGCTGTAAACCGTTCTCCAGACAGAGGAGAAAACGAGCCCCGACAAAAATCAACCAAACACACTTCATCGTCACAACGTCTGTCATCATGCAGATTGTTCAGCCACTTCCAAAGTCCAGAATAAGAAAAGATACGACTTGTTAGAACGTCTACGTTTCAGCTAGAACGTGGTAGGTTTGGTTTAAACCTTTAGATTTTATTAGATCTTATTAAATCTTGTTGTAACTTTCCCATCACAAAAACTCAAAATCAAGCAAAGAACATTTGTCTTATTTCTTGTCAAAATGTCTAATTTCTAGTAAAAACTAACCTCATCACCTAAAAATTAACTTGTTTTCAGATAAATTTCACTTGTTTCAAACTAATTTTCACTTGAAATCAGTAGAAAAATCTGCCAATGGGGCAAGTTTTTCTTTCTTATTACAAGCACAAAAAACTTGCCCCATTGGCAGATTTTTCTACTGATTTCAGAAATAAGACAAATGTTCTTTGCTTGATTTTGAGTCTTTGCAGTGTGCGATTTCAGAACAGCTCATTAAAATTGCATAAATATGTAAGAAGTCTGGTTCATGTCGTCTTCCAGGATCCAACAGATTGAGCTGAACTTGCTAAATGTGGTTAGAACTTTTAGAATGTGTCAGAATTTATTACAAGTTGTTAGATCTTATTAATTTCCATTCAACATTACCAGAACTTGCTCAAACCTGTGGGCTTTACTTATGTACTTTGTGTGTACTTTTTTAGCCTCTTTTTTTAGTATTTCAGTAGAAAATAAAATTGCAGTAATATCAATAAAGTCTGGTTCGGATCATCTTCTAGGATCCAATAGATTGAGCTGAACTTGTTAGATCTTAATAGAACCTGTCAGATTTCATTAAAACTTATTAAATATTACCAGAACTTGTGGGTTTTACTTGCCTGCCATTCTTTCAGAAGTGATCCTTAAAATCTCAGAAATATGGAGAAGGTCCATGGTTCAGATATCTTCTAGGATCCAATAGATTGAGGTGAACTTGTTAGATTTTGTTAGAACCTTTGACGTTTGATTGGTCAGATCTTTTTTGGCTTTACTTACCTGCTGTCACAATCAGAAGGGTGTGTTTTCACAAATGCTCATTAAAATTGCAGAAATATGAAAGAGGTTTTGTTCATACCACCTTCTAGGATCCAACAGATCAAGCTTGTTAGAACCTCTGAAGTTTGGTTTATCAGATATTAGCACTTGTTAGATCTTATTAAACCAGAACTTGTTGTCTTTCAGAAGTGTGTACAGTACTTTTGCCTTTTCTAGTGTTTTAGTAGATATTTCAGAAGTGCCCTTTAAAAAGCAGGGTTCTGGATGACGTCTGGTTCAGATCATCTTCGAGGAACCAGCAGATCCAGCTGAACTTGTGAGAACTTGTTGATCCTATAAATTCCTGTTGAATGTTTTGTCACTTGTTGTCAGACACTGTGTT
Source organism: Decapterus maruadsi (assembly GCA_030347415.2). NCBI lineage: Eukaryota > Metazoa > Chordata > Actinopteri > Carangiformes > Carangidae > Decapterus > Decapterus maruadsi. Next base: position 3,084,556 of record CM064898.1, read on the forward strand.
CAGATCTTGCCTTTAGGCGCCTTTTTTTTTGTGTCGTCTTCTTGCTCTTTAATTAGTGGCTGGTTGTTTTGGGAAACAATTAGGAGAGTACTTTGTGTCAGTAATGACCTGAGTCACAGTGTGTTTCCCAGCAGTTGTGACCTTCCCACAGTAAACAGCCTGCGCAAACCACTTGTCAACAAACACGTCGCAGCGACTTTGCTCTTTCACTCGCAATCTTTGTCATCCTCCGAGCCGTCGCCGCAAACGCTGGGAGAGAGGAGGACAAATCGCCTTCAAGTTCCCGGGCGAAGCCACACGGCACATATTTAAGTCAGGGCCGCTTTGTGGTGCCACCACAGTGTAATGTCACATCGCTCTGAAAATAATTAGGGTCGTTTCGATTGATCGTAGCGCGGCTCCGAGTAATGTCTGGTCCTCATCTTCACATGTTTTGTTGTCGCCTCCTCGCGGGGAACGTTCCTCCATCACCGTTTTTTTTGTTATTCTCCTCTCTGCTGTGGCTCTTTTCTCATGGTTTTATTGTTGTTTTTTTACACTGGTGACACCTGCTGTGTCGTCCTCACTGGGTGGATGCGATGTAGGAATCCTCTAAATAACCAGTATGACCATGGCTGCCGTTGCCACATATTAACTGTTATTATATTTTATTGTTATCTTTAAAGGTTGGGTCTGGAGTAGGGTTGCAAAGGATGGAAAATTTCCAATAAATTAACGGTAAATTTCTGGAAACTTTCCATGGGAAATTAAGCTGGGGAATTTTGGAAATATTCCAAATTGGAAATATTCCAAATTGGAAATTTTCCATGGGAATTATGGGAATTTATGGGAATTAACTAGAAATTGGGGATAATTGAAACAAACTGTATAAAAAAAAAAATCTTGTCGATATTTTGTTATTATCTAGTGGTCGGGTCGCCCAGCATTTCTTACTTTTGGTTTTGCGGATGCTGCCCTGTGGGTTATGGGAATAACGTCACCAAATCACCGGTTATGGTTCGTCCGTCTTGCGCCGGTCCAAGAATTTCACCGTGCACGGAGGCTCATGGGAAATGTAGTGTGAACACAGTTTGCTTTCAAAAACTCCTGGTTGTCCCTTTAAATGAAAGGAGCCCTCCTATTGGCCCTCATTTATCAAACTTGCGTACACCGAAAAAATGGGTGTACACCAAATTCACCGCAAGGATCGGCATTTATCAATCTGAGCGTGAGCGTACGGTACGCACAAATCTCACGCCAGCTCTGACCCTGGTGCACGCAAATTTGGAACCAGCGTAGAACATGCACGGACGAGTGCTGCTGTGTCAGAATGATTGTTAAACCATTAACGCAGCGATGTGGATCACATGTTGTTATATTTATAGGCCTATTAAGATTTTTTTTTAAGTAGCAAAAAAAGAAAGATAAACAAACGATACAACCAAGTCCGTGTTGAAAATTTAACTCGACTTTTATTTTGAGCAACTGAGATGAATTAAAAACCACGATGTGACAGATGCTCGTTAATCAGCTGTGTAAACACAAACAGTCATTGTTAGATCACACACACAAACTTCCAACATATCCTGCACCAGAGCAGGACCGAACGGCTCCAGTCTCTCTCTCTGCCGGACACCGGAGCCCCGGTTGGGGAGAGGGAGGGGGGCGAGCCCCGTCTCCGCTACCTGTCCAGGTGCAGCTGATCTCCGCGGCGGAGTGTTTTTTTTTTTTTACGTCACCGGGACCTGTCAGCGGGATATCTGGCCGGTGTTTCACATCCCTCCATCAGCCGAACCGTGCTAGCGGTGCTGATGGTCATAAAATCGCGTTTGCAGCAGTAATATGCCTAGGCCTATATGATTTCTCCTCAATCACTCGTGTGTAGTAAACTGCAGGGGCATTCATGAGATCGCTGGGTTTCCTGACGTGGTCGGTGACACGTGCGTCTGCAGCCTCCATCCACCGGGATGACGCTTATCAATCACAAAAACTATCAATCTATCAATGTCCAGATATTTCATGTTGCCGCCCTCTCTCTGTTGACCGTGGAAATGTCAGCAAAGTCCCTCTTCTTGGCCGTGTTCCGTGTCTCCATGTCGTAAAAGGGGCAGGGCGACGCCTCCAAAGCAGGAATATATCGGGGCGGGACATTTAAATTACGCTCGTTTTCAGCGGCCGGATTTATCACCACCACGCTGGTTCTACGCCGAAATCGGCAGCGTACACACTTTTAGTAAATCACACGTGACACTTGGTGTACACTGAAATTTACACCAGAATCTACACCAAATCCTGCGCAAGTTTGATAAATGAGGGCCATTGTGCTTTGGGCTCAAAAGTGTGGCCTCGAGGGATCAAGGAATCATCTGTGCATGTGATGGAGGAATGCACAGTGCATGTAGGGGGCGTGGCCTAACAGCCCTGCAGGAAGCAGTGTGCATGGAATAGCAGAGATATTCAAGTTGCTTGCATTAAATCTGGTTGTTTTAGCCAAGATTATGCTACAATATATTTTCTCCAACTATATTTAAGTTCCCTGTTAAGGGCCAACCTTCAATTTTGTAAATTTCTGATTTATTCCCGTTAATTCCCGTATATTCCTGTTAATTCCCATACATTCCCGTTAATTCCCATGGAAAGTTTCCAACTTTGAAAATTCCCGGAATTTTGCAACCCTAGTCTGGAGGTTTGTGCCCAAAAATAAGAGAGCTCAGATATCTATGGCGAGAGATTCTGTGTTTTCTCTCCAGCCAATGACGGAGCTCAGGTGAAGCTACGTGCAGCAGAGTAGGAGGCTCTGGGCTGTTAGCCGCACTAGCTGTCTGATGCTAACCAGCGCTAGCTCCCTCGTCTCTCCCTCAGCAGCAGCATCAGGACCGCAAAGAAAAAATAAATACAGTCTGAGTGAAGCGCTGGAGCCGCGGAGCGATCCCCGACGACACCGACACTGGTAACAAGTATTAGGGTCGTTGTAGCGAGCTAGCCCGATGCTAACTGGGGCTAGCGGTAGCGGTTAGCATCCGCCGCTAACACCTGCTTCCCAGCTCGCCACACGGAGGCTCCCAGTGTTGGCTGCACAGCTTAGCCCGAGAGGAGGGGCCGAGTTTCAATGTTTTGTTTACAAACTGCAACAAACAAAACTCCGTACCTTACCTTTAATTGTTTCCTACATCTACCTCTTAATTTCTCCTTTTCCTTCCCTCTCTGTTATTCCTCAATTAACTTCCTTCAGACGATCATACACACCCTCCTAAAACCGTATCTTACATACGTGCATTGCATATTTGTCACTCATTATGTTTTATAGTCTCAATGTCGTCTCCATCACTTCCTGTTTCTTACCAATAAACAATAATCAGAAGAATAAATGGTTCAGAGCAACAAAGTAAAAAGAACATTCCTTGGACTCTTCTTCTTCTTCTTCTTCAGCTCCACCACATCACCACATTGCTGCTCCTACATTTCTGTCATTTCAGATGACAGATGTCCACATGAACCCAAAATAATATCTACCACCTGTTTTTTGGGGAGTTTTTGAGTCGCCTCGTTTCTGTATTCAGTAAAAAAAAAAAAAAAACCTCGTTCCCTCTCCACCTCTTTATTTTCCCACGTTTTCTTCAGAGGATGACGCACATTCCCGCACTTGAGCTTGGAGTGGCACGGGAGGGAAACTGAGGAATGACACAGTGACAATGGACCCGGTTTAAAAAGGGTTTTTCTCTTTGCAACAGAACTCGGTATTGTGTCGACGGCTGAGAACGCGCGGCCGGCGGCGGCGGCGATGGCGAGTGTGCGCCCGGACACACATGTAGACTTGTTGAGGAGACGGTGAAGAGCAGCATTCAGCCGCTAAAGTGGACGTATTTGACGTCAGCGCTGACGTGCGCATGACGCCCGGTGGCGCGGCGTTGCCGTAGGGACGACGTTTCCGTTTCTGTTCATTTGTGTGCGAAGAGAAAGGAGATGAGAGGAATGTCTGCGCCGCCGACCGAACAAACCAGACTCTTCTCGTTTCAGAGGTCGTTGCTTCTCGTGGACCGGCCTCAAGACGCAACATCACACTGTGAGAGTTGAAGCCTTTAGCCAAAGTTAGCTTGACTCGTGCACCTTCTGCATGGCAAAAACATCCACAGGACTACGGTGTAAAAGGATTAGAAAGAATGTCTTTATTCCTTGTTTCCAAAAGTATCCAGTTACAGGAGTAATCCAAAATAAAGTTTTTATCAATCAAAAGGCACTACGCTAAGAAAACTGTGTGGCTCGTTCCCTCACCAAGCCTCAACTGCCTTCTTAAAGTGACAGTAACATAGGTTACAAAAATCCTTTATAACTAGTTATGAACCAAAGCACATGAATGTAACTAATAATTTGTCTATTTAAATCGGCTATTTATCCAAACAACTCAATTATTTATTTACACTTATATATGAAATTTACAACATAATAAACAAACCATGTAGAAGCATACAAAACATACTTTGGCTCCCACATACCGGCCCCTAATTGTACTCTTAACTGGAGACAATTACCACAATATAACAAGGAGCCAAATAAATTAAAGTCCTCCTAAATTAACTAGTCTTCTCTTCTTTTCCGTTGCTGGAGTTGAGTTTGCCTCATTCTGCTTCCTGGAGGAGGCAAAGTTTTGTTATGGGCCTATCCAGCGTGCTGGTCTTGGTCTGTATGCGGACCTGACGTATCAGTCCAAACTTGTCTGGGACTGTCTGGATCACTTTCCCCATTACCCAGGAGTTGCGTGGTGCAGAGTCGTCGACCACCAACACAATGTCTCCTATGGCGAAGTTGCGACGTGGGCGGGACCACTTATGACGCTCTTGAAGCAGGGGTAGATATTCTCTTGTCCACCGCTTCCAGAATATGTCTGCCATGTACTGGACCTGTTTCCATCTCCTTCGTGAGTAGAGATCCTGGCTGTCAAACAGGCCTGGGGGAAGTGACGGCTTGGTCTTGAGGAGCAAGAGATGATTTGGCGTGAGCTCCTCGAGATCGTTAGGATCACTAGACGCCTTAGTTATGGGCCGACTGTTGATGATGGCCTCTGCCTCACATAACAAGGTATGTAGGCTCTCCTCGTCAAGCTTCTGTAGTCTCAGGGTGACGTTCAGGATCTTCCTTACAGACTTGATCATCCTCTCCCAGACCCCTCCGTGATGGGAGCCAGTGGGAGGATTGAACGTCCACTGGATGCCACTCTGCTGTAGAGTGTTTTCGATCTTGGAGCTATTCCACTCCTGGATGGCTCTTTTTAGCTCACGTTCGGCTCCAACGAAGTTTGTTCCGTTGTCCGAACGGAGGATCTTCACCTGGCCTCTTCTAGCAATAAAGCGGCGAAGAGCAGCTATAAAGGAATCCGTATCCAAAGAGGACGCCAGTTCCAAGTGTATTGCACGGGTTGCCAGGCATGTAAAAATCACGCCATATCGTTTCACCAAACTTCTTCCACGTTTTACCTCGAACGGGCCGAAGTAGTCCACTCCAGTGTTGGTGAACGGAGGCTCATCTGGCAGGACTCTGTCTCGAGGTAAGTTGGCCATCTGTTGTTGCCCCGTAGCTCCATGAGAGCGCCGACAGACTTGACACTTGGATAAGATTCTCCTTATAGCCGAGTTTGCACCAGGGATCCAATACTTAGATCGCAACTTGGAGAGCACGTGGTTGCGACCACTGTGGCCCAGCTTCTCGTGGATATCTCTGAGGATCAACATTGCAATGTGAAGATCTTTGTGTAATATTGCTGGCTGTTTTGATTCCTCAGGCATAGCGGCTCTGCTGAGTCTTCCTCCTACTCTGACGATGCCTTCTTGGAGAACTGGATTAAGCTTGAAAAGACTACTGCTTCTTTTCACATGTTCACCCTTCTGGAGTGCCGTGATTTCAATGGCGAAAGTCTTTCCTTGGCAATAGCGGATGATCTCCTGTTCTGCTTCCTTAAGGTTCTCCACTGTGAGCTTGCAAGCACTTGTTCTTGAAAGACCTGCTTTGAAGTTCCTCATTTCTTTATCGACTTCAGTTGGAGCAAGAGTAGTGAACTCCTTCCTTTTTCGACACAAGCTCAGCAGAGTGCTCTTAACCTGAAGCATCCAAGCGACTGCCTTCTTGAGACGACTCCAAGAAGAAAAGTACTGCATCAACTCCAGTACTGCGTCCCTTTGATCTTCAACCGCTGTAGCACCGACCACGGCGTTCCTTACCTCTGGGTCCTCCGTGGTTAGATCTCCAGGGTGTTCTGGGTTCTTGGGCCACTCTTCAGTGTCCTTGGTGAGAAATTCCGGCCCCTGTAACCAAGCGTAGCTCTGGATGAATTTCTCTGCCTTCAGGCCCCTCGACGCGTAATCTGCAGGATTCAGTGAGGTATTGACATACCTCCACTGATGAGGTTTAGAGACCTTCAAGATGCTCTCCACGCGATTAGCGACGAAAGTGCGGAATCTGCTTGTTTTGTTTCTGATGTACTTCTGTACAGTAGTACTGTCTGTCCAAAATACAGACTCTTGGAGTTCCAGCTGCAGTTCCGACCTCAGCATCTGGTCCATGCGGGCAGCCATAGTGGCTGCGGTGAGCTCCATGCGAGGGATAGTCATGGGCTTAAGCGGAGCTACTCGAGCTTTCCCGATGACGAACGCACAATGTGCTTCGTTGTTGCTGTTCTTTTGTAGCATGTAGCTAACCGTTCCATAACCCTCTTCGCTGGCGTCAGCGAAATGGTGCAGTTGGTTAAACACCGCTTCACCAAAACCTGTGGGCTTGAAACACCTTGGGATGCTAACGTTCACTAGCTGGTGTAATGCAGCCTTCCAAGCGGACCACTCATGGGCTAGCTCCTCAGGTATTGGGACATCCCAGCCTATCTTCAGTCTGCAGAGCACCTGCAGGATTTTCTTGGCTGAGAGTACGACGGGTGCCAAGATACCCAACGGGTCGTAAACTGAGCTCACGAGGGACAGGATGTTTCTCCTGGTGGGCGCTTTGTCTGGCATGACGATCTTAAACCTGAAGCTGTCAGACTCGATACACCAATGAACTCCCAGAGCTCTCTCTATGGGAAGCGAATCCCGATCCAGATCAAGGTCTTTAACCTCGGTTGCCTTGTTCTCTTCTGGGATAGCAGACAGCACGGCCCTGCTGTTGCTTACCCACTTGGTGAGCCTGAATCCACCTTTTTCACACACGGCTCGCAGGGTGTGGTACAATGATATTGCCTCATCTTCAGAGTGGACTGATTTGAGACAGTCATCCACGTAAAAATTGTGGAGCACTGTGTCGACTGCTCCTGCGTTTGACTGTGTTCTTCCGTCTTCAGCGCATTTCCGCAGGGCGAAGTTGGCGCAGCTTGGAGACGAGGTTGCACCAAACAAGTGCACCACCATCTTGTACTCCACCGTTTCCTGACTTATGTCGCCTGATGTCCACCAGAGGAACCGGAGAAGGTCAGAGTCCTCATCAGGCACCTTCACCTGATGAAACATCGATTCCACATCGGCCATGACTGCTACTTCCTCTTGTCTAAACCTGGTTATCACACCGAGGAGAGTGCTGGTGAGATTTGGTCCTTGTAGCAGCTGTTCATTCAGAGTGGTGCCCTGGAACGACGCTCCGCAATCGAAAACCACTCTGAGCGTTTTCTTCCTCGGGTGGTATACCCCGTGATGTGGTAAGTACCAAACTCTACCATCGTCCCGGCTGATATCCTTGGTGGGTACCTTCACAGCGTATCCCTTTTTGATAATGCTGTCCATGAACGCTGAGTACTCTGAGTGAAATGTTGGATTTTTCACGAACTTTCGCCGTAAGTTCAGAGCCCGTTGCTCAGCTACCTTTCGGTTGTTTGGCATCTTCAATTCTTTATTTTTCAATGGCAGAGCAATGGTGTAATGTCCATCCACGAGTTTAGCTGACTGTGAGACAATGTCAAGAAACTGACAGTCTTCCCTAGACATCTCCAGCCTCTCGTACTGGTTGCACTCAGGAAAGTCACACTGAAACTGCTGATTCCAGAGTTCTTCCAGTCTGGTAACCGATATTCGGTTTGCTTGAACCTGCATCAATCCATGTGCTGCGCTATGGCCAGCGTTCTCTCGGAGAGGTCCATTGATGGTCCAACCAAGCCGTGTTCTTACGGCGTATGGGCCGCCCTCTATGCTAGCAATGATTTGCCAGGGTTCAATAGCCTTGGGTGCATTAGTTCCAATAAGCAGTCCTATCTCTGCTTCTATTTTTGGAAGTGACACCTCCTGCAAGTGTGGCCACTTGTCGACGTCCTCTTGTAAAGGAATATTACCCTTTGTTGCAGGAATGGTGTTCTGGGCGAATGCATCTGGGAGCTCCAGAAACTTGTTGCAGTCCAATCTGCTCACTTCCAAACCAGACACCACATGACTGCTTACGACCCTTTCCTCACCCATGGTCTTCAATAAGATGCGTGTCTTCCTGCCTGTGAGGTTGAGGTCTCTCATTAGATTCTCGGTGCAGAAACAAGCAGTACTGCCAGGGTCGAGGAAAGCGTAAGTTGTTGTCACCTTTTGGCCCTTGTTGCTCTTTACTTGAACTGGAACTATAGCTAAGATGCTCTCTTTGTTCTCAGCACTTGTTGCTTCGTTGGTTGTAGAGCTGGTGCCCACAAACCCACTTACAACTGACCCTGATGGCTTTTCCTCGTCTTTGTTTGACTCATGTTCAGTCCTTTTGTCTTTGTTTAAAATGCCACCTTTGGCCTTCATGTGCAACACTGTAGGGTGCGACAGCGTGCAGTCTTGACAAGTCATCTTCTCATTACATGAGCTACTCATGTGACCCTTTTTTAGACAGCTAAAGCACAAACCTTTGGCTCGCAAGAAGTCAATCTTGTCCTTATGCGGGGATTTCTTCATTTTCCTGCACTGTTCCATCGAATGTTCTGCACCGTGACAGAAAAGACAAGGTTTGGCAAATGCATGCTCTTGGCTGTCAGTAGCTTTGCTTCCTGGCTTGAACACAGGACTCGTTTCATTGCCTGTGATTGTTGCCGCTGTGACGAAACTTCTCTTGTTGTCGCTTCTCCTATGCGATCTCTCGTCCATTTGACCTTTAACTGAACTCTTTGAGGAGTCTTTTATGTCACCGAAGAGTGGGTGCAACACTTCCTTTGCTTGCTTATTAATGAAACCCACAAGGTCGTTGAACTTGGCTCTGCGATATTCATAGTCCTGAATTTTACAGACAACGCTTCTCCATCTCTCCCTCAGCTTATATGGGAGCTTAGAGATGATAGCACGCATGTTCGCTGCATTATCGAGCTCTTCCATATACTCCACATCGGTCATAGCATTACGACATGCTGTGAGGTAGAGGCCAAAAGACTGGAGAGATTCTCCATCGTCCGACTTGATAGTGGGCCAGTTCAATGCTTTGTTGATATATGCCACTGATATCTTGTAAGCATTTCCGAAGTGTTCCTCCAGAAGTCTCTTTGCTTCGTAGTAACCGCGCTCGGGTTCCATATGGAGACAGCTCCTAACCAGGTCCCTGGGCTGTCCAGCGGTATACTGCTCCATGAAATAGAGACGGTCCTTGTTGTTCTCTGTCTTGTTCTCTACTCCGTGTTCAAATGCTCTCTTAAACAGCATATATTCTAAAGGGTCTCCCTTAAACACAGGAATGCTCTGAGGAGGCAGCGAAGCTAGTTTCTGCTGCTTTGTTAGCATTTCAGCAACACCTTGCAAAGTTTCTGGCACCTGTGCCTGTGGCTGAGCAGCTGCTGCGACCGTAGACGGTAGAACATGAGGTCGAACTTTGTTTCGTTGCACTGCTTGCCTTTCTGTGTGTGAGGAGTGCTTTGAACCGATGTAAGAGTTCATTCCATCATGACTCGACGCCTTGGATGACACACGCAATGCTTCAAACTCATCCAAGATCTTGATTTTAGCGTCAGATGCTGCTAAAGCGGTTTGAATCTCTAATTCCTCCTTTTCTCTTTTTAGTTTAGCTTCCTGCTCCTCCAAAGTCTGTTTCTTTTTCAAAGTGGATGCTTTAGCTAGCAACGTCGCTCTCTCCAATTGTGCCTTCAGCCGAGTAGATGAAGCCGATGATGCATGGGAAGACGCACCTGCCTTAGAACCCAGCTTTAATGATGGTGAGGATGCATTGGATATGCTGTCAGATGGCTTAACTGCTTCATTGTATTCTTTAGCTTCTTTAACACGTAGCCGAGCATCTTCCATCCAAGCCTCAGTCCTTTCCGCAAATTCCTTAAAGCTGTCAGCCTTAGGTTCAAACCAGCTAGCTTGATCTCTTTTCATGTCTTCTTCAGAAAGTTGGTGTAATATCTCTTTAACACCGGTATTCAGGTCACAGAACTCTCCAAACATCCTGATAAACTCCACCATTTTGTTTTTAATCACCGATAAGCTGCCATCACCACCTTCATTTTTTGCTTGATGAATCTGGTTCATTTTGCCTGTTAGCTTACCCAGTTTAGCCTTGCGTGCGCTGACGGCGCGTTGCAACCTTTCCTCCATAGCCTCTGTGGCGATTTTTTCTGCTGTAGCATCCACAACTGAGTCCATATTTTCATCTTTGTGCTCCATGTTTTATGCAAAACTCCACAATGGTTGATTAGCTAGAGCCTGAACATTAAGCCAACAAAATGGCTGACATGGCCTGCTGCTCCTTTAGTAGCAGCTAGTTGGCTAACTAGCATGTTACTTTGCACATTTTCCTTCACAGAGTTTGACTTTACTCACGACCACCGTATCCTGTTATAGGTGTGTTTCTTCTTTCCTTGTGGTGTCCAATCCTTTTTCTGTCCGTTTGTCTGAGTAGAGCCAGTTTTCTTACAAATGTGAGAGTTGAAGCCTTTAGCCAAAGTTAGCTTGACTCGTGCACCTTCTGCATGGCAAAAACATCCACAGGACTCCGGTGTAAAAGGATTAGAAAGAATGTCTTTATTCCTTGTTTCCAAAAGTATCCAGTTACAGGAGTAATCCAAAATAAAGTTTTTATCAATCAAAAGGCACTACGGTAAGAAAACTGTGTGGCTCGTTCCTAACCAAGCCTCAACTGACTCAACTGCCTTCTTAAAGTGACAGTAACATAGGTTACAAAAATCCTTTATAACTAGTTATGAATCAAAGCACATGAATGTAACTAATAATTTGTCTATTTAAATCGGCTATTTATCCAAACAACTCAATTATTTATTTACACTTATATATGAAATTTACAACATAATAAACAAACCATGTAGAAGCATACAAAACATACTTTGGCTCCCACAACACAATACAACACAACTACACACAATACAACACAACAACACACAATACAACACAACTACACAACTACACAACTCTTCATCTCCTTTTCTCCTCCACACCTTCCTTCTGTCTCTCCTTCACTTTGTTCCTTCTTTCCCACTTCACTCCTTCGTTCCTATTCACTTTCTTTCCTTCTCTCGTCCACCCCTATTCTCCTCCTCTCCTCCTTTCCTCCTTTCCTTCTCTCCTCCACTCCTCCTCTCCTCCTTTCCTCCTTTCCTTCTCTCCTCCACTCCTCCTCTCCTTCTCTCCTTCTCTCCTCCTTTCCTTCTCTCCTCCACTCCTCCTCTCCTCCTTTCCTTCTCTCCTCCTCTCCTTCTCTCCTCCACTCCTCCTTTCCTTCTCTCCTTCACACCTTCTCTCCGTCACTCCTCCTTTCCTTCTCTCCTCCTCTCCTTCTCTCCTCCACTCCTCCTTTCCTTCTCTCCTCCTCTCCTCGTTTCCATCTCTCCTCCTTTCCTCCTCTCCTCGTTTCCTCCTCTCCTTCTCTCCTTTTCTCCTCCTTTCTTCACACTTTCTCTCTTCCTCTCCTTCTCTCCACTCCTCCTTTCCTTCTCTCCTCCTTTCCTCCTCTCCTCCTTTCCTTCTCTCCTCCACCTCTCCTCTCCTTCTCTCCTCCACTCCTCCTTTCCTTCTCTCCTCCACCTCTCCTCTCCTTCTCTCCTCCTCTCCTCCTCTCCTTCTCTCCTCCTCTCCTCCTCTCCTTCTCTCCTCCTCTCCTCCTCTCCTTCTCTCCTTCTCTCCTCCTCTCCTCCTCTCCTTCTCTCCTCCTCTCCTTCTCTCCTCCTCTCCTTCTCTCCTCCTCTCCTCCTCTCCTCCTCTCCTTCTCTCCTCCTCTCCTCCTTTCCTTCTCTCCTCCTCTCCTTCTCTCCTCCTTTCCTTCTCTCCTCCTCTCCACTCCTTCACTCCTTCTCTCCTTTCCTTCTCTCCTCCACTCCTCCTCTCCTTCTCTCCTCCTCTCCTCCTTTCCTTCTCTCCTCCACCTCTCCTCTCCTTCTCTCCTCCTTTCCTCCTCTCCTTCTCTCCACTCCTTCACTCCTTCTCTCCTTTCCTTCTCTCCTCCACTCCTCCTCTCCTCCTCTCCTCTCCTTCTCTCCTCTCTTTCTCTCCTCCACTCCTCCACACCTTCTCTCTTTCTCCTACTCCCTCTTTCCTTCTCAATCACAGCATTCAGCCGCTAAAGTGAACGTATTTGACGTCAGCGCTGACGTGCGCGTGACGCCCTGCGGCGCGGCGTTACCGTAGGGACGACACTTGACGTCCGCTTCTGTTAATTTGTGTGCGAAGAGAAAGAAAACGAGAGGAACGTCTGCGCCGTCGACCGAACAAACCAGACTCTCCTCGTTTTTGAAGCTTCTCTTTCTCGTCGACCGGCCTCGAGACTTCGAGCCGACGACGGTGAGAATATTTTTAGAGATTTGTTTTGTTTGTTACCTACTCGACTTTCCTCAAAAGAAACGTGGGCATCCCCTCGGCTCACTTCCCTCCTCACCTTCTATGCGGAGGAATGAGACTTTCCACTGATTTTGTTTGTGCGTATTGTCCTATATGACTCACTGGTCGTCTATGTGAGTGTGGGCATCAGATCAAAGATGGCATTGTGTTCCTCCAGCATCACTGATATCGTGTTCTTCCGGGTTTGTGCATATCCCACCCTCTTTAAGAACACCAGTTTTTCTCATTAACGAGTGAAATCGAGCCGCTCGAAGCCTTTGACGCATTTATTGACGTCCTCATCGACAGATTTAAGCGCTGGAGGTGGTGCTACGTGCCGGCGCCGGCGAGCTAAGGAAACAGAAGCCGTTCACAGATTTCTGTTTTAGGGCGGATTTGGGTGTGGATGGAATGGAAAGATGAACTGAGTAAAGGGTTTCCCCCCGCCATAACAAGAAATATTTTTCCCACAGAAATCCGTTGGCGGTCGTGTTGCGATGGCGGGCGAGTTCGAAGAGTCATCGGCGTTTTGAATGCATCCAAGAAACATATCCGTACCCAAATAAAAGCAGCATTTAACGGCTAAAAACAGTCAAAGTGCTCCAGGTATCTATGCAACGGTGCAGAAAGGTCCAGACTGTTGTCATCTTGTTGTGGATACAAGCCTCCATTCATTTCTAACCAAAACTTCCTGCTCTGATTATTTTTTATTTTTAGTATTCCTAATGCGACGCGGCCTCACAGGGAGAAAAATACATCATTTCCCATGATACTCCGCAAATAGCGACGTAGACAGGACGCCGTTCGCAATCAGACGTGACATAGCACATTGCATTGTCCTGTGGAAAGTCTTCCCATTTCCCTTTGTCTTTACCTCGCCTGGTTATTCTGGGAAACTTCACTGATAGGATCAATACGGCGGTGCCTCGAATATAAAATCGGATCAACCTCTTTGTGTCGGATTCATATTTGATTTGATGCATTGAAGCGTTGTTTATCTCAAGTGTTGTTAATGCAGGTAAGCTTTTGGAAGGTTTTGGAAAGCAGGAACAAAGATCAAACACGTGGGACGTCCCCGTCTCCTCTTTCAAGTCCTCACACTGATATTATGGGCTTTGTTTGCGGTTTCATTGACTCTTCATCCTTCCTGTTCTTCCCTTCCTGTCTTGCACTTTTTTTCCCCCCGGTGTATTCTTAGGCGCTTTGGTAAATCACTTTTATAGACCGTTTCCAAGGGTATTTTCATGGGACCAGGAGTGGCAGGTCTTCCTCAAAGGTCTCGACCAGTGACCTCATTGCACCAACATGTAATCACCGAGCTCTTCCCGCAACCGTCGGGACAGACGCGAGGAATCTTTGCTCGCCGTCCTGAGAGGATTGACACTTATGAGTGTGTTTGTGTCTCCTTTTGTTTTCCTGCTGTATGTTTTTATTGAGGAGTAGAAGACGTTCCTCTTCCTCTGTGGCTTTTTGAGAAGCGTTCTGGGAAATGTAGGAAATGGCTGGAGAGGGAAAACAGAGCCGACTACAGGGAGGGAGAATGAAATTAAAACTTATATGACTTCTCCTTTCTTAGATTCAGGTTTTATTGCTTTGACATCATTATATTACACTGTACAGCACCAGTTCACAACAAAGTTACCTCAAAGTACCTCCTTCTGATTAATATAAGTGTATTATTATTTATTGGTAAGAAACAGGAAGTGGCAGAGAAGACATTGGCCATAAAACATAATGAGTGTCGGGGTCGATGACCTGAAACTGCAACTGCAACTGGGATTTCATTGAAAAACTGAGTATTAACAGGAAAATACATCTGGATTCAAATGTAGAATAAATGTAATTCACTTTTTCTAATGCAACACGAGGCTTCTGGACAAATTTGACTTAATTTGTCACGTAATTAACCCGTTATCAGCTATAATATTAACCAGTCCGCCAACTATTTCTTTCAACATCTGGCAGTTGTTTTTCTCTACTGTGTGATCGAAGTGTTATAACAGGGTGTAATAACAGAAAAACACAAAAAAACGAAATTAAATTTTGTGGTTTTTACTCAATAAGGCACTGAGAATATACATGAACAAAATAATTTGAATGTACAATGAAATATCAACTATAATACACTAGAAACAACCATTGTGTCAACTTTGACCCAGTAGTTTTTTGTTTTAGGTCTCATTTTTCCTAAGTGGGTCCAGGCCCAGTGTTGCCGAAATGCATTAAAATTCAAATATACATAGAAATATTGTTGTTTCTGTGTGTTGTTCCTCAGGCCCAGCTACAGCGCTCATTGGACAGCTCCGTCTCCGCACAGCCGAGGGCGCTGATTGGCCGGCGTGGCAGAAAAGAGATGGCGGCGGCGGCGCTGGCGGCGGCAACGGGAGTGGGCAGCAACGGACCGGGTGGCAGTCCGCTGTCGGAACAGGACTCTGGCATTCTGGATGTGGATGAAGAGGAGGATGATGTGAGAAAACACACAGTCACACACAAACACATGGGATTTATTTAATATTTATGGGGTTGAAATCCACCTGCACCAATCATAGAATGGCGTCTTTGTCAAATAAAAGTGACGATATTCCCAATAATGCTGTAAATGTCCAACACAAAGCCAGTTCGTCCATTGGTCCGTCCATTTACTACCTGTCAGGGCGGATTAGATCGTCTCTCTGTGTTTGAACGTATCACATTTACACTTGGTATGAATATTACCATTGATATCTGATTGATTGATGCAACCACATAATTGCACACAAGGAAATAAATAGTAGAAGAAGAGAAAATGGTCGCCATCCATGGAGTTGCGCTGTCACTCAATCCACAATGTTTTCTATAGTTTCTGGCTCCAGTTTTAGTTTGTTTTGGAAATGCAATAACGTATTTCTGCCAGCGTAGTCGTATGCGGACACAGAATGCATTACCCTTTACCCTTTAACATGGTCACAACGAGTCCTTTCGGAGGCCGTTTGGCCGATTGGATCACAATCCGTCCTCAATGCATCTTGGGTGCGTTAACACCTGTACGTTAATGTGGTCAAGCTCTACCCAATCTGTTAATGCCAGGTGGGTGAGGGTTAACGAACCCCAACTGGGTCCGATTGTGTCTGAAACCTCCTCCCACGTCACCTCGCCCTTGTCAAGGAAGGAGGTCGTTCTGTAACTCAATGAAATGAGACGATTCGTGGCGTCTCTAATGCAAACAACAGAGATAAACCGTACGAGAATCCTCCCAGAGAAAAGGTTAAAGACCTTTCGCCTCAATCAAGGATCGGCTTTTCACACCTTTATGACCTTATGTCGTTTGGCCCAACTCAAACCTCTTGATTTCTGATGATGTCATCATTTACCGCCATACCTGCGGCCATACCGTCTGATCTTCGTCCTGACTGAAGCCTCTGGTTGGACGGTCGACTCTGCCATCAGGCCTGATCCTCAGCTGCTATGACCTCAGCTATACTTCCCTCCAGTTGCCTTTTCTTTATTGTTCCTCCACTTTTCTTTGATCTGTCCTGTGTCCCTTCTTAAACCCTCCGCACACCCCCGCCCCTCTCTTTTTTCTTCTTCTTCTTCTTTTCTTGTCTTTTCCGTTTTTCCCTTTAATTTCCTTTCCATAGGAATCGGCCCCTGCTCTAAACACTGTGTTCCTCTGTCCAGTTGTCAGATGTCGTTAGGGTCATCCCAGGTGAGGTTTGGAAAGTTTGTGTTGGATGACGTTCCGGCGAGCACGAGGCTCGTGGCAGCACGTAGTCCACGTAACTCTCGGAGGGGATGGTCAGATGTCCCTTCAGGATTTAGTTTTTATTGAGGTCAAACGGGATTGACCAGTTTGAAGCATTTAAAGGCTTATAAAGCAGAAACACAGTATCTGTTGGACAGAACCTTGTGTCCTTTTGTCCTTTTTTTATTTTCCTGGGAAGCGATCTCTTCCCTGGCTCCGTCTCTGAGACTCTTAGTTCATCGTTTTCTCTAATTCCTGGGGGCGAATGTCAGTCGATCTTTAGGAGCCGACGCGCTGCTTCCTTTGAAGTGGCCACAGAGTCTGAAGTGTTGACAGACTGTCCAGAACTCGTAGAAACGGACTCTTTTTTTTTGCTTTTCGTGACATTGAACTCTTGGAGTCGTCCCTAGTGGGATCAAAGTCCCCCACCCCCTTTTTTTTTGTGTGTGTATTTTTTCTTGCTGCCCTTGTTGTTTCACACTCAAGGAAAGCGAAGCACAATGAGCACTGGAGAGAACAGAGGCTGAACTTGTCACCCCCAGCGCTGCCATTCTGTTTTTAAGGTCCCTGTCGTCCCTTCGGCTTATTTACGTCCTGTAACCTTAAGTCAACCTTCTTCACGGGAAGACCTTGGCTCGAACAAAAGGCCTGACCCCCGCGGTCGGCAGGGTTACGACCGCGTTGGCGCCGATGGCCCGGGCGGCAGTGCCAGCAGCACAACCATCGGGCGTCCCGTCTCCTCACGCCATCCTGCCCCTGCCATGTCCTTCCCTTCATTTTACAGTCGTCCCCCTGTGTCCCCGTATCCTATTTTTCTCCGCTCCCTTTGTTCTCCCACCGTCGACCTTGGTCTTTGCCCCGTTCGTCCGTCTCGTCTCCTTCACCTTTCAGACTCTCGCGCCCGTCCGTCAACACTTCTCTCCGGTTTTATGAACTTCAAAACCATGCGTTACCTGCTTCTATCTCTTCTTTTTTTTTTCCCCCCTCCCTGTCTCTTCATCCGTCTTGTCTTTCGAATGCCACGACTCTTTTGTTTGCCCTCATTGTTTCGGGTGCGGTTACATCAAAGCTGGCATTGTGTTGCAACCTCCAATGATTTTTACAGAAAGCAAACTTTCCAGAGGGCAAGAGGGCACATGGTTTTTTGCTTTGTGTTTCTGTGTGTGTCTCTGTGTGTGTGTGCGTGTGCTAAAATTGGTAAATTGCCACTGTGTTGTTCTCCGGAAGACAGAGGATGTGGGTAAGGAGGAAGGAATGGAATGAGGGATGGCTAAACGGACAGATACTGTAGATGGAAAAAGAAGAAGAAGAGGAGAGAAGCTGGTGTGAGGAGACGCTCAGACAGAAGAATGAGCTGCTGCTGAATGATTTACTCTCCGTCTCCGACTCTGTGTCAATTACAGCTCAGTGGGCATCAGCAGGACTCGCTCTGCTATCATTAATATAGACGTATGAGCTGCTGAGATCGTCCAGAACTACAGATTTTATAGAAATCTTGTGCATTTCTTCTCCTTTTTAAGATTTTGGTTTCATTGCTTTGACATCATTATACAACACTACGCTGCCCGGCCAAAGAAAAAGGTCATACACTCTAATAAAATATTTCGTTGGACCTTTAGCTGTGATTACAGAACGCATTTGATGTGACATTGTTTCGATGAGCTTCTCCAATGTCACAACATTTATTCCTGACCAGAGTTGCATTAATTTTTCAAAGATTATCAGTTTTTAATAATGCACTGGACAATTCTTAACCCAGTTTTAGTCTCACTGATCTGCTTTGATGTTTTATCTGCTTGATTCATGTCAATAATTTGACCCTTTCTGAAACAGATTAACATCTTTTCCACAACCACAGGATGTGTCATCCAACATGAGACCGCATCAGTTAGGGTTAAATAAGTTGTTTCCAGCTGTTTCCAGCAGTAATTATGGGAGGCCCTTCCCTATTAGTTTAGTTGGTAATAGGTATTCATAAGATTGACATAACTCTGTCATGACCATGACATAACAGCTGCCATAAACATCAATGAATACTTATGACAGCTGTCATTAAGTGTCATTCGGTAAGTTATGTCACTTTTAATGCAAAGTTGACATTATTTGAGATGTTTTTGTTCTGAAAACTTGACATAAAGACAATTTAAACTGTCATAGCAGAACTAATTGGCAAATTTTAAGTCAAGTTCTCATAACAAAGACATCTCAAATAATGTCAACTTTGCATCAAAAGTATAGACATAATTGACACTTAATGACAGCTGTCATAAGTATTCATTGATGTTTATAACAGCTGTTATGTCATGGTTATGACAGTGTTATGTCAGTCTTATGAATACCTATTCAAGTAAAGTGTTACCGTTTAGTTTAATCCAAGTGGTGACTTTTTTTCTGGACGGGCAGTGTATTACACTGCAGAGGCGCACAAAGGAATAGTCGACTCAGTTTTACAGCGTTCAGTTCACAACAAAGTCCTCTCAGAGCAATTTAAACAAAAAGAAGGAGGATCTGCTCCATTTATTTCCTTCTGATTGATGTAAGTTTATGATTATTTATTGGTAGAAACAGGAAGTGGCAGAGAAGACAATTGACCATAAAACATAATGAGTGACAAATATGTGTTGGGGTCGATGACCTGATGTAACCCAGTGTCAAGTGGTGCAACTGGGATTTCTTCATTGAAAACCTGTCTATTATCTATCTATCTATCTATCTAACAGGAAAATAAATCTGGATTCAAATGTAGAATAAATGTAATTCACTTTTTCTATTATGCTTCTTGACAAATGTAATATAATTTCATAAAAAAGGCAGTGTTTTTAGGACGTGTCCTGCTGTTAACTAACATTATATCTGTAACTATAAAACCTATTTCTATTTAATATAATAAGACCGTTCTTCTGTGGTCACACCATTGGACATTTTCAAGGACATTCAGTGTAAAAGATGGTGCGATGTCATGTCAAATCACAAAAACCAACATGAATACAGAAAATACATTTGAACTGACTGAGCCTTTAACTCGTGTGTCTGTGTTCAGGTCCCGGGGGCTCAGGACCTGGTGGACTTCTCTCCAGTTTACCGCTGTCTGCACATCTACACCGTCCTGGTGAGTCCACCTCCACTCATTCATCTTCTTCTTCTTTCTTCTATTTCTACCTTCTTCTTCTTCTTTTACTTCTACCTTCTTTCTTCTTCTGTGGTGTTTGCTCCCTCCTCTCACCAGCGTTGGTCACGCCTCTAATATCACTAGACGACGACGACGGGTAACATCACTGTGAGCTGCACGTCATCATCGTACTAATGTGGTGTCACAGCACAGATGTTCCTCCAGAACTTTTCATTCTGTTTGGTTTGGACTCAGCGTTTGTTCCAAGCTGCTTTTTCCTGGTTCTGCGTCGGCGCCACGTTTGGTTCCAGGTCACGATGTCTCAGCGACACGTTGACGGACGTTCTTCATGTTTTGTCCCGGTTGGACCAGTGGGTTTGGATTCGATTCCCTGAGGCCCTCTGTGTGTTTTCAGGTCTCCTTCTTTTGCTTCTTCTTACTCTCCTTCTTCTCCTTCTTCCTCTCCTTCATCTTTATCTTCTCTGCCTTTTCTTTTTTCTCCTTCTTCTTCTTCTCCTTTGGAGACGCGCCGAGTGGCGGCCATATTGTTTTCACGTCTCCTTTACCTTCTTCTTCTTCTTCTTCTTCTTCTTCTTCTTCTTCTTCTTCTTCTTCTTCTTCTTCTTCTTCTTCTTCTTCTTCTTCTTCTTCTTCTTCTTCTTCTTCTTCTTCTTCTTCTTCTTCCTCCTCGTCCAGAGTGGCCTCCATATTGTTTTCCTCCTCTCCTCCTCTTCCTACGTGCAGAGTGGCGGCCATATTGTTTTTACGTTTCTTTACCTTCTTCCTCTCCTTCTTCTTTATCTTCTCCTCCTTCTCTTTTTTCTCCTTCTTCTTCTCCATCGTCTTCCTCTCCTTCTTTGGAGACGTGCCGAGCGGCGGCCATATTGTTTTCAGGTCTTCTTCTCCTGTCTGGAGTTTGTATGTTGTCTGTTCTCCTGCGACGGCTGGAAATAAGTTTGATCATGTGACGCTGAAGACGACGAGGCCTCGAGCCTGGCTTCACTCCAGCTGTGTGTGTGTGTCTGTGTGTGTGTGTGTCTGTGTGTGTGTGTGTATGTGTGTGTGTGTGTGCGTGTGAGAACAAGAGGCAGAACGTGTGTGTGTTTCTTCTCAGAAAGAGTGAAAGCGACGCGGGCGGAGGTGTTGACTGGGTTAGCTGCACATTTGGGGTCCTTGTGTGTGTGTGTGTGTGTGTGTGTCGGGGTTGTGACCGGGCCAACACGGCCAGAGGGTCGGCTGTGTGTGTGTGTGTGTGTGTGTGTGTGTGTGTGTGTCTGGGGGCGAACAGGAAGTGCATGAACTTTGACAGGAAGGAGAAAGTGAACGGGTGAAACAGCGATGGAGGAAGGTTAGAGAGAGGCTAAGAGGGAGAAAGAGATGATGGAGGGATGAGGAGGAGGAGGAGGAGGAGGGAGGGGAAGAGAGGGATGGAGGAGGGTAAAAAAAGGTTGAGACGTGTTGGAGGCGAAGGAGTGATGATGAGAACGGAGGAGGAGGAGGAGGGAGGGAGGGAGGGAGGTCACAGGGAGGTGAAGGGGCAACAACAGGAAGACGAGTGTGAACACAAACACAGGGAGAGAGGGAGGAGGAAAGGAGGGAGGGAGGGAAGGAAGGAGAGAATAAAGGAGTGAAGGTGCTGAAAGGTTTGACCTCTTCACCTGTGAGGACGCACCTTCACTTCTTCTTCTCCTTCTTTTCCTTCTTCCTCTCCTTCGATTCTTCTTCTTCTCTGTTTTTCCTCCTTCTCCTTCTTTTCCTTCTTCCTCTCTTTCTTCTCCTACTCCTACTCCTTTTTTCTCCTTCTCCTTCTCCATCGTCTTCTTCTCCTTCTTTGGAGACGGGCAGCGCGGCGGCCATATTGTTTTCAGGTCTCCTTCTTCTTCTTCTTCTTCTTCCTCTGCAACACTTTTGTTTAATAAGTGTCGTTCTTTTTGGACCAGAAGTTGGAGAACTGGACGTTTGGGGGAAAAACACACACACACACACATTCATACACACTCTCTGTTTTATCCATTAGAGCCGTGTGTGTGTGTGTGTGTGTGTGTGTGTGTGTGTGTGTTGCAGCTGTGATTGACAGCTCATTGGGCAGAGAAGTGGATTTACCATTAGAAAAGAAAACCAGAGTGTCCAGCAGCACAGTTTGCTGCTGCTGCTGCACTGGGGGGAGTGTGTTTCTGTGTGTATTTGTGTGTCTGTGTGTGTGTGTTTCGGGGTCACGACTGGAAAATCCCACAGTCTGATTTTCTAAATGTCGACAGTGACTTCTCTGGCACACGTCGCACACCTTCATTTATTTTTCTAGTAAACCTGGATCTACAATCACATTTGCAATCAAGAACCCCCTCCTCCTCCCTCTCCTCTCCTCCCTCTCCTTCTCCCTCCTCCTCCCACCACCACCACTTGTCCTCCATCCGTCCATTCTCTCCATTCATCTCCATCATCGTCGTCTCTTTTCCATGTTTAAAGTCCAGTAGAGTTTTTCCAGCCCGGAACAGGAACAGTCGTCCTTTTGTTGCTGCGGCAGGAACCAGCGTGTCTGTTCTGATGATGCACCGATCTGATACCTGGGTCGGATATCGGCTCCGATATTGACTAATTAGCTGGATTGGATATAATTTTTATTAAAGGGATAGTTCATCCAAAATTCAAATTCCACTCATCATCTCCTCCCCCTCATGTCGACTGAGAGCTGTGAGAGTTTTCAGAGTCCTCCGTTCCTTCTCTGAGTTACGGGGGGTCCACGCAGCAGGATTTGTCCATATAATGGTTGTCAATGGACACCAACTTTCTTCGTCCAAAAAGACACACCAACAAACATCCAAATACCTCCATACTGCTCGTCTGTAATGTCCCTCTGTATTGAAGCCCTGACATGAGAAATTGTTCCGGAAAAAATGAAATAAGTCTGTATTTTCAGCTTGTTTGTAGCGGAAGCTCCCAGTGTCTCAGTTCACTGCTCTTCCTGTGTGACTTTGTGGAGTTGTTGGATTGTGTATTTGATGAGTTTGATGAGGGAAACCAAGAAATCCCATGAGCCTCCGTAGCGTAGCTCTGAGCAGCTCACGGCTCTGCTCCGCCGTTCTAAATATAGGTTGCATCTACAAATATAGGTAACAAATCTACCCCTAAAACTACAGGGATTATGGCAATGGGCCAGTTTGACAAAATGTTGAACTATCCCTTTAACATTCCAATCATTTAACTCAATGCTATCGATCAGTTTCACTTCTTCACGTGTTTATTTCTTAGTTTTTTCTCTTCTGAACTTTTTGTTTCTGTTTTTCTTTTCTCAGCTTGGAGTCCGTTTGTCTTCATATCTCTTTGCCTCCATCACACACACACACACACACACACACACACACACACACACACACACACACTTGGTCCTGTGGTTCACCTCGTTCTCTTTCTGTGGGAGAGCGAGCTGTGTTCGCTGCAGAGTTCACGGCCGGTGAACGACCTCTCTGAACGCTCATTGTTTTTGGGCCGAGGGTCAAACTGGGAATTTACAGAACGAAGGATCAGGATCAGAGTTTTGTCGCCTCGCGGCATTATTTTCTGACTTGCTGCACTTTGTTTTGTTTTTTTTCAGTTTCTCATATCAACACAACAATCGTTCCTCAAACACAAAGAGTTTGGAAAGAAAGAAAATCAAAAGTGAGTCAGACTCAGTTTTCCACGCTTCCTCCGAGACCTCAAACGCCACACGAGTTCAGGACCGAGCGGCGCGTCGTAACCGATGGAATCGACTAAACTGAAATACGTCGACTTGTAGGGTTGCACATCTCTTTGTGATAAACGATTCGATTCGAATCTAGATACACAGATTACGATTCGATTCAAAAACGATACCCTTTTATTACAGACCGATTCGATTCGATTCGATTCAGTGTAGGGCGATTCGATTTTCGGTTAATATCTGTTGTAGATCAAGAAGCCAATTCTATGAAAGTGACTACCATTCTACAGTAGGCTACAATATTTTCTTTTCAAATATATAAAAGACCACATCTCAATATATATAAAAGACCACATCTCCAAGCATTGTTGCTTTAAAGCACTGGCAAAAAAGAAATAAAAAAAAAGGAAAAAAGAACAACAAGATCACATGTCAATGTATTCATATTTAGACATGGACCAGTATAGAAGAGAGTAACAACGAGGCCACGCCCCCATTCCGGTGAAAACAAACTGCTGGTTTTGACTGGCGGTAAATACAAATCTTGCCGTAGTCCGTCTTAATTTCGCCTATCTAGCATTAACCGGCCTGGAAACCTCCCTCTATAGCTAATGTTTGTCAGGCAGACAGCTATATCACGTCGTTTTACCGAAAAAAAATGAAGATTTAGGGAATGTATGTCCATAAACCTACCGGAGAATGACCCCACTCAGCGGGGAGAGGTGCGGTAACGCTGAGTGAAACCTGTCAATCAACTGCCGCCGTAGTGCAGCGGTTTCGACAGTTACGTTGAGTGCCTGAAGCCATAAATCTCTTCTTTTCCTGTCCCACTCTCTCAAGGTGAGTAGGGAAACTCTTGTGTTAGTTTTTTAAAGTTGTTCAACGAACATTAAACCACACAACAACTCTTTAGCAGGGTGGTTTTTTGTATTAGCGCCTATGGACTTCTCCTTTGTTTTCACCGGCGAGGGGGCGTGGTCTTTTACGTGACGTAGGGTTACTGTCCTCTGCTGTCTTCTATCTGTAAGAGTTTATGTAAATTAGCCATGCGACCCCTTTTCCACCCAGCTGGTCCAGGTGCTGGTTCAGAGCCAGTGCTGCTTAGCACCAGTTCTAGGTTCAGCACCAACTCCTTGCTGTGTCAGAGCGAGGTTACCGTAGCAACAAGACCAGCGCATACAGAGCATAGACTGTATAAAAGATTATCGCTCCGTTTGTTTATCAGTGAAGCCATGTCTCTGATGAAGCTAACAAGCTGAGCTACAGGCAGTGGCTAACAGCGGCTAACGCTCGTCTCACAACATTGCCGTCAAAACGTAGTTGTCGGTCATCGTCAAAATCAATGCTTTTTTTCAGCCGGGTTTAGAGTTATCAAAGTCTATGCTTCCACGTCGGGTCCGGTGTTCAACACCCGCAGTTTGGAGCAGGTTTTCTAACTGTAGCAGCAGCAGACACAGGAGCAGCTCCTGGATGGAGAGTGTGCTAACTAACAGCAGCAGCTAAGCTAACATAAGGACGTCATCTGTTAACCCCCCCTCCCTCCTGTTATCGGATACAACATGAAACTACTCCAGTTAGCGAATCGTGTTGTAACTAAGATATTCGCTGAAAAAAATAGTTTTTATTTGGCCTGCTGATTGATTTATGAGTTATTAAAGAGACCGCTGACGGCTAGGCACTCTAGCCCATAGCGATAACCGATTCATGACTCTACAACCGATTAATCTAAGAATTCATGGCTAATTTGTATCGATTCAGGAGGCTGCTACCGATACAGCCGAATCTCTCACTTGTTAAACCGAATATCCGGTCGCATCGGTTTATCGTTTACAACCCTATCGACTTGCATAATCTGTCGACTCGTCACGTTGACGTAACACAGCGAGGACGGTTACATTGTTATTTCTAAGAGAAGGTGATTGAATGAAATAATATTGAAATATTAATGAGACACGTTTCTGATATTTACTTTTTTTGGGGTAAATTCGTTGCTTTATCCATCAAGTAATAAAAAAAATCATTAGAATCATTGAGAAATTAATTGTTAAATTAAAAAATAGTTAGGTTCCGCGTTTTGTATTATCGATAAAGTTGCAAATTTATTCAATTCAATTCAACTTTATTTATAAAGCGCATTTCATGCACAAGGCAGACTCAATGTGCTTCACAACAAAAATCAATCATATTCAAAATCAATTATAAATCACATAGAAAACAAAAAAGGAAAAGTGCAAGTAAACAATCATATAACAAGAGAAAAAGAAAAATCGTAATAATTTAAGAAGAAAAATGCAAAATTAGTTTGAGGAAGTTTTTTTTCTCAAAAATTTGGGACTTTGGGTTTTGCTCAGAATTTTTTTTATTTTATTTTTTCTCATAAATTTTCAACTTTTTCTTTGAAAAATCTGATATTTACTATTTATTCAATGCAAATTTGTGACTTTTTGACATCAAAGACCATAACTTTTTTTCTTCATTGCAACTTTGTGTGTGCTCTTAGTCTGGACCCACATCACATCACCCTCATATTGTTTTGTTTTTTACTTTTACTTGTGTTTCTATTTGACTCGTGTTGTTTCACATGAAACACGTTTAGTTTCTGTTTGTTCTGTTTCTGGGAAACCGTCGGTGAAGGGAGCGACCGACTCGCTGCTGCGAAAACACAACGACTGCAGTGTTTGTGAACGTCGCCTATCGCAGCGATAGCAGGTCGAGATGTGGGTCTGTGTGTGTGTGTGTTTGTTGTGTTTGTGTGTCGTCAGAACTGAGCCCGGCTCGGCTGGTGCAGATTATCAGAGTGTGTTGGTGGCAGCGAGGGAGCCTGACCCGCTATCGGCCCAGACCTGGACCTCTAATCTCTGGGCCTGAGGGTCCTGGTGGTCTGAGCCTCAGATAGGAAACACACACACAGACACACACACACACACACACACACACAGGATAAGAGGCCGAGCTTCTGTGTAATGGAAGGAAAAGATAGGACAGAGCCGTGCAGGTGGAAGCTGATTCAGAGTCTGTGTGTGGGTTTGAGTTTTGATGTCTGAGCGCCGACGCCGGCCGCCGCTGACCAGGGATCAGCTGCCGTCATCAAAAGCCTCGCTGTCTCCTTATCTCAGCGTTTCCCATCATGCCGTGGGTTGGTGACCTGCAGGTTTCCAGGCCTCATTACGTTCAACCTTCGACTGAAGTCGCTGAAACGTAACGGGTGAAACAGTCCAGAAACAACGGCCAATCACAACGAGCTGGTGAAAATCTGGCCTTTCCTAAAAAAATACAAAACAAAACATGAGAAGCAAGTGAGATCTTTTGCTTTTATGAAAAACATGACATCACTACGCAATTCATTGTTATTTCTCGGCATTATCACATGATTACCAAGTAATTAGTGGCTGATAAATTTGTCAATAAGTCAGAACAATGTCGGCCATGTTGTTTTCAGAGCCTCCACATTTTTCCGACTCAAATAAATGAACAGATTTTTTAGATTTTCAGGTCAAAGGTCAAGAGGGTATTGGCTCCACAACAGTCCAGAGGGAATGTCGTCATAGTTGGCCACGCAAATGGAGTTGTTTTAGAGGGAAATTCATGCAAAACCGCTGAAAAACTTGTGCAGCTCACGGCTCTGCTCCGCTGTTCTAAAAACAGCTTGCATTGACAATTAAAGGTAACGAACCTACTGCTACGACTATAGGGATTATGGTGATGGGCCAATTTGCCAAAATGTTGAACTATCCCTTTAAAGTATTGGTTCTCATGACAACCCTACTCTCTGGTGGTCAAAGGTCAAAGGTCACAGTGACCTCGAAACACCCAGTAGTTCTACAGTTATGACCAGATTTCATGGCGACAGTTGATATTTTGTGCGATAACTAGTTGTAACGTGGAACTAGTTTGTGAGGCGGAGGGATCTCACTCTCTTTCCTTCAAGCTGTGATGTGATGTTGTTCGCGGCGGCGGCGGCGGCAGCAGGTGTGTGTGTGTCTGTGTGCGATTGTGTGTTTTCAGGTGTGTTTGTGTGTTTTCAGGGTTTGCGTGAGGAGTTTGAGAACTACTACAGGAAGCAGAGGAGGAAACAGGCTCGGCTCGTCCTGCAGCCGCACTCTAACATGGTACGAGCCCGTTAACGCACCACACCTCCACCTCCCCCTCCACCTCCCCCTCCCCCTCCCCCACTCACTCACTCACTCTCCTTCAACTAAAGGTTTAATTGCTGATTGTTTTGATCTGTTTGTTTCGTTCTGCTGCTGTTGTTTCTCTCACTATCTCTCCATCCCTCCATCTTTCCCTCCCTCTCCCTTCTTCTCTGTTCTACCTTTTACTTTCGTTTCCAGCACGAGACCCTGGAGGGATACAGGCGGTACTTCAACCAGATTGTCGGGTGAGTCGACTCTCTCTCTCTCTCTCTCTCTCTTCTTCACCTCTTTTTCTTCATCAGCTTTGAAAACCAAACACATGAAAACATCTCGTTTTTCTTGACTCTTGTCGTCCAAAGTCACAATCTATGAATCCTTCCATCCATCCGTCTGTCTGTCTGTCCATCCTTCCATTCAACTATCCATCCATCTCTCCGTACTTCCATCCATCCGTCCATCCATCTATCCATCCGTCCATCCATCCTCCCATCCATCCATCCATCCTCCCATCCATCCATCCTTCCATCCGTCCATCCAACTATCCATCCTTCCAACCCTCCACCCATCCTCCCATCCATCCATCCATCCATCCATCCATCCCTCCATCCATCCATCCAACCAACCGTCCATCCCTCCATCCTTCCATCCATCCATCCTCCCATCCATCCATCCTCCCCTCCATCCATCCTCCCCTCCATCCATCCATCCATCCATCCATACTCCCATCCATCCATCCATACTCCCATCCATCCATCCATCCATCCATCCATCCATACTCCCATCCATCCATCCAACCATCCATCCATCCATCCATCCGTCCATCCAACCGTCCATCCATCCATCCATCCATCCATACTTCCATCCATCCATCCATCCATCCATCCATCCATACTCCCATCCATCCATCCATCCGTCCATCCATCCGTCCATCCATCCATCCGTCCATCCATCCATCCATCCACCCATCCATCCCTCCATACTCCCATCCATCCATCCATCCTTCCATCCTTCCATCCATCCATCCATCCATCCATCTATCCATCCCTCCATCCATCCATCCCTCCATCCATCCATCCTCCCATCCATCCATCCCTCCATCCATCCCTCCATTCATCCCTCCATCCCTCCCTCCAACTGTCCCTCCATCCTTCCATACTCCCCTCCATCCCCTCCATCCATCCATCCTTCCATCCATCCCTCCATCCATCCCTCCATACTCCCCTCCATCCATCCATCCATCCATCCATCCATCCATCCATCCATCCATCCATCCATCCATCCATCCATCCGTCCCTCCATCCTTCCATACTCCCCTCCATCCCTCCATCCATCCATCCATCCCTCCATCCATCCCTCCATCCCTCCATCCTCCCATCCCTCCATCCCTCCACCGTGGCAGGAGAACGAGTGAGAGGAGTTTGAAGTGAAAACAGAGTTTTCATCGACACCTCGTCTCAGTTCATCTTCTCACCGTCTTACATCTTCTTTTCTCTCTAATCCTTTTCTTCTCACACTCCCCCCTCCCTCCTGTCCTCCTTCTACTTTTCCTCTCATCCATCGCTCCATCCAACTCTCTCCTTTGTATCCACACACACACACACACACACACACATGCAGGGTGGTGAGGATGGATAGAGTGTGTGTGAAGGCCGTTGGCTTATTGCTGTTATTCCTCGTGTCTGTCTGGCTGAAGTAGACGCTTCTATAAACACTGACTGGACACACACACACACACACACACACACACACACACACACACACACACACACACACACACACACACACACACACACACACACACACACACACACACACACCCTCTCTGGTCTGTTATTCCCATCTGAACCGTCCCGTGTCTCATCGTCAGCTGCTGTTTCTCCCTCTCTCTCTCACCCTCTCATCATTTCTCTGTCCCACAGAAACTAACTAATCGTCTCCACGACAACAACAGTGTATTGATAAAGTTCTCAGTGCATCTAGTTTTAGATTTTTCGGAGTTAAATTTGCTGTGACATGAAACAAAGGGCCATTGCAATGTAAAAAATCAGGGTATTTCACCTGCCAGAAATTGATTTACGCCTCTGGTTCTACATAGAGATGATTATTTTTGCTCAAAATGACTTGATATCACTCAGCAGGGTAACACTGATGACATTTGATGTCAACCAGTGCTTGAATAATGTGTAAAGGGCCATTGCAATGTAAAAATCAGGGTATTTCACCTGCCAGAAAGTGATTTACGCCTCTGGTTCTGCACAGAGATGAATATTTTTGCTCAAAATGACTAGATGTCACTCAGCAGAGTAAGATTTACAAGATTTGACCTCAACCACTGCTTTTTACCACTGGAAAAACGCATAAAGGGTCATTGCAATGTAAAAAGTCAGGGGATTTTACATTGTAATGGCCCTTTACACATTATTCAAGCACTGGTTGACATCAAATGTCATTAGTATTGCCCTGCTGAGCGATATCAAGTCATTTTGAGCAAAAATATCCATCTCTGTGCAGTACCAGAGGCGTAAATCAAATTTGATTTTTTATATTGCAATGACCCTTTATGCATTTTTCAAGTGGTAAAAAGCAGTGGTTGAGGTCAAATCTTGTTAATGTTAAGGTGAAATTTTAACTTTTCCTTTTTTGTACCGGCAGTGTACAGTGTATAGAGTTGTGTGTATAGAGACGTTGTGTGTTTCCTCTGAGTTGATCCAGATGTGGTTGTTGGTGTTGTGTTCAGGTTCTTCGTGGTGGAGGACCACGTCCTTCACACCACACAGGGTCTGGTCAACAGAGCGTACGTGGAGGAGCTGTGGGAGCTGGCCTTGTCCAAAATCGTGGCCGCCCTGAGGACACACTCAGTGAGACAAAGACGCACACACATACACATCTGTCGTGATGACAACACAAATACACTGTCTGACACACACACACTGCTCTGTCCTTCCAGTCGTACTGCGACGACCCCGACCTGGTGCTGGACCTGAAGAACCTCATCGTCTTGTTCGCCGATACGCTGCAGGTACGTGTGCATCAAACGAGTTCAAAGCCTTTTGTGTTTTTATTATTTATTATGTCTGAGAGTTTTCACCCTGAAAGTCCGAACTGAGTTTAGTGTTTTTGCTCCTTTGTCTACATTTGATCTGGTTATATACGTATGTAAAGGCTCAATACAACAACTTCCTGTTAAAGATACAAAAGTCCGGACCATTGGGAGGAAAGCTTTCATGTTATAAAAGTCCAAACCATTGTTTCGTTTGGTTCGGACGTAGACCACCTCTTTTGATTGGACCAAATTTGGGGTCTGTGGTCTGAACCGTGGTCCTGGGACGCTTTCACACCTGTACATTTGGTTTGGAGTCTGGATCATTGATCGTTTCTGTCAGTGTTGAGTTGTGTGATCAGAACAGCTCCGTCCAGATGGTTCGAAACATCTGATCTCAAACCTGGACTTGGTCCTGGTCCTGATCCTGATCCTTATCTCTGATCCTGGTCCTGGTTGTGTCTCCTGCAGGGCTACGGGTTCCCGGTGTCGCAGCTGTTCGACATGCTGCTGGAGATGAGGGAGCAGTACGGAGAGATCCTGCTCAAGAGGTGGAACCTCACATTCAGGTACAAACATTGTCCATTGGAACGATACGTCAACGCGGCCGCCATCTTGGTCCGGTCCGGGGGAATCCGTGTCAACTTACTTTGACTGTTTGGTTTATTATAAATGTCAGACATATATTTATGATGCAACTTTTTTTTTTACTATTAAACACTGCTTGACTGCTTGCCAAACCCCTGCCCAAGATGGCCGCCGTGTTGATGTGCCTGACCAGCCCGAATGCAGCATCTACGTGTTTATATGTATGGTTTCCAGTAGCCCAGCTCCTGGTTCTGGTTCTGACCTTCCTCTTCTTCTTCTGGCCCTGAGGTCACGAGGCCACAACAACACACACAAACACACACACGTACACAACAGTGTTGGTTTGTGGGAAATCTCCCTGTTCTGGTTTTGAAGTTTTTTTACGACCAGCGAGAGAGGAAGTGTTTTAGAGTGAACGTCCGGAACATTCTCTGCCCTTCAGAACGGGTAGTACCCTGACTGAGTGTGTGTGTGTGTGTGTGTGTGTGCGTGAATGTGTGTGTTTGCACTTACATGCCATTGTTTCACCATTGCTTTTTGTCCAATGACACCAGTGGGACTTAGAGCAGCGAGAACAGACAAACAAACACTCTCACTCCCTCTCTCCTTCCTCCCTCTCTCTCTCTCTCTCTCTCTCTCTCTCTCTCTCACACACACACACACACACACACACACACACACACACACACACACACACACACACACACACTGGGGAAGCCACAGGAATGTTGTGTTGTATTGTTGGAGAGAGAGCGCTCTCCGGTTCACGGCCTCTCCATGGAACGTTGGAACGTCCGAACTCTGGAGAGCCAACAAGAAGAGGAGGGAGGGAGGTGAGGGGAGGAGGATGGAGGGGGGGTAAGAAAACCTCAGGCATCAGAACGACGACCCCCAATGTGATGATTGAATGTGTGTGTGTGTGTGTGTTTATACAGTTTACTTGACTCTTGTTGACAGGGATTCAAACAAGAAGCTGGGAATGTTCCTTTAGAGGTTCCAGATCCAAAACGGACGTATCCACGATGCCAGATTCGACCCAAAGGCTAAAGGTCAACTGGACAGAGACCTGTGCTGTGTCTCAGTTCTAATATTTCCATATTTACGATAACTCTTTTGAGTATGGAAGTGCGTTTACACAATGCCAAAATGCCGATGTGCTGAAAGAACCGGAATGGGTCACATTGGACACTTCCCATCCTCCATGTTCACCGTCTTGGCTACGTAGCGGAGTTTAATGTGTGTAAATAGGCCAGTGTTTTCCGCCAGTGGATGCCACTTTTCCACCTACAAGAACCTGGTGCTAGTCTGGTCCTGGGGCTTAAAGGGATAGTTCAACATTTTGGCAAATTGGCCCATTGCCATAATCCCTATAGTCATAGCAGTAGGTTCGTTACCTTTAATTGTTGGTGCAAGCTGTTTTTAGAATGGCGGAGCAGAGCCGTGAGCTGCTCAGAGCTACGCTACGAAGGCTCGTGGGATTTCTTGGTTTCCCTCATCAAATACACAATCCAATGCTCTCGTGGACAAATGCAGAGACTGCTTGCTGAAAAACTGCCTCCGACAAGAACGTGCATCAGAGGTTTTGCATGAATTTCCCTCTAAAACAACTCTGTGTGGTAACGTTGTGTTATTATCTCATAGCGTGGTGAATGTGCAGGTCACAACTTGTCCACCAGAGCGTTGTGGAGTTGTTGGATTGTGTATTTGATGAGTTTGATGAGGGAAACCAAAGAAATCCCATGAGCCTCCGTAGCGATATTCATTGAGTGAGTGTTTCGACTTCCTGTAACTGGCCCTTCACATTAAAAGCCCTCTAGCCTTTCATACACAGTTCAGTCACATAGATTTTGACATAATTTTGACAAGAAACGGCTCCAAATGTTGTTGGTTTTTGTCTTTCCCCCCCCAACCAATGAAATTTAAGTCATCTAATGACTTTTTGGTCAACTAAAGCTTGGTTGACTGTTTGGAGGCAGCTCTAGGACATAGTACGCTATAAGACCGTGGAGGCCGTTTTAAGTCCAGTGAACGCATCATCGTGATCAAGTAAACCAGTCTGAGCTTCGTGAGCTGGAGCAGGAAGTACCTTCAGAAGATCCAGGTCCACTGTGGTCGTCAACAACAACAAGAACAACAACAACCCTCAGGTCGACTGTGGAGATAAAACAATGCTCAGCCATCACAGCAGCAGCCTGAACTGTTGATACAAGACCAGCTGGATCCAGACTTTTCATGTTGTTGACACCAGAAACTCTGACCTGAATGTCGCGGTCAGAAATCGAGACCGGTCAGACCAGGAAATGTTTTTCCAATCTTCTACTGTCCGGTTTTGGCGAGAGGTGACGGTCTGGCCGTTCTCCTCTGACCTCTGGGTATCAACAAGTCTTTGTCTCCCAGAAAAAAAAAACCTGCAGCTCACTGGATGTTTTCTCTGGTTGTGCATGAAAAAAATCCCAGTAGATCAACACCTTTTGAAACATTAATGCTGCGTTTGAGAAAACTCGCAACTCAGAATCTTCCAGCGTCAAAGTTTTTGCCAGAATAACCAAAAACATGGCGGACTGAGCCAAACTCTGCATTCACAGTGCTTCACGTAAGACATAAAAACATCACAAAGGGCACAAAAACAGTTTTAAAAAATAACGTTTCATCTATTTTGGCATTTAAATCCATTTTAATTGATGTTTTACCATTGACGGAAGTCGATGTCCAAATTCCTGAGTGGGAGCTCCAACTTGAGGTGGCGTTACTACGTGTTCACAGCGGGCGCGAGGCGATAAGATTACATACAAAGTCAATGTAAAAATGCAAACAGATGCAAATTTGTGCCGGTGGCGCGAATGGCGTTACGCGAATGGAGCAAACACGAAATTTGCGTAATTCGCCTGTTGAACTCGAGCAAAATATCTGGACAAAACTTGCAAATATTTGACTCGCGTCCGGTGTGAACACAGTGTTCGATTGCACTTTTTCAAGTAGGAGGTCGGAAAGATCTGAGTTCTGAGTCGTCTCAAACGCAGCATAAGACGACCAGCAACGACCTCATCAATGGTTCCTCCCAACGCTGATGCTCTGATGGTTTGAACTTGAGTGTGTGATGTGATTGGCCCGTTGGATGCCGCCATCAGCGAGCAGTTGAACAGTTGTAGTTGGGAATTTGGAGGCGAACCTTGTTTCTGTTTTTTCGAATAATTCCCGTTTTGTTGTGTGGCTCCTTGTCGTCTCCAGGCAGGTGTTGGACCAGGACAACTACAGTCCGATCACGGTGGCGACAGAGCAGGAGTACAGACACTACACTGCCCAGTTCCCCATGCAAGACCCCGAACTGGACAAGGTAAAAACAACAACAACAACAACAACAACAAACAAGGGAACAATAGACGATGATGAAAAGATTCAAATAAAATCCTGACTGGATGTGTTTTTAACTTCCCGTAGCTTCCCTTCCCCAAGAAACTTCCCTTCTCTGAGTTTGTGCCAAAAGTTTACTGCCAGCTCAAAGAGTTCATCTACGCCTGTCTGAAGTACTCGGAGGATCTGCACCTCAGGTACAAACAACACAACCACAACACAACACAATACACAACACACAACACCTGCACCGAGCGGAAAAAGTTCTTCCCCCTAAATCAGATTTGTATTTCTAACGCTTCTTATGTTAAATTTATAAATTCACCGCTCCAGCCCAATAAACAAACCATTAAAAAACTCAGATCAATATAAATTCATTCATTCATATACGAACTGAGTGTCATGCTCCAAATAAGGCGCCGCCCAGCCTGTAGCGGCGTACAAGATAGGAACACGTTTGATTGTTCGCCTTTTTAAAATAATTCACACTCTGTTTGAATAAAGACGTGTCTACTGGTAAAAGTCGCACAACTTTTATCGCTGTGACAGATTTAAAGGGATAGTTCAACATTTTATCAAATTGTCCCATCACCATAATCCCTATAGTCATAGCAGTAGGTTCGTTACCTTTAATTGTCGGTGCAAGCTATTTTTAGAGCAGCGGAACAGAGCCGTGAGCTGCTCAGAGCGACGCTACGGAGGCTCATGGGATTTCTTGGTTTCCCTCATTTTTTGTATTTGATGAGTTTGATGAGGGAAACCAAGAAATCCCATAATAAGCCTCCGTAGCGTAGCTCTGAGCAGCTCACGGCTCTGCTCCGCCGTTCTAAAAACAGCTTGCACCGACAATTAAAGGTAACGAACCTACT